>CAJNDT010006224.1:1074116-1226616 GCA_905221615.1 Symbiodinium sp. CCMP2592
ATATTGCTTACCGTGACAACAGTTGAAGGTACGACAGGATCCTTCTTGCTGAGATGACCAAGGTATTCTGGCTTAGTATAAATTCCTTACATTTCCCACAGTTAACGCTCAGTTAACACTCAGTTAACACTCAGTTAACACTACAGTTAACGCTACAGTTAACACTGCCGAAATGCTGGGGAAACCAGCGTTTTCTTCAAATGTGTATAAAAGATACAAAAACTAGCAGATTTTCTTTTTTAAATGCGTGTATTCTGCAAAATGCTGGTTTTTGCGGCATTTCGGCAGTGTTAACTGTAGTGTTAACTGTAGTGTTAACTGAGTGTTAACTGAGTGTTAACTGTAGAAAAGGCACACTATGCAGTTAACACTTATTACTCTGCCGAAATGCAAGGAAAACCTGCCTTTCCTCAAATCTGTCTTACAAGTACCTCGGTCCTTGACACACAGTGACACACCGACACACATGGTGAGATGGTGAGGGATCGATATTGTGGCTTGCCATCACTTGCATATTGCTTACCGTGACAACAGTTGAAGGTACTGTTGATGGAGGAAATCTTGCACCAGTTTAAGTGGCCAAGCCAAGCAGACACCCCACCCCCCCTTTTTAACATTGATCGGTGATCCTCGGAAGTGCCGTGGGTTCCAATGACAAAAATCTTGCATCACCTCCGTATCCATCATCTTCAATGTTAAAAAGGGGGCGCGGGGTTATGCTCAAGTTTCGTCTCACCTGTTATTAGGCAGATGGTGCAAGATTTCCTCCATCAACCGACAGGATCCTTCTTGCTGAGATGACCAAAGTATTCTGGCTTAGTATAAATTCCTTACATTTCCCACAGTTAACGCTCAGTTAACACTCAGTTAACACTCAGTTAACACTACAGTTAACGCTACAGTTAACACTGCCGAAATGCTGGGGAAACCAGCGTTTTCTTCAAATGTGTATAAAAGATACAAAAACTAGCAGATTTTCTTTTTTAAATGCGTGTATTCTGCAAAATGCTGGTTTTTGCGGCATTTCGGCAGTGTTAACTGTAGTGTTAACTGTAGTGTTAACTGAGTGTTAACTGAGTGTTAACTGTAGAAAAGGCACACTATGCAGTTAACACTTATTACTCTGCCGAAATGCAAGGAAAACCTGCCTTTCCTCAAATCTGTCTTACAAGTACCTCGGTCCTTGCACCCCAAGTGTTCTATGCAGTTAACACTTATTACTCTGCCGAAATGCAAGGAAAACCTGCCTTTCCTCAAATCTGTCTTACAAGTACCTCGGTCCTTGACACACAGTGACACACCGACACACATGGTGAGATGGTGAGGGATCGATATTGTGGCTTGCCATCACTTGCATATTGCTTACCGTGACAACAGTTGAAGGTACTGTTGATGGAGGAAATCTTGCACCAGTTTAAGTGGCCAAGCCAAGCAGACACCCCACCCCCCCTTTTTAACATTGATCGGTGATCCTCGGAAGTGCCGTGGGTTCCAATGACAAAAATCTTGCATCACCTCCGTATCCATCATCTTCAATGTTAAAAAGGGGGCGCGGGGTTATGCTCAAGTGTCGTCTCACCTGTTATTAGGCAGATGGTGCAAGATTTCCTCCATCAACCGTAGCACAAGCACTACCACTACAACAACGACTCCCGCGACGACTGGGGCTACTGGTACTAGCTGTAGTTGTAGCTGCACTGCTACCACGAGTCCTAATGTTACTACCACTGCTAAACATACTAACAATACTAGTGAGTTACTGGCTGCTAGGCGGCACTAGCTGCTACTGTACAGTACCTGCTGCTAGTTACTACTGTTGGTGGTTCTACTGCTGCAGCTGACGGAACGGCGACTGCACTTTTCTTCTGGTGCTTCCGCTACGAAGATGCCAGTGCATCACAGTCGCGACGATGATGATAACTGCTACTGTCACGATAACCATTGTT
Source organism: Symbiodinium sp. CCMP2592 (assembly GCA_905221615.1). Taxonomy (NCBI): domain Eukaryota; class Dinophyceae; order Suessiales; family Symbiodiniaceae; genus Symbiodinium; species Symbiodinium sp. CCMP2592. Next base: position 1,076,063 of record CAJNDT010006224.1, read on the forward strand.
ATGACGCGCTCTACTTCTTCTACATCGACTGCTGCGGCGAGTTTTGCCGTGATATTCTGACCATTCCTGCTGCGTTTGTTGTTACCATGGACATCGCCTTCGTTGTTGCGGTCGTGCGCAAGATCAATAATTAGTTGTCGTCGCGGTGGCTGTGTTGGGTGCTGCTGTTCCCTAAGACTCCAAGTATACAAATAGTACGTACTTTGGGGTCTAAAGTCTATAAATGCTACCTACTGTGGGCTATTTGGAGTCTTAGGGGTTGTTGTCATGATTGCAGTCATCCTTGCGTCGTGTATTCGTTTTGACCTCGTCTTCTTGCCGGCTGGCACTGGCGAAAAGCCCGAACCCTACACCCTAAACCCCAAAACCCCAAACCCTGAATCCGTACGGCCCTAAACCCATCCCCACCCCGAAACCAGTCCTAAGCCCTTCGGCCCCTAAACCCCTATATCCCTAACCCCTAAATCTCTGAACCCTAAGCCCTGAGGGCGCCTTGTCCCTAGACCCCCCAACTACCCTCTAATACACCCTAAATGCCCACAATTAAGGACCATAAGGGTTCCATTAAAGGGCTATTGGGGGGTGGTCCTTGTCGTGCTTGGAGGGGCAGGGGACTTAGTAAGTCGTTCATAAGTAGGGTTATAATGGGGGTAACCCCACTTAGGGTACTTATAACTCTACTTGTAACCTACTTACTAAACCCTAAACCCTAAACCCTACTTACTAAGTCCCCGACCCTAAACCCTAAACCCTAAACCTTAAACCCTAAACCCTACTTACTAAGTCCCCTGCCCTTCCAAGAGCCCCTTCCCAGGACCGCGAGATCCTCAAGGCCTGGTGTTTCTGGGGACTCCCACAGACTCCTGGAGACTCCCAAAATCCCTTAAATTAAGAATATACCTAGGGCTCCTTTAAAGGGAGTTTAGGGTTTAAGGGGTTTAGGGTTTAGCCCACCCGGAGACTCCAATAGGATGCGATGTTCGTGCCCATTGCGCTGCATTCTGCTATTGCGTTTGTGGGATCTGTGGGCTGCTGAGGGTTTGTGGGATCTGCGGAATAGTAGGATTTTTCCCTTAAGTCAAGGAATATACCTAAACTATAGCAGGATTCCGAATATATTTTGTGGTCTATTCCTTGACAATTTATGGTATATCCCTTAATTCAGGAAACCTTAAATTATAGTAGGATCCTTTTATAATTTACGGTATGTTCCTTAATTCAGGGATGTTGGAGTCTTTGGGCACGCTGAACGAGACGTTCCGCCAATAGCCGTGACAAGAGGCAGCAGTTGCAACGATGGTGCCAGCTAGTGAAGAAACCTCTTCGAACGCTTCTTTCTTCGAAGGCCCTACTGTCGCCGGCTTAAGATGCTTAAAGCTTGGCATCTTCTCTATGGAGTCGGGCACCCCTCCCCCTGAACCCTGAACTCCTCCGGTGGGCGTCAGCTCTTACCCCTGTGCTTCTGAACCATTGTGAAACCCTGAAAGAAACCTGAAGGTGGTGCTCCTTTTGACCGGCAGCATACAGTCGGCCAAGAACATGCTGCCCGTACGCACCGACTTGATAGAGTTTGAGTGGTTCGGGTTCAGAGTTTGGCATTCGGGTTCACGTGGTTAACACACCTTGAGAATTGGTGGCGGGGGGGGGGGGGGGGGGGGGGGGGGGGGGGGGGGGGGGGGGCGGCAGGGTGCGGGGCGTACCAAAGCGCCATATCGAAACACCACAAGCCGCAAACTCTAAATCCTGCGGACCTGCACCATAAGCCAACGTCTTCAATCCGAAACCCGGAAAGCTTAATCCGAAACCCTCCACTGAAGCCTAAACCCGAAAATCTTGAGTGCAAGGTGCAACAACTACCTCACGACCTTCGGTGAGTACGAGTGGACTTGGAAGGAAGACATTGACAAGCTCCTCTGATCGGATTTGGTATAGGGTTTAGGGATCGATGGTCTACAGTGAAGAAGATTTACGGTTTAGGGGTTTAGGGGTTTAGGGTTTAGGTGTTTTCCGTGAAGGTGACAGCAGGTTAGAGTAACATAGCAGGGACCCGAAACGCATATTCGAGTTGTTGGCTCGGAGAACAGACACAGTCTTCAGGCCACTTCCTCAAGTCTTTCAGCGCAAGACGCTGAAAGAAACGTCCGGCCCTGCATGTATGTGAGCAGGGGCGTCTGAGGCTTAAACAGGAGCCCCAAATGCACTATAGTTGCTATACCTGTGAGATTCAGGGAAAAACATCGCAGACACCAGGCAGAGTGAATGCCGAGATCTCGCTGTGCATCGACAGCACTATGCATTAACAAGCTGCGAGATAGAAACTTCAATGACCCAGTTGCCTTTGCCCTAACCAATGCACCGTGGAAGTTGACAAGTGTCCAACCGCCGTGCGAAGCGAGGTTATTCGTTCCATCGCCGACATATAGGGGAGTTTCCGAAAATAGGGGACCCTAATATAGTACCCTATATACTAGGATCCTTATTATAAGGACCCCCCAAAATAATAAGGTACCGCTAATTTTCGGAAACTCCCATTTTTTCCATCGCCGACATAACTTTGCAAAAAAGGGTATACCTAGACCCCCCAAAGTAGTTTCTTTTTGGGGTTCGCATATAGAATCCTATAAGGTACTCCCAAAGAGGAACTACTATGGGGCCTCTGGGTATACAGGGTGAGCAGGATCGCTGGTGGACGTACGGACCTGAATGCACGTGTGTGGATATGCTATGTGGGTGGTTGTCAAAATCAGGGTCCCTTTCTGGGTCCCTATTATGATACGGCACCTAATATTTAGGGTTTAGGGTACCAAACTAGGGACCATAATTTCGACAACTACCCACATGTATGGTATAGAAACATGGGTGCAGCGCCGAGGAAGTATGCCGAGTTCAAGGCCACGGACCCGAGTCTGGACGACTTCGAGCGCTTTGGGCCGAAGATAAAAACCCAAAGGGTCCAAGTATTGTTATGGTACATACTTAGACCCCTAAAATACCCCATAAGTATATACCATAATGATACTTGGACCCTTTGGGAAAACTTAAGATTTAGTGTTCAGGTTTAAGCGTTCGGGATTTACAGCGTAGGGATCATGGTGTACGGTGTGGGGTTTTCTGGCTTTGAGGCCTTTAAGGTGCTTTGAGACGCTTTTTTTGTGCTTCGGGCTATCTGTTTGGGAGCTTTTGGCTGCAAGATGTTCTTTGAGGTCCCGAAGGCGTTTTGCTCTTTTGGGGGTGGGGGCGGTATGGCGGTTTTAACTAAACCCTAAACCCTAAACCCTAAACCCTAAACCGGTTTTAAGTGTTATTGATTTGCCGTAGTTTAGGTTTTCGCATGTCGGGCCCAAGACCCAAGACCTTGCAGGTTTTGCACGCGAGAGTTGCTGGGTGTGAGGGTTGAGTTTTAGGGTTTAGGGTTTAGGGTTTAGGGTTTAGGGTTTAGGGTTTGGGGTTTGGGGTTTAGGGTTTGGGGTTTGGGGTTTAGGGTTTAGGGTTTAGGGTTTGGGGTTTAGGGTTTAGGGTTTGGGGTTTAGGGTTTAGGGTTTAGGGTTTGGGGTTTGGGGTTTAGGGGTTCCGTGAAAGCCCGGGGTTTCAGGGTTGGGGCGCAGTGGGGGTTTGTCGAAGGTTGAGCGATTCGGGGAGATCGGGATTGGGGTGGAGAAGGCTGAGGTAACCTTAAATGGCCCTAAATATTAAACCCTTAACCCTTAACCCAAACATGCATGACAACTCGTGCAGGTCAAAGCTCAAGGAGTTTGTGGCCATGGAGAACAAGGTCGAGCAGCTCACAGGCCAACATCAGCCCCCTGGGAATAATTGGTAGGCCACAAGGATTCCTTTAAGGGCTCCTTCAAAGTTCTAGGACGGGTTCCATAAAAGTTTAGGGTATAAGGGTCCATGTACCTAAATAGTATATACTTTGGCCTTAAAGTAATCCCTATATGGGTACATTGGGCCCAAAGTATATACTATTCGGGTACCTGGACCCTTAGGGAAAGATATCAGATCCCTCATGCCCTGTGATTCGCCCTGTGATCTATAAAAAATGATAACATCGTGTCCCCCCAGAGTGTGTTTTACAACATGAGAGCCGGGTATGTATTCTCATGGCACCGACAAAGAACATGCTCTTTGGGTTTGTGCTGAAACTCTCGACGCACCCTGTGGGTTTGGGTTGTTTGTTTTTGCTTTCCATAACGGCCATACTTAGTAGCTGTTGGCATAATACAGCCCCTGATAGAATTGATACACTTTTGGGACTTATGAAGTCAGCAACTCATTGTAGACACCTGTCTCAACACGGACGGACAGGAGCCCAAGAGTCAGCCCTGAGAAACTCACCTTGACTGACTGACCTTGGCCCTAGGGAACCTACAATTTTGGGGTTCCTTTTCATATGATTTCCTTACATAAGTCCGTGAAAAGATAGGTTCTTCAGGGTCCATGGACGTGTTCTGATGCTTTGCAGAGACATGCAAAAGGGTTTAAGGTTTACAGTAGGGTTGGGTGCGTCACTTGCAGCAGCTCGGAAGGGGGAGGTTCTTGACTGACCCTGGCGTTGCGAAAGTGCACATGGGTGGGGCATTCGCAAGCACACGCCTTTGACTTCGTTCAACCACAGCGAAAAGTTGGGGTTGTGTGCGTCACCTGCAACTCGAGCATTTGCCATATCGACATGTAAAAAGCGGCTGTGAAGCTCTGTGTGTGATTTATATCTTAAGCGTTTTGCGGCCTACATGAGCCTTTCAGGAAAATGAGAAGATAAAGATGGGATTCTTGTGAGTGTTTCTGATGTGCCGAAGGAAAGCAGCCTTTCAAAGCACAAGCCCAAAACCCCAAACTGTTTGCTGTGATATGTGGTCGTTTATGTGTCGAACTGCGAACGGAAGCAGAGACCAAGAAAACCCCCCTTAAGGGGGGTTTGGGGGGTGATCCCGAAACCCTAGTTGAGAATAGTTGGGGTGGTTGGTGGGACTACATGCTGACACAACCGCGCGATAAGAGGGTGCGCTTGCATTTCTAAAGAAGCGCGCCCACCGCGCGCACATGGTCTACGTGGAGGGGCAGGGGACTTAGTAAGTCGTTCATAAGTAGGGCTATGATTGGGGAAACTCCATTTAGGGTACTTATAACTCTACTTATAACCTACTTACTAGGTCCCCTGCCCTTCCAAGTACACTCTAAACCCTAAACCTAAACCCCATAGATCCCTAGATCCCTTTAAGGAGCCCTTCAAGAACCTTTACTAGGTCCCCTGCCCTTCCAAGTACACCGTAAACATCCCTAAACCCTAAACGACTCCCAGGATCTCCGCGCTGATGCTGAAGACCGGGAGCCTGGCGCAAGACCTCAAGGCCCCCCCAGTCGGAATGCAAGCGCCGAGCATATCCGAGCAGCTTTGAGGAAACCACCACCGTAGGGTTTAGGGTTTAGGGTTTAGGGAGCTTAATTAAGGAATATACCTTAAAATATAGTAGGATCCCTAATCTGATTTAAGGTATATTCCTTAATTAAGGGGTTTTGGAGGCTCCGGTTTAGGGTTTAGGGTTTAGGGTTTAGGGTTTTGGGTGTTGGGGTTTCAAACAAGGAAGCGCCGCACCTTCAATGGAGGGACGGAGTCAGTCATTCGTAATGAAAGTGCAGATGCTACCTTAACCCTGAATAGCCTACCTTTTAGGGTTCCTTAATAGGATTTCTTTATACAAGTCCTTAAAAGTGTAGGTTTTTCGGGGTTAAGGTAAGGCCTGAAGGTGTAGCGTTTAGGGTTGGGATGGTTTGGGTTTACCGGAACTCTGACAAGTGATGGATTTAGGGTTCCCCGGCCCCCTTCAACCCTTAAACACTAAAATCCAACCGCCAGCCCGAGATTCTAAACCCAGAGACTAGCTGGCGAGCTCCGACATGCCAGAAAAGGCAGACACCCCGAAGTTCCATTTTGAGGGAGCTGGCAGGGGGGTTGAACGATGTAGGGCTTGGGATGTAGGGTTTGGGATTGCCTTGTCACCGTCCCTCTATTATGCAGTACTGGTAAAAAACTTCCTCAAACACTCTTCTGTCACTAAATCCTCCGGATGTCATCAGAAGGCGTAGAGGGGTTGGAGGCCTCCCCCAGTCTGGCCTACCGTCAGTACCAACCGCCGCTGAGCCCTGATCCCGAACCCCTGAGACTCGGCTTCGGATTTATGGGGTGTAGGGGCTTAGGGTTTCGTCGTTGGGGTTTGGGATATAGAGTGTGGGGTTGGAAGTTTACGGGTTAGGGTTTGGTGTCTTGGGGGCTAGAATTTCGGTTTAGGATATCCTGAAGCCACCGCAACAAAGCAGGGGCCCAAAAGGCAATCTCATTGAGAATACGGATCATTGCGAGCAGGACAGGGCAGACAAGTGGAAGACAGTCTTCGCCAAGGACTGCGGATTTGGGGCTAAGGGTTTAGGGTTTAGGGTTTAGGGTTGGGTTGCTTTGAGGCTTAGATATTGCTGGGCAGGGCTTTGTCTGCAGCATCTCCTGGTCAGGTGCATGGGCACATGTGCACTTAAAGGATCATGGGACTTAGTAACTATAGGGTTATAATTGGGGTAACTCTACTTATAACGGCTTATAACCCCAATTAAGGTACTTATAACCTTACTTACTAAGTCCCATGATCCTCCAAGTAACACTGAAGCCTTCGAGGCTGCGCCAGCCTTGCGATGCATTAGCAAAGCGGGTGCAGATATCTGCCGCTGATTTAGGGTTATATGGCGAATGGTTAGCATAGGATCCGTACCCAAACCCGAAATTCTGTTCAGTTAGTTTTGGTCTTGGCTGCAGGAGCTGCACAAAGACGCTTTCACAAAGCTTGAGGCGGTGAGCGAGATGGTGCCGCTGCTACGAGGGGCTTGAATTCTTGTGCTTCAGCCCCGTTTCGGTGGCGAGCTGGGTAGGAATAAAATCCTGTTGCACCAATCCCGATCATAATCATATTTGTGTTGCGATATGGGGGTCCGTACACTAAGGATGCTACTATTTAGGGTACTCTATCAGGGTCCCCCTATTTTCGGAAACTCTCATGTGACCCAAAAACGACCCTAAACCGCAGTGCAACCGTGGCAAGCCCCTAAACCCTAAACCACCGAGGTCAAGTCGACCAGTAAGAAGCTGAAACGAGAGGCGGCCTGGGGATTCTAGGAAGCTCCTAAGGGGTTAGGGTTCCTTCAGGTTCCTGTTTAGGGCTCCTTTAAGAGTTCGGGGTTCCTTTTATAGGGTTTAGGGTTCCTTTCAAAGGGTTCTACAATAGGGCCCCCTTTAAGGGGTATTATGGGGTTCTACAATAGGGTCCGGTTTAAGGGTTAGTGTCGGGTTCTACAACAGGGTCCCCTTTATCGGGGGTTTGGGGTTTACGATTTTGGGGTTTAGAGTTTAGGGTTTGGCGTTTCATTCTAGGGTCGAGGTATGTATACGGGTTCTCAATCCACAGTGAAATTTTACGGCCGTGGCAGGGTTTCTAGAAGGTTTCTACAAGGGTTTTGGGGCCGACGGTTCAGGGATCTAGACGGGTTCTATACCCATAACGAGTTTGTAAATCTTCTACAGGGCTTGAAGAAGATTTATTTAAGGGTTCGATGAGGCTCAGGTGGGTGGTTGTCAAAATTATGGTCCGTGTTTGGGTACCCTAAATATTAGGTACCGAATTATAATAAGGACCCAAAAAGGGACCCTAATTTTAACAACCACCCAGGTGTCAGGCTGTTTTCAGGCTTGCCGGCTCCTGGGGCAAGGGCTATTGGGTTTTCTGCCTACCTAGGCGCCGGAAAGTAGGCAGAATAATGGCACAGAATTTCGAAAAGGCGCTTATTCCATATACTTTTAAATAATTTTTAGGGTTCAGGTAGGATCTCGCAGCCGCTATACAACAGTGATTCACAACGCTACCCTCAATTCGTAGGTTTGGGATGCTGCTTTCGGTTCAGACCGTCTTCATCCGTTCCATCGTTGGTTTGTCCGTTCCTACAGTCTCAAGTGTAGTTCCATGATCTGCTGGACCAGTTTTCATGGTTCTCATATACCAAAGGTCTGGCTCAGAAACAACGAATGGAAGTGGAGACTATGCTGGCTGGGCTCGTGCTCAGGAATTTAATCTCGATTACGATATTTCGGAAGCCTCTTTATGTACTAAAGTCGTACTAGAGATCTCTTCTTCTATGATAACTGAAGCTAGAATCCAATAAAAAGAACGGGGTAGAGGCTGGTTCTGAGATCCAGCAGAACCACCATGTCCCAGCGGCGAAAGCTGCAGAAAGCAACCGCTGCCGAAGCCGAAGGTGCAACCCCAGACCCCATGAAACCCTATGTGCTTAAAGGCCCAAAAACCCTGAACCCTAAATAAACCCCAAAGCTCAAAAGTGCTTAAACTCTAAGCCCTAAACCCTATACCCCCAAACCCCAAAGTTCAAAATTATTCAAAAAACTCTAAGCCCTAAACCCTAAAGCCTATACCCCAAACCCAAGATTACTAAACCCTAAGCCCTTCAACTGTGTGGCCCCCAAGCTCCTCCAGGCCCAAAAGCTAGACGGGCCCACTTATCGTCACAGCACCGAGGGAGAGTCCAATACCCCTTAATCCAGGAATATGGCTTAAATATTATATAGGGCTTCATATTAAATGATTTAAGCAATATTCCTGAATTAGAGCCCACTACCCCTTAATTAAGGAATATGGCTTGAACTATATAGGGCTTCATATTAAATTAGTCAACCCTATCCCTCCAAGGACCTCATAGTTAGGGCCCTAGACCCCTTAAGGACCCCATAATAAGGTCCCTGGAGGCATAGTGTAAGCTATATTCCTGAATTAAGGGGTATTCCCTAAACCCTAAACCCTATTGGGCTCTCTGGCAGGTTGGCTCAGGCGACATCGATGCCCTGGCGTATGTCATGCAGACTCTGCAGGCGACACCATGTTTTTGGGGCTCAGAGGTTTAGGGCCTTCGGGGTTTAGGTGGTTCAGGGTTGGCTTTTACGGGTTTGAGGCCTGGAGGTTTAAGGCTTGAAGGTGTTTTAAGGCTTTGCGTCTAGAGGTTTAGGGTCTTTGGGTTGAGTCCTCCAGGCCAGTGCTGGCAATAACAACGCCTACAGGGTCTAAACGCTTCTGGGGTTAAGAGCTTCGCAGGTTGTAGTAGCAAGAATCATGTTCAATGAGGCTTGTTTGTTGGACTGACTTTATGTTAAACTGAACAGGGCTGGCCAGTCGGAGTTAAGATGCCAGGTTTGTGAAGAGTGGCTGCGAGTATGGGATTATGTTTAGTTCTAGGTTTGGATGATGGCTTCAGCTTATGTAAGACGGGTCGGTGTTGTTCGATGCAACCTTGAGATTTTTTACGTATTTCGCGGTGTGCCTAAACTATGACCCCCCCAAACCTCAACCCGAGCCCCCAATAAGCTACACCCCCGGAACCTAAATGCTAAAACCTACTGCAGCACGACTGGAAGCCCTAATCGCTTGCTTTTTCCAGGAAGTCTACGCAAAGCAGAGCGAGATTGAGCTCGACTTCATCCCCATCGAACACATGCAGCTCGCCATGGGAAGCTTCCGTTTGGGCTTTAGTTGAAGGCTGGCTGCTGGAGGTTCGGGTTTTAGGGTGTAGTGCTGTAGGCTACGGACCCTGTAGGGTTGCAGGGGTACGAGTCTTCTGGATTCAGGAGTATATACGGTCTTGGGAGCAAGGGATTTCGAGATTTAGGGATCCTTGTTGCTTATGGTGTCAGCCTAGTCGTCGAGTAGGTAACCTTTAGCCTTTGTTGGGTAGTATAGTCCCCATATAATCCCCATATAACCAAAAAGGTTAACCTTCAGTTCCCCATGATACCCGACGAGTAGGTCAGGGTTCAGGATTCCGAGAGACTCCACACCCCTTGGGTGTTGAAATGAAGGGAAGGAATCCTTGCAGAGGTACCCAGAGGGTCATACCCTACCCTTTTTTTTGGGTACACAGTTTTATGGTTAGGACCTCCTATATAGAAAAGTAGGTACCTTAAAAAAGGGGTAGGGTATGAGCCTATAGGTATTCTTAGTTTACAGAAATTGAAGTGTCGGAGCCCAGTGGGCTTTGAATTCAGGGCCCTAGCTCTGAATCCCAAAGCCTGTACTCTAGACTCTAAGCCTTACACCCTGCCCCCGGAAGCGAAACGCCCCAAATGCGCGAAATCGAAACCTTCTTCAAAGCTCAAACCCGGTATGGCAAACTTGCCATTGGCATACATGCTTTTTGGTCTGTGTGTTTAGGGTTTGGAGCTTCATTACATGTACGTAGGTATGTATGAGTACATATATCCCTGAAGGACCAAATGACCCTTAAAAGTAGGGGCCCTATACCCATATACTATGAATCCCTATATGGTATATGAACCTTAAACCCTTTTAGGGTTCATTTCGTCCTCAAGGTCCCTAAACCTACATGGATGGGTCGCCGATCGTAGGTTCAGGGCTTTCAGGGGATTTGTAAGGTTCACCCGGACCCGAAATTCACTATTTTAGGGTTCCTTATTCTGACTGCCTTACGTAAGTCCTTAAACATTGTAGGTGATTGGGGCTTGAGGGTGAAGGGCGTGTCTACGGCCATAGTCGTCGTAGCTTCCGTAAGTTTTGTGTCGCTGCTGAGATGTTTCCAGTTGCTTCCGACCCAGGTACCGCATCTTGGATGAGCACCTGCCAAACATCATGGACAAGGTTCTCTGAATACTGGGCCCCCAAGCGAGGTCAAGGGTTTAGAGCTAGAGTGCTACACGCTAAAACTCGAAATCTTAAATACCTAAACTAGACAGCCAGAAGCCAAAGCGTAAATCTAAAACCCAAAGTCACCGACTGCCTGCACTGCGAGCCTGCCCCCGGGCTTCTCCATGCTTTGAAGCCCTCTCCAGGATTCCTGCAATTTCTCCGACCCTAAACCCAAATAGTATATACGTTGGGCAGAATGTACCAACATAGGGAATACTTTAAGGCCGATGTATATACTATTTAGGTCCATGGACCCTTAGGACATGGGCTTCTTGTTTATGCATGAACCCGAGCTGTTCCGTTCCAACCCATGTTCGCCCGGCTGTTGCATTGAGTTGATGCGGGTTGATTTAGTTTTCATGGTGGAGGGACTGAGTTGTCTGTTGCCGACAGCCTCTATGCTCTACAGTCAACCACTGAGAGCTGAGTGTTAACGCAACCCTGAACCCTAAACTCAGTTGTGAAGGCTCAGCGCTGCAGCAGGCCACCGAAGCTGAGCCAACGGTACACTGAACCCCTGCCAAGCCTTAGACCCTTAACTCCCAACTCCCTCTGCCCTATACTACCCGAAACTCCCGCCCGAAACTCGGATTTCTCCGCCAGGAAGAGCAGGACACCCGGTCTATGCTCGAGCGCAACTGGAAGGAGGGGGGGGTGGGGTTTGGGGTTCAGGGTTTAAAGTTTGGAGTCTAGATGGGCCCTTGGTCTTCTTAACAGCACCTGGACTCCGAAAGTATGTAGAATAATATTATTTTGTTGATGTTGGGCCACTACTTTACCTACTGTTGGGGTTTTAGGTACATGCTTGAGCACCCCCTGTCGATGAAGCCGACCTATCTATCGATCTATCTATCTGTCTGCCTCTGTACCTGTCTATCTGTGAAACCACATGTATTAACACTTGTATTTATGTCTCCCACCCTGATTGTACGTCCATCTCAAGATGAATGTATCATGCTCCGTCCGGAGTCCGTTCTGGGTGTCTGCTATAGCTTCAGTAACTGTAGCATGAGACGCCAAACCGCCATAGCCTCAAAAGCTATGGCCAAGCTCGTTTCCACGCTTAGCTCGGGTTCCTCAGATACGGTGCTGAACCTCAACCCTGGACCCAAACCCTAAGGGTCCGTGTACCCAAATAGTATATACTTTAGGCCCAATGTACCCATATAGGGAATACTTTCAGGCCAATGTATAGACTGTTTAGGTACATGGACCCTTAGGGGGAAACTTCTGTGGCATGCAGGCTGGTAGTGACAAATGAATTGGCCCTGTCAGACGCAGCTTCACCAAGAATCACCGCTACCTGCGAATATGTTTAGGGCTGACAGTGTTTCTTTGAGGTCCTGGCGTGAAACAGCAAGCCCTTATAAACCCTAAACCGTAACCCAGGGAACCTGGAAAGAACCCTGACACCGTTCCAAGAGCCCGTAGCGTGTCTTCGATATTGTCGAGACGGTTCTTCGAACCCTAAACCCTAAACCCAAGGCCCGGAATCCTGACGTTCACCAAAACTTGGCATTCTTCTGGTTGGCTCTTAGGACTTTAACTTTTTGGGTTTCTATATTAACTATAATAAGGAGGTTAACAGTTCAACTTCTAGGAGGGTTTCAGAAGTCACCCAAGAAAATGTGCCAACTTCACCAACAATATCTGAGCAACCCAACTCCTTTTTCAATCCCAACCTGGACCCCAAATAAACTACCCTGTTTACGGTTTCCTAATACGATTTCTATACATGAGGTTAAGGAAAAGCCCAAGCCCTTTGCAGACTTTGATCCTCCAACTGTTGACTCGAAAGCATCAGCTCGCTAAGCCACCCGAGCCGGGCTACACCCAACCCCCCCCCAAAAAGCATGAGCTCCAACTCCACCTCCAAGCCCCTTTTCAATCCCTAACCCCGGGTACACGAACTAAACCCGACACCGAACAAAAGCCAAACCCCAAATCCTAGCCCCTAAACCGTGGCGTCACCAAAACCTGACTCCCTCAACCCTAAACTAAATCCCTAAACCCTGAACCCTGAACCCTAAAACCTAGGTTTTTGGAATTCTAACTGTTCTGCGGTTCGAAAAGGGCCCATAAACAAAAACAAAAAAAACTTAAAACCGAAATCAGAGGAGCTCTTAGAAGATACGGAGAAGCGGCAGCAAGAGCTCTCTGAGAAGCAGCGCCTTGGGGCGGAAACCCGGGGCTTGAAGCTCCAGGTCAGGTTTTGGGTTTAGGGTTTAGGGTTTAGGGATTTAGTTTAGGGTTTAGGGTTTAGAGTTAGTAGGGAATGGAAGAATGGTAGTAATAGTAGCTATAATTGTACTCCATTCCTCCATTCCCTACTAACCAAAGGTAAGTTGTATGCCATGGGATTAGTGTTCAGGATTCAGCGTTTAGGGTTTAGGGTTTCCTCGGTTTAGGGTTTCAAGGGTTTAGGGGTTTGGGGCTACAGGGTTTAGAGGGATTAGTAGTTGCAAGTAGGGACTTTCATCGGTTTGTTAGTTTGGCGCTATAGTTACGGCCAGTTATAAGCAGGAGTAAAGGCACGTGCTTGGGCCTAATGGCCAGAAGTAATTACCCTAAGGCCCCATAGTAGTTCCTTTTTGGGTCCATATGTTGAACCTTATGAGGTAATCCCAACAAGGTACTACTATCAGGCCTCTGTGTATGCTTACATTGAGAATGTACCCAAATAGTATACACTTTGGGCCCAATGTACCCATATAGGGAGTACTTTAAGGCCAATGTATCTACTATTTAGGAACATGGACCCTTAGGGATTGAGAACGGTCTACTTGGAAGGGCAGGGGACTTAGTAAGTAGGTTGTAAGTAGAGTTATAAGTACCCTAAATGGAGTTACCCCAATTATAACCCTACTTATGAACGACTTACTAAGTCCCCTGCTCCCCCAAGTAGGTTCTTGAAGGTTGAGGGCCGGAGGGTTCAGGGGTTGCGGTCGAAAGCTCTCGGGCGCTGTGGCTTGAGGGTGTAAGAGGTTCCTTTGTCATCCTTGGGTAACATTTTACATTGTATGGGTACTTAACCCCCAATAATAAGGAATAAAAATGTACATGTTTAATCCTATGCCAACAATGAACTAGGTTCAGGTTTAGGGGTTTTCGACTTGGGGTTAGGATGGAGGATTGCGGGTTCATTGGGCTTTCGGGGATAGGACTTCCTGATTGTTTGTGGCCTTGGGGTGTTGGAGGTTGTTGGGTCAGGAAGCCCGTTTGCTTCTGTGCTTCTTGGTATACGGTTCAGGACTTGAGGAAGTGTTGGTGCTCTAAGTACCAAAGCAGTGACTTGACGCGCATAGTCTGGGCTTCAATCCTTAATGTTTAGATTTCAGCTTTCAACGTGCACTGCATCCTGCCCCAAACCCTAAACTAAACCCTAAACCCTACTAGATTTGTAGCCCCGGGGAGCAGCGGCTCAGGATCCACTACAAGAAGGATCTGATCAAGACGGTGAATGCCTTCAAGAAGGACCGGGACATACCTGAAGCCCCGGGCGACCTAGTAAGTAGGGCTGTATACTTAAGTAGCTACTGTTCTACATCATGCGCACAACATTGACAAGTATAGACAGAACATAGAACAAGAAAGAAACCTGTAGAATCATATGGCATGTTTCGGTATTGCTGTACGCTAAACAAACAATCAAAACCAGACAGAAGTACATAAATTAAATGAAGCCCTAAACCCTTCAGCCTAAACCCGAAACCCTGACCCTAAGCCCTAAACCCTACACCCCCAAAAACACATGCAACGTAAGGTTTGGCTCCTTTGGCTCCCAAAGCCCTGTGAAGTTTTGGACTTCTGCCGGTAAAAACCTAGGGTTTGTAGTGTGTTTAGGGTTTAGGGGTTTCGGGTTTAGGGTTTACGGGTTTCGGGTTTAGGGTTTAGGGGTTTCGGGTTTAGGGTTTAGGGGTTTAGGGGTTTAGGGGTTTAGGCTTTACGGGTTTAGGGGTTTGGGGTTTAGGGTTTAGGGGTTTGGGGTTTAGGGTTTTCGGGTTTTGGGGTTTGAGGTTTAGGGTCGGGGTTTAACGGAAACTGAATGCTTTCGATGCCGAAGCTGAAACGGATGCCGACAGGGTCTATGGAGCTTAGCAGGTTCAAGCTCGCGAGCCTCGGAGAAACCTGCTACAGTATCAAGTTCAGGCTCTCGGGTCAAGGATTGAAACTTTTGCTGGCAGCCTCCCTGAACACGAAACTTTGCTTTCAGCTACGCCTCAAGTTCATGTTGCAGAGGCTCCGACATCTTAAGCCCGAAAAGCCCTGATATGGGGGCCTGCATGATTGGTTTAGGATTTTGGGGTTTATTACGGTAGCGTTATAGAGGGCCCTTATCCATGTCATTTTGTCATTACTACTGTATTCACACCCCTATGCCAGACCCTCTGCAGACCCTTGACCATGCAACCGAACCCCACAACACCAACCTCGCTAGGGTCTACAGCAGACCCTGACAGGCAAATCCATAATGTTGTAGAGGCCTATTGTGGGGGTTCCTTATTATTATAACTACATATTATAAATATAGTAAAATATCCCCCCTCAAGCCTCTTCTAACTATCAAAGCACGTATACTAAATCCTCAAAAATAGCCCTTATAGTAACCTTTACAGACCCCTGTGTGGAAACCCTATTCCGTTCATTGTGGCCCCTATACTAAGTACTTAGTATAATATACCCCGCCAAAGCTTAATCCAATTACTAAGGCCCCGATATTAGCTGGAAAGCCAAGCCCATCTCGAAGAAGGGATAATCTTGAAAGAAGGAAACCCCCAAGGCTCCATGTACCCAAATAGGGTTTCTCTAAGGGTTCCTTTACGGGCTCCTTTGAGGTTCTATAAGGGTTCCATAGGGTTTAGAGTATCAGGGTCCAAATACTCAAATAGTATATACTTTGGCCTTAAGGCACTCCCTATAAAGGTACTCCGGGCCTAGAGTGTATACTATTTGAGGACAGGGACCCCTTAGGGAAAGACAATCATCGAAAGTATTGTCATCGCCATCATAGTCACCCTTGTCGTCATCATCATCTAATTCTTATTTGTCGTATTCTTCAGCAGCAACAGGTTTTGATGCTTTGTACCTTGATCATCCCGAAAACCGAGAGTAACCTCTTTACAGATCGTGATATTCATGACGGTGATGATGATGCTGGTTTGTTTGGGGATGTTTCGAACCCCTGAGCTCGAGACCCTATACCCTAATCGTGCACCAGAGCACCTAGACCCGCAACACTGAACTACAGTTCACCGCCTTCAAACCCGAAAGCCCCACAACCCTAAATTTTGACGGAACTAAGCTCTACGCCAAACTCTCGAAGGAACCTTCAAAAACGTCCCCGAAACTCATGGATCCCCCTGAGACGATGCCAGGATGTCGCGCGCTTCCGCGCTGAATACGAGCGCTCCGGGCCCATGGTGCTTCCTGGCCTTATACTGAGGGTTCATATGGGAGTTTCCGAAAATGGGCTCCTTATAGTAAGGATCCTACTATTTAGGGTGCTATATTAGGATCCCCCATTTTCGGAACCCCCCATATACACTACCATTCTGGAATTAGGTCCCCAAAGACCATCCCTACTATGGTTTTGGATTCCATATTAAGAGTGTATATGGTGCTTCTTGGCCTTGGCTTCAGAAGATTCGAGGCTCACGGCAAAGTTTAAGGGTTTAAGGCGTGTTTGGGCTTTGAGGTTGAGGCTTTGGTGAGGTGTTGTTGGTGTGTGCGTGTGTGTGTGCGTGTGTGTGTGTGTGTGTGTGTGTTCCTGAAGGACCAAATGACCCTTAAAAGTAGGGGCACTATACCCATATACTATGAATCCTCATTATATGGTATATGAACCTTAAACCCTTTTAGGGTTCATTTCATCCTCAAGGTGTGTGTGTGTGTGTGTGTGTGTGTGTGAGTGTGTGTGTGTCTGGACATGCCTGGAGTCGCCATGATGGGAAGTAGCAGAAACAAAGCCATCCAGTAGCTGGAGCGCTCTCCTAAATACCCTTAATTACTGCAAACCCAAAGCCCTACTTAGATAGTGAACGGGGGAACTTGAAAGTTTTTGGTCTTTTGTAGCTCTATCTTCGAAAGTTTGAGCTTTTGGGGGCCCGGTTGTTGAAGAAGAGAGCCTAAGACCCTCAAGCCACACCCTAGACCTTCAATCATCTCGCCCCAAGTAAGCGCGTGGTAGGCCGTACCCACGCGCAAGCGGCAAGCAGCCCTTAAACTACAAAAGGCAAAGCCTTACCGAAGCACAAGAGCCAACCGCAAGAGCCCAGCCTTGCCACAGCAGTAGTTAAATTGCAGGTTCCTAATGTCGCAACCTGACTAAGAAACCCTGGGCCTATAACCATTAACATAGTAGGATTCATAAACGGAACCCTAGTAAAGGCCCAAGGTTTCTTAATCAGGTTCCTACATTAGCCATATAATAAGTAGCCCAAAAGCCCATTATGAAGGGAACTGGAGCTCTAGGGCTGAACCAGCTGAAATGCTGAGGAAGGGCATTCCGCCGCGAGAGGCCGTGGAACGCCTCAAACGTTCCCTGGCCAAGGGAAGGATAACCCTAAACCCAAAACCCTAAATCCTAAACCCAAAACCCAAGCTAACATGGGCGCGACAATAGAGACGGTTTCGGTTAGAAGGGGCCCCCACCCTGTAATCGTGGTATAATAGGAATATAATAGGGCCCTAATATCTAATCCTCATGGTCACTATTACAGGGTAGGGGGCAGCTTCTAAGGTTTAGGGGTCAACCCTCAAGCCCCAAAATCTTGACCACACCGCAAACTCAACCAAAACCAGCCGAGCCCTAAACTCCAAAAAGCCAGGCCCAGATGAAACCCGGTGATTATGGCACCCTTGTAGTGCCCTTATCATCGCACCCTTCCTGTCGTGCCCTGCCAGCATCCTTCTAGTACCTAAACTCTAAGCCCTGAACTCCTAAACCCTAAACCCTAAACCCTGAACTCCTAAACCTTAAACCCTAAACCCTGAACTCCTAAACCTTAAACCCTGAACTCTGAACTCCTAAACCCTAAACCCTTGAAGGAAGTCAAAAACCGAAGCCCGGCTGTCGAGGCTTCAAGGAGGAGTTCGAGGTCCGAGACCGGAAGCAGGCCGGGTAGTTTTGGGGTTTGGGGGTTTAGGGTTTAAGGGTTTCGGGTTTAGGGTAATAGAGGGTTTAGGGTTTAGGGTTTAGGGTTTAAGGGTTTAAGGGTTTAAGGGTTTAAGGGTTTAGGGTAATAGAGGGGGCTTTCGTTGAATGGTTCGTTTTGCGGGTTTTGAGGTATAGGTGCCAAATGAGGGTTTACATGCATTTCAAGGGGGCTTGCAGGTGTTTTGTACGAGGTTTAAATGGTGCTTCATAAGGGTTTTGTAGGGCCTTCGAGCGGTTTTCAAGGGCTTTATACCGGTTTACAAGGTTTGAGAAGGATAGACGGGTACTACGGCGATTCCTCGCAGGGTTGAGACATCATGAATCATGATGGTGTTTGAGGGTATGCGGCTCTGAATAGTAAGGTAGTACCCCTTTATAGGGCTTTATAGCTTTTTATCGTTTTGGGTGTTTGTAGGTATTGTTTTACGGGTCTGGGAGTATGTCATAATAATCTCCCCCTCTGCAGTCCCTGTCGCGTAGTTATAATCCGAGACACCGCCAAAAACCACTTTAAATTCTACGAGTCCTCATCAGAACTGTCACCCGAACTTGGGGATTGGATTCCTTTATCGTCCCTGTTCAGGGTTTACGGTTTTGTGTTTGGAGTTTAGGCTTTACGGATTGTGCATACCTTACATACTTGTAGCAAGTTCATGCTCTTTCATTGTTGTAAGCCTAACAACCCTATTCAGCTGCTTCAAAATCACCAACGTCTTCCCCGCGCAGCCAGGAGATCTACTACATTGGCGAAGACCTCTTTGGAGCGGCCTGCATGCAGCTGTAATATAGACATCTTAATATTTTGTAGTTGCGATTAGTGTTCTGTGGGCTTCCCATCACTACTAAAGTATAGTATAGAATGCCCAGAACTGTTCCATGTGTTTCTCCAGGGATCAAAATAGCCCAAAAGCCTTCTATAGTATGGTCCTTGGGCCCAAAAGCCTTAATACATGAGTCCCTAGAGCCTAAGGGTTAAGGTAGCCCCTAAACCCTAGAGATCCCTTAAAGGAACCCCTTATGGATCAAAAGCCTTAATATATAAGTCCTTAGATCCCTAGGGTTTGAGGCCTTCTGTGTTACCCACAGCCCAGCAAGCCCTCAGCCCTGAACCATACGTCTTGAGCCCCAAACCCTACATCCCAACTTGCCTGCTTAACGGATCATGGGACTTAGTAACTAGAGTTATAATTTGGGTAACTCTACTTATAACTACTTATAACCCCAATGACGGTGCTTATGACCTTACTTACTAAGTCCCATGATCCTCCAAGTGCTTCCTGTGGGTATCGCAGAAGGCTCGGTCTGCGAAAGACTGCAGGGTTTCTCAAATCAAAGGGGAAAAGGAGGGACCCTTAATGGGGACCCCTACCCTATAATGGGCTATATAATGGGTATATAATAGCTATATTAAGGGTATATACCTAGGGGTCCTTATTAAGGGTCCCTCCTTTTACCCTTGGGTCGGAAGATTCAAGAACTGTTTCGGTTTCTGAGCATCGGGCCGTCGATCGACATAGCCGTCTTGGGGGTTTCCGAAAATGCGGGACCCTAATACAGTATTCTAAATAGTAGGATCTTGAGGACGCCTTAATCAAAGGGGAGAAGGAGGGACCCCTAAGAAGGACCTCTAGGTATATACCCATAATATAGCCATTATATACCCATTATATAGCCCATTATAGGGTAGGGGTCCCCATTAAGGGTCCCTCCTTTTCCCCTTTGACTTAAGTTTCGTCCTCATGAGTTTGAGTCCAACATGCTCAAAGCCATGTTCGAAGTCTTGAGACCCCAAGACTTCAGAGCACGCCCTGCGTTCTCTAGCGCCAGACGTCCTTCCCAGAGATCCAAAAGGCTTTTTATCCTGAAACTATGGCTCTTTTGGGTTCCGGGTTTAGGTTTTGAGGGTTTAGGGAAAGCTTAGGGTTTAGGGTTTGGGGGGTTGAGTGGTGTGCTATTACCACCACAGCGATGACAGCGACAGCAACAACTACACTACTATCACCCGCTACTGCTCTCTTTGCTTGTTCGGGTACACCACCAGCATCAGTTACAGATACGGCAACAGCAGCAACAACAAAAGGAACGACTACCAACGTGCTGCTGGCACTACAGCTACGACGAGCGCCACCACTACCAAAGTTATTAAGGCCCATGCGACTGAATCAAAACATCATGAAATCCTCTGTGTAATACTGCTAGTTGTACTCACAATGCTGATGATTACAATATCCAGCGCAACCAGAACGGCTGAGATGATTCAGAATATCTGTGAGGTTCCCCACCAGCGCTACCCGGCCCTTGACACGACGCGGCAAGAGCTCGGCTACCTGTCCCAGCTCTATGTGCCTGGGCCGAAAGATAACGTTTCTCGAGAGGCTATCATAAATCCTACAACCTGAACCATAAACACCAACCCCATATGCAGAATCACCGATAATTGCTGTGATCAACTGCCACAAGACGAACCTCAGCTTTATGCCGTCGAAATGAAACCCATTGCATATCAGCGCCCAACACCGGCACTGCTTCTCCGAGGACTTGTACGTCGCAGTCTTGGAGACCATCAAGGAGCTACAGCTAAGTCTTTCTATTCTTGCTGCTGTTCTCATCACGGTTCTGACGATACTGATGACAGCGATGAGGGTTGATCAACATTAAACACGCTTACTTATGTCTGCGTCCGCGAAGTGGGTGTCTTGACCCTTACCGAAGAAACCCTAAATCCTAAACCCTAAAACCGAAGCCCCTAAACCCTACACCCTAAACCCTAAACCCTATGGGATCTTCAAGCTGTTGGGCGGAGAGGCCGCGGGGCTGCAAGACTCAAGTTCACATGATGGTAATGCTGAAGTGATGACTGTGACGGTTCTGACTGTGGCGAACTTTATGGTGGTGATGATTGTGCATGATGATGACGGCATGGCGACGATGATGATATCGATCATATGATGATCACGATGATGGCAGTTATGATTACAGTGAGGGTGATGATGACTATGATGGTTCTGCATAATGGTGATAGTGATGCTGACGATGGACATGGGATGAGGATTTTGATTATGTAAATGTTCACGTCGTTATCACGATTACCACCTGTGCCGTCATGCTGATGTTCTGCTTGTTGCCTCGACTATGTATTTCAGTTTGCCTTTCACCTCCTGAACCCTAAACCCTAAACCTGCGAACAGCAGGACTGGAGAGATTACTTGTGGTGTGATGTGGGCGAGAACATGGAGGAAATGCAGAAGAAGCCACCCGGCTGCTCAGTCGAGCGTTGAGCATGCTGAGTCCCGGTACTCGGTCTGACAGTCATAAAGAAGAAGAAACTGCTGCAAGCAACGAGGTCACCTGGTCACCGTCCTTCTTCTTGTTGTTGCTTTTCCTCTTCGCCTTCTTCTTCTAGCTGCGTTTCGCAACTTTATTGTTCTTCTCGTTCCTCTGACTGAGCACATGTGTTCGTGTTGTACTTTCCCATGCTCATACTTCTCAAATGCTCTTATGGCTCTAAATTATGCACGGTGCCCGCTCTTGCCGATGAGCTCGTGAACTTTGCACCAAGACTAGAAACATGCTGTTGTTGGGTGGAGTTGCACTGTGACATCTATTGCTTTCAAAGCAGCCACTGCCGTGCACTCTCCAGCACTCTACCTTAAACCACCCATGCGATCTAAGCAAGAGTATGTCACAGTATACATACGTACACGCCATTACTGGGATTTTTTCCTAGGAGCCCTTAAAGCCTTAAAGCTCTTCTAAAGTCCAAGAAAAATCGAGGATCGATAACTTCGCCGGACGCTGCAAGAAGATGCCGAAGCAGCTGAGAGTCTCCTGGCTCGGTTGTGGAGAAGGGGTGTATATGGGAAAGGGGTTCCTTTAAAGGAGCCCTTAAAGGAGCCCTGAAAGGAACCCCTAAGTGGTCTCTGCAAATCCGGTAATCCCCGAGGTGTATATGATAGTGTTTTTTCTTTCCAACCTGTTACATCACATTAAATACTAGTTCAGAAATTGTGTAACTATAAAATACATTGCATTACACTATGTTACATTAGGTTAAACTGTGTTGCATGACACCATATTACATCCGGTTATGCTATCTCATCTGATATGTTAATGTTTAGCTGTAGTTTTATTTGTTCTAATGCCTCGTAAGTTTGATATTATACTATATTAGAATGTATATGTATATCACGTTAAATGTATTTCGTTGTGTTATGCCGTGTCTATCATCTTTCATTATGCGTTCTGTCAGATGAACGTATACTATACTATGTTGAAGTGTTTTTATACTTTGCAATAATCGCTCTGTATGTGTACACATACACAGGCATGCACACATACACACAAACAGACAAACAAACAAACAGACACACACCATAATCTCTCTCTCTCTCTCTTTCTCCCCCTTCTCTGGCTATACTGTATATACATACACACGCACACATATGCACACACATACGTAGATATATGTAAGGCCCTGCATTTGTTTTAGTATACTTGTTCGTTACTGCACTTGTATTACAATAACTTTCACGTTTACCATAACGTGTTTGTACATGCATGTACATACATATACTTACATATACATACATGTGTATACATATGTATATATGTATATGTATGTAGATGTATCCACTCATAGATATAGATGTGAAGCACGCAGAGAGTCTCTTTCTCTCTCTGCTTAGCATGTTGGTCTGTAGTGGTTTGCCCCAGTTCGATTTACAGCATTCTGCTCGGGATTTGGGGTCTTTAGGGGTTTAGGTTCAGGGTTTAGGGTCTAAAGCCTTCGAATGTGTGTTTGTGGGTGTAGGTGTGGGTGTGGATGTGGGTGGGTGGCTTTGTGGGTGTGTTTGTGCGGGTATGTTTCTAGCGGCTGGTAGTTTTGAAGACATCGGTTGAAGCGCATAACCTTAAAACAAGCAATCCGGAAGTCATGCACTCCCTGAGCCCTAAACCCTTGCAGCGAGTTCAGGGTGTAGCGGTTGTAGTTTCCTGAACTCCTGGGAAGGTTGAGAGGGTTTAGTGCTTTCGGGCTTGGGGACAGCGCCAGGGGGGTATGGGGCCTTGGCCCTCAATTCCGAGCCTGTAGGCTTCGATCACGGCGTCCTTGCTTCGAAAATTCCATTCTTCACCCGCGATTGTGGGGTGTAGGGCCCTGAGGTTCGCAGTGAGGATACAAGGCCTCAGATGGGTTTGGGTGTGCTCATGACCCCAAGTGCTAAGCCCCAAACCCAACCCCCCTGAGCCCTTCACCCAAAAGGAGTGGCCAGCCTACAACGAGCTGAAGAAGGAGATCGAGGTGGCCAGTTTAGGGTTTAGGGTTTAGGGTTTGAGGGTTTAGGGTTTTGGGGTTTAGGGTTTAGGGTTTGGGGTACTGAGTAGCAGCTATAGTAGTAGCAGTTATAGTAGTATCAGCAGTAGCAGGAGTGGCAGGTGTGGGGGTTTACGGTTCCAGCATTCAGGGCCTGGGGTTAAAGGCTGTTGACTGTGGGTGATTGCCTGCAGCTTGTGAGCCTTTTGCCAAGAAAGAGTGATCCGGATGGTGAGCACGCATAAGTTTAAGTGGGAGATATCAGCAACGTTGCGGGCTCAAATTCGGGTTGTTGTAGTTGTTGGTATTGCTGTGATGGCCCTGATGTCTAGTGTTTCTGGTTCTTGTCTACCCCGTCTGACTAGTCTCAATAGCTTTTGTTAGCTTTGTTGGTGGTTGGAGTCGTAGTGCTCCTGATCGTGACACTTGATAGTCTTGGTTCTTACGAGAGTCAGCATGTGAACAGGGAAGCTGGTATTACTAGTTATATTGCCGTTGCTATTGTCACTTCTGCGAAGAACTTGCTAGCTTTACTATGCTGTTCTAAGTATAAGCTGCATTAACCTAGTGCTCCAGTTACGTAAATAGTAGGTTCCTAGACCCCCAAAGTATGTAGAATAATTGCCTGTTATTGCTTTTGGGCCATTATTTTACCTACCTTTGGGGGTTTAGGTTACTTACCATGAAATATGCTAGCCAGCAACCCATCATCTAGGTAACTGGAGCCCCCCAGGGTCAGCCAACCCTCAAGCCTCAAGCCGAAACAACCGAACCCCTAAACCCTAAACCCCTACACCCCTAAACCCTAAACTCCTAAACCCTAAACCCCTAAACCCTAAAACCCTAAACCCTAAACCCTAAAGCTGAGCCGACCAGCACATTGTCGAGGATTTCCAGGGCGTGCTGCCGCTGCTGTTGGAGCTGGGCAAGCGCAGCGCCAAGTAATACAGGGGCCTGTATGTTAGGGATCCCAAAAGGACATAAACATAAGCGTGTTATAGGGATATCCCCTACCTTATGCTTATTGGGCATCATTACAAGGGGGTTTATGTGGGATATCCCTACCTTATGCTTATTTGGCTTCAGTGTAAGGGGGCTCATATATGGGATATCCCTGTCCTTCTTTTCGCTTACGTGCTAATGACTGTTGGAGGATCCAGGGTTCAGGATTTAGGCCAAGAGCCGTTTAAAAAGGGCTTTATATGGGCTACTGAAAGGGCCTTGGGGGGGTTTAGGGCTGAGGGCTTTGAGTTTAGGGTGCATCCTTTAAGGGTTCCTTTAAGGGCTAGTCAGAGGATTTAGGCCAAGAGCCGTTTAAAAGGGCTTTACCTAGAGGATCCAAAGTAGTTCCTTGTTGGGGTTCATATATAGAATCCTACAAGGTATTCCCAAAAAGGAACTACTATGGAGCCTGTGGGTATATGGGCTACTCAAAGGGCTACTCAAAGGGTTTAGTATAGGGGCCTAAATAACTACCTATACTACTGTTTTGGAGGGGTTCCTTAGTGCAGTTATGGTATAATATGCTCCCACACCCTAATTATTCTAGTTATTAAAGCCCCTGTATTCATACAGGGGATTTCACATGTTGTTGGAGGGTACAAGATTTAGGGTTTAGGCCAAGTTATACAGGGGCATTATAAATCCATAGGGATTTGGCATCACGATACGATAGGTTAGAGGTGTGGTATGCTTGTTTCCTTAGTAGTGGAACATCATTACGAATTATTCAGACATCTACAAGGAAGGATCAGCGAGTTCTAAGAGGGAGGTTCGGTCTGGGACGCGCAGCTGGCAATTGAGGGCGCGAAGCATAGCCTACTTGCCTCTCGGACCCTCCACCTAGCTAAGATATGATACGACAGCTTCCCTGCTGTACCTTTTCATCCTAGGGTCACCTTATTTAAACCGAGTAGAAGGAAAAAGGGTGCCCTACATGTTTAAGGGGCTACTCAGGAACCTAGTTGTGTAAGGCAAGGCGCGACATCCTGCACCACTTGTCTTCAAGTTCGAACTTAGGCGCCTTGCAGTAGAAGCCAGAAAGTGTAGGTATCCGCATGCCCATGCCCATGCCCTTCAGGCAAAGCATGAGCAATCCCAGTACTGATCATCCTTAGTCTATGTTTCGCTTTCGCTCACTCTCTCTCTCTCTCTCTTTCGCGATGGCCCTGTCTCTCCCGCTCTGTTTCGACCTCTATCTCTATCTCTATGTCTATCCCTATCTCAACGTATATTCATATCCCTCTCTCTCTCTGTTACATCCATATGTCTATGGGTGTATATATATACTATATATATATATATATCTATATTATATATATATATATATATATATACACATGTATATACGCCTGATATACCCGCACCTTGGACACGCTTGTCTGCTGCACTGTAGCCAAGGCCGAGCATCATGCCAAGACACTGGCAGCAAGTCATGGACATCACAGGAAAAGAGAGGGAGGGTGTTGGGGTTTGTCGGTCAGTTTTAGCAGTGGTGTTTGGGCGATTGAGGGCGTCGGCCTTGGCGTTTGGGCATTTGGAGTGCCCGTATGACTGAAGGGACGTGGATTACTGCGTTTCTGATGTTTCTCACACCAGCCCTGCATCACGACACTCCTAACTAATCCCTCAAACCCAAAACTTGAATCCGGCTCGGAACTAAAGCTTCTTCCCGAAGAACTTGTGCCCGAACCCTGCTCCAAACCCTACACTCCAACCCCCTGAACCCTTTGTTTACGGTCTTGTGATCAAGCTTTGGGTGATTACGGTTTGAGCTTCCGACATCCGATAGAAATCTCAACTACTAGCCTCAGGCCGGTCGAGTGACAGTTTGACAGCACACAGGAAAGCTGAAATGTGTCTGAAACGCTGATATTGAAAGCCTAAATTGTATACCCCTGTTTGCGCATGCCTGACCCTGAACCCTATAAATCCTCAGTCTTAAACCTCGGACAGAACAACCCTGAGCCCCAAACCCCGAACCTTTAACTGTACACTTTGCAGTCTAGACCATCAAACGTGCACCTTTACTTGGTTTGCAAAGAACCCTTATCATTATCTGCAACCCTGAACCCCGAATCCTAAAGCCTAAAACCCTAAACCTCGCAGCAACGTCACCCTTCCAGAGCCTGGATACAGCCCTTAACAAACCCTTATAGAAAGCCCTTACAGAGCCCCTATAAAACTAGATTTCTCATAGAACCTCCCTAAACCCTCAGCCGTAAACCTTTAACGGGTGCAGAAGAGAGTGATTGCCAGCTTCCGTGTAACGACGCTGCATCTCTCCTAAGCCCTAAAACCCGAAACTCTAAACCCTAAGCCTTGAACCTTAATCCCTGAACCGGCTGTCTTCGGACTCATAGAGAGAAGGAAAAGGTCGTGCGGAAAAAAAACCCTAACCCCGAAGCCTCCAACCCTCGACTCTAGATCCTAAAACACCGTAAACCATATACCCGATTTGGAGGTTCATGGGTCGTTATAAGTGGGGTTAGAGGTCCCCTAATATAGGTTATAAACACAGTTATCCTACTTATACCCCGACTTAAAAGTAACCATGAACCTTCAAGTAGACCCTAAACCCTTTAAGCAGCGTTGGTTCGGGGGTGCTTGGTGTTCACCTGTCCCCTGGCCTCTGTGGCCTTTGTCGAGCAGACTGGATTGCTGGGTGAAAAAGGGGCTCAAAAAAACCCTATACAACTCTTTTTCTTTTTCAAAACAAGAAAAGGAGTTCAACACAACACACGCAATACAACCGTAAAGCAGGGAAAGATCTCCCCATCGACTCCGAGAACTTTAAGCTGCAGTCGCTGATTGATGCGCAGCTGAACGACCCTTGGCTGGGTAGGGCCGGTAGGGTTTGGGTTTTAATGGTGATTTCGGTTGATGATAGAAATCCTGCATTACCTGAAGGACCCTAAACCTAAACTATGGGAATTATGGTATATTCCTAATTATGGGTAATGCAGGATTTATATCATCCACCGTTTGGGGTTTAGTGTGTGAAGCTGAGGATGAGGGATGCGAGGTTTTGGTTGCAAATTGTTGGGGCAGACATGGGCTCAGGATTGCTTCAGAACCCAGGAGACATGCACCTGTTTTGCAATTTTCTGCTTCCCGCCTGAACCCCGAAACCCGAAGCCGTAAACCCTAACCATGCGTAAGCTAAGTGGAGGTCAAGACAATAGCTTCACGGGCTGGACCTGAACTGTGAGAATCTAGGGGCTTACATAATTACGAAGACTATTTTGGGGGCTCCTTGTGATAATTATAGTATATTCGGCCCCAAGACCCTACTCTAATTATTAAGGCCAAACTTTATCCTTTTCGTCTTAGTTCTAAGTGGCCTCAGGAAACTCCTTCAGGCGATGAAAGCCTCCAGTCTGTTGCGGTAGTATCGAATACCCTCGTTGCTGTCTGGATCGTCTATGTCTTCTGTGTAGGCTTCGGCCGGATGCTAGTGATGATGGTCATGACGGCGAGGATGACTGTCATAGTGGTGATGGTGGTCGTGGTTGTTGTTGCTGGCGGCCCCGGCAGTTCGCCACCGGTCCTGCTGATTGTGGTGGTGGTTGTGGTGGTGGTGATGGCGGCGGTGGTGGTGGTGAGGGCCAATGGCGAAGAACGTGATGATACATAACATGATGTTGCTTCTGGATGCTTTTGCTGCTGCTGCTGCTGCTCTTGCTGCTTCTGTTGCTGACCCTCCAGGCTATTCAGCGGGTTCCTTGCAGGGTTTGTGCTTGGCATGTGTGCGTGTGTGTTGTTTTTGATGACTGTTGTTGCTGCTACAGGTTCAGGCACATAAATTGCGACGGTTTACTACAGACGAGAATGTGCCTGACGTGCTTCACTGACTCATGGTTCATGTCCATTGCGAAGGAATTCACCGATGAGATTTCGGACATCTGCGAGGGTGCAGACAAACAGCTCGCCAGCCGCCCAGGAGGTTTAGGCATAGGGCGTGGTTCATATAGCATTACAGAGTAGGGCGTGCAGCCCTAGGTTCAACGGTGCGCGATACGTAAGCACCCTTTAAGATTCAGGGAATCGAAGTATGGATGGGCTTAGGGTTCAGAGTTTAGAGCTCGAAGTAGGTCAACGCTTTTTGACCGAAGTCTCTAGCCTTTGCACCGAGAGGGCCAGCAGTGTCTTTGGCGGGGATTCAGAACAAAACCCAATTTTCCGCCCTACATGGTTGGATCCCAGGCTCGAAATAAGGCACCCAGGCTCGAAATAAGGCACCCATGGCTTTCAGAATTCACCATAAACCCTAGACCCCCGAAGCCCCAAACCCGTTCACCCCAAGCCAGCAGACAGATCCTTGCAGAACTTCAAAGAACCCTGAAAACACCTCATAGAGCCCCTGAAACGAACCCATATTGTGCCTCAACACAGCATCTGTTGCGGGATTCCGGGCCAAGGGCATTTTAGGGCTTGGGGGTTGCAGGTTTCATTTGTATGGTGACCTTGTTTCTTTATCTAGGATGCCCAGTAGTACCCTTATTCCCTTTTTGTAGTCCTAGGTTCCTTATAAAGTTACCCAATACCAAAAAGAGAGGCCTTTTTATTCTTAGGTTACTGGGTATCCTAGTTTAAGTAGACCAAAAACTCTAAACCCTATAGATCCCTTCACGGAACCCTATAGATCCCTTTAAAGAGCCCTTTAAGAACCTGGGTATCCTAGTTATGGTGAGACCTTGATTTGCCCTACCGTTGGTTGACCCGGAGCCCCCCCTGCACCCCAAACCCTGAAACAC
Organism: Symbiodinium sp. CCMP2592; assembly: GCA_905221615.1. Classification (NCBI taxonomy): domain Eukaryota; class Dinophyceae; order Suessiales; family Symbiodiniaceae; genus Symbiodinium; species Symbiodinium sp. CCMP2592. Next base: position 1,105,034 of record CAJNDT010006224.1, read on the forward strand.
CCATGAAGACCCTGAGCAGAACCTTTGAAGAATCAGAACCCCCTTCGCCTAGTAGTAGAGTAGGGAACCTTTAATGTTTTTTGGGTAGTGTAGTCCCTATATAATCCGTATAAAGCCAAAAAGGATAACCTTTAGTTCCCCATGATACCCGACAAGTAGGGCTTAAGTCAGCCTGTTTCGAGCCTCCGGAAACCCTAAACCCTAAACCCTAAACACACTTAACAAAAAAAAATCTAAACCGTCGAACCCTGCCAGCCAGGTCATTGAGAGCAAGCTCAGGGAGATTTCCGTTCAGTGGGCGCCGGGCTCAGGATTCACAGAGTTTTGTGGTTTAGGGTTTACCTGTAGCCTCCATTGAAGTTCCTTTGTTTGGTTTAACCAACTATATATATTAAGGATCCTATAAAGTAACCCAAAAGGAACTACAACGGAGATTATAGGTATGGGTTTAGGGTTGGGGATTTTGGGTGTGTCATTAAGGGTTTGAGCCGGGCAGAAGACTTTAAGGGACTTCGGGGCCTTGGGGTTTCTACGGTTCGGGGGGTTTAGGGTTTAGCGTATAGGGTTTAGGGTTTAGGGGTTTAGGGCCTTTAGGGTTTAGGGTTTAGGGTTTAGCGTATAGAGTTTAGGAGTTTAGGGCTTAAGGTTTAGGGCTTGAGGGTGTCTGTTGGGCTTTAGATGGTGTTGGCCTTGTCGGGGGTTGTGTGTGTTAGTTGGCATTTGATGTTTGCTTGGTTCTCCTCAAACCGTCAAAGTTTTCCTTAACAAGTCAAAGTTCCGAAAATGTGTGTAAACACCATTGGCGTCTGACAAAATGGTAAAGTTACTCGAGCCGTGGGATAAACTTAGAGTTTGTTGAATACTTGCTTGTGTGACAGACTGGTGAGAAACTCTGACCGATAGTGTGGAAGGCGCTGTGCGAACGGTGTGAGCCGTCAGCGGCATTTCTGTTGGGTTCCAGAAGTTTGAGCAACGTGTGAGAAAGGTGTGTCACAGAGAGAGGGAGAGAGAGAGAGAGAGAGAGAGTGTGTGTGTGACATTGTGAGAAGACTCTGAAAAAGCGTGTGAGAAAATCGTGTGACAGGGAATGTGAGGAAAGTGCCTGGGATGATGTCAGGAAGTTGTGGGGCAAACTGTTGAAGAAATACTTGTCGGTTGCGAGCTGCGCGACAGTCCATTCCCTGCATATCGGTGTCGGGATTCCTGCACGGTTGTCTCTAACTTAAATGACTTGCATGGTTCCTATCAGGTTTCTGTAGGGTATGTTGCTTGAGGATTCTGGGGTTTAGGGTGTAGGGGTTACAGGTTTAGAATATAGGCTTTAGTATTTGGGGGTTAGGGCTAGGGGTTCAGTGTTCAGGGTTTAGGATTAGCACTCCAAAGCTTGAACAATTCAGGAGCCCGATCCGTTTGCTCATGAACGAGTGTAACTTACCCTTTTATTGTGACGTTTCTTCTCTTGTTGCTCTTGTTGATTCTTCCTCCAACGTGCAATTATTCTTCTTGTTCTTATTAGTCTTTCGGCCATCCCACCTCAGGGGCTTGGGGTTAATTACCAAGACCCAAAAGCCGAAAAACTGTCTAGCTGCCTAGGAAGCCATGATGTTCGACTTCGGCACCTGGAAATCTCGCGACTACCCAATCGTCCTCAGTGGCGCCAAGGCGGAGTTGCGCAGGGCAGTTGGTACAGCATGCTTCTGACTTCTGTCGCGCGTTTACGGTTCAGGGTTCTCGGGGTTAGGGATTTGGGGATATAGCGTTCAGGCGAGTTTGCGACGCTGTGCATCTACAGCATCCTTTTTGGCATGCTCTTCGGGTTCCACTTCCGGAGGCACTGAGAGCCTCGATAATCCCGAACCCAAGACGTGAAACCAGAACACCGTGCCTGAAATATGACATCAACCGCAATCACTCTGCTCCCTTTGGGTTTAAGGGTTTAGGGTTCAGAGTTCTATTTACCAGGTATTGACTGCCACTTTAAGTTACAATAGCTGTAAGTTACCGTAGCAAAGAGATAAAGTGAATAATGTGCCTCCCTTATTCTCATAGCTGAAGCTTAGCTCTCTCACAAGAACCCAGTCAAGCCTGTAAGGGTAACATATCGCTACCTTCACAGTAAACCCCTGCATATTGCTAACCTTTTAGGACCCAAAGTACCGTAATCCTCATGGTGCACCTCAAGAGGCCTACACCCTAAAGCCTAGAACTATGACCAGCCTCATAATATTATATAACCTAGTCGTCGCCCTAAACCCTAGGCCCTAAACCCTATACCCTAAATCCTAAACCCTAAGCCATAAACCCTAAACCCTAAACCTTAAACCCTGAACCCTAAGCCCTAAACATCAAACCCTAAACCATCAGGCTCCGAAATATGGGGGTTTCCGAAAATAGGGATCCCTAATATAGTACCCTAAATAGTAGGATCCTTATTATAAGGACCCCAAATTAAGGTACCCCTATTTTCGGAAACTCCCATATATCCCCGAACCCTTTGCGCCTGTCAGGTGGGAGAGACCCAGGAAGCCTTGGAGGAGACCATGATGAACCTGAACACCATGAATGCCCCTTGGCATTCTTTTGGTTGGCTCTTAGGACTTTAACTATTTGGGTTTCTATATTAACTATTTTAAGGAGGTCAAAAGTTTAACTTTTAGGAGGGGTTCAGAAGTCAGCCAAGGCCCTGTGCCCAAGTTTAGGGGCGTAGGGTTGAGGGAATTAAGGGTTTCAGGGCTTATTGGTTTAGGGTTGAGGGCTTTGGATTGAGGGTTTTGTGTTGAGGGTTTAGGGGTTCAGGGGTTACTGGTTTAGGGTTTTGGGTTGCGAGTTTTGGTTGAAGGTTAAGGGTTGAGGCGGTTGATGATATAAATCCTGCATTACCTTAAGGACCCTAAACTATGGGAATTATGGTATATTCCTTATTATGGGTAATGCAGGTTTTATATCATCAACCCGAGTTCAGGGCACACCATGCAGCCCCAAGATCGGCTACTTCGGGTGCAGGTTGAGAGTACAACACGAAGGCTCCAAGCTTGGCTGTTGAGGGTTCAGTTTTGAGTACGCCGTGAATGCCTCGTGTTCGGCCTTTGCTGATGCTGCGGCTCCTTCGGAGTATGTCAGAAAGCACCAGATGATGCAATCGGAAGAAACCACGTGGAACCTGATTGTTACACTAGTACGAACTGTTGTTGCTTTTGCCGTGGTTGCCATATTCTCTATGTTGCTTATCCTTGTGATGCCCACACCTGTTCTTGTCATTGACGCGACTGTTCACCTGCCACGATTTTTGTCACACTTGTGCTAGGTAAGTTGTCCTGCGGCTGATGGCCATGAACATGATGACGACGATGCCGATGGTTAGCGATGCGATAGTGCCTGTTGATGACGAGGAGGGTGGCGATATGTGGCGATGCTGATGATGGTGGTGATGTGGTGATGTGGCTGACGATGATGATGGTGATGATGCTGATGGTGATGCTCACGCATGCCAGTATGCTCAGTATGCATACTCTATAATGGTTGAACTTAATCGAGAAAGCCTTCCTTCCAGCACCCTGAGGCCCAGCGGCACTCGATTCCCTTCAAGGAGGACTTTGGACTATACGGAGCACCCAAAGACTCCAATACCCCTTAATTAAGGAATACTCCTTAAGTTATATCAGGATCCTACTAATGTGATTTAAGCGTACATTCCTTAAGTAAGGGATCTTGGAGTCTCTGGGAACCCTAAACCCTAAACCCTAAACCCCTTAACCCTAAGCCCCTAAACCCCCAAACCCCTAAACCCCAAACTCCCGTATGGAGCCAGTCTTCAAGGCTTCGGCCTGGCATTCAGATCGATTCGTTCAAGATTTGTATCATTTTGTTAAAAATGCATTGTGGCTCCAGCATTTTTTGGTATTTTGTTGTTTTTTTAAACCAGCTTTTTACACGATTTCTGCGTGAGGTCCTGGGTTTTGGATTGCAGCTGTGGAAGTTGTGGGGATCTCATCGCTTGTGGATGTCACGCCGTTACCGACTGGAAAGCCAACCCCAAGGTTCCGTGTAGAGCAGTTGTATATATATATATATATATATATACTTCAGGCCCAGGGTGCAAAATAGAGAGTACTTTGAGGCCAAAGTATATACTGTGTTGGGTACATGGACCCTTAAACCCTGAACCCTGAAGCCCTTACAGAACCCTTGTAGAACCCTTAATCGCACACCCTTTAAGGAACCCTATTTGGACCTGTAGGGTAAGGCAGTCTCGGGGCTTTCTGTCGGGACCTAGAGCCCCTCGACCCCAGCATACGGACCTGATCACTGTCAAACATGGTTCCTGGGGGTTCCGAGATTTTCTAACACACCAAGACACTGTCGAAATTAAACCTCTGCGTGGAGGTTCATGGGTACTTATAAGTGGGGTTATAAGTCCCCTAAATATAGGTCATAACCATAGTTATCCTGCTTGTAACCCTACTTGTAAGTACCCATGAACCTGCAAGTAGACCCTAAACCCCATACCCTTATAGAATCCCTATAGATCCCTTTTAAGGGACCCTTAAAGGAACCCTTATAGCTACCCATGAACCTCCAAGAAATGGACGTTCAAAGAGGAGAGTAGGCAGGGTTTAGCTCCTGAAAGTGAGGATTTGCGACTTGGGGTTTATCGGGCGTAGGGTTTAGGGCCTAGGATTCAGGGCTTAGGATTTACAGTAGGGTTGATGATGTAAATCCTGCATTACCCATCATAAGGAATGTACCTTAATTCCCATAGTTTAGGGTCCTTAAGGTAATACAGGATTTATATCCCTAAACCCTAAACCCTAAACCCCTATAGATCCCTTAAAAGAGCCCCTTAAAGGTACCCCTATAGATCCCTTTAAAGGAACCCTAGGATTTATATCATCAACGGTAGGAGTTACCGAGACTAGGGTTGGGAGCTGCAGGAGCTGAATGGTTTGCTGTCCACGCTCTCAGACACGGGCGACACCATCGAGCGATGGTTCAAGGCCAGCCCTTAAACTAGCTACCACCAGTAACTCCAAAGGGTCCAAGTTTTACTATGGTATATACCTGTAGGGTATTTTGGGGGTCTACGTATATACCATAATGATACTTGGACCCTTTGGGAACTCTATAATACCCTTATAGTAACCTTCCTTTATAGTAACCCTACGCGTAACCCTTATTGATTTTTAGCAACATGTTGCAACTACCTGAGTGTTCGACCCTAATCCTTCTTGGCGATTGCAGGGCTGTGAGACGACGTTGTGTGAGATTCAAAGGGGAAAAACCTAGGTTCGGAAGGGGTGGGGTGGTCGGGGATCAGCGGAATCGGTGTGGGGTGTGGCGTTGAGAGGCGTTGGCAGGGTTCATCTTCAAGGTTCGCTTTCCCTCAGGGTCCACATACCCAAATACTATATACTTTGGGCCCAATGTACCCATATAGGGAGTACTTTTAAGGCCAATGTGTGTTTTGTTTAGGTACATGGACCCTTAGGGTTTGGATCTAGATGCTTTCAGGTGTTATGGATAGAAAGCTTTTGACTCCGTGGATGGTGGCTTAATCCTAGCCCTAAACCCTAAACCCAAATCCCTAAGCCCTAAACCCTAAACCGACTTATCAGATAGTACCTATAGTCCCCATCGTAGTTCCTTTTTGGGGGTTACCTTATAGGATCCTAAGTATATGATTGGTTAAACCAAGAAAAGGAACTACAATGCAGACTATAGGTAGGGGTGTCTTGATGGGAAGCCCCCCGAAGTTCTTTAGAGTCAGGCCTTTAGCTTGGAAGCCGCACGTTAACCCTAGGGCGCGCAACCCTGAAACATCGACACGAACTTCTAAGCGCAAACGACTTCAGCTTTTGGTGCCCTGTGTAACCTTAAGGGTCAATGTACCCACATAGCATATACTTTGGGCCCAATGTACCTATATAGGGAGTAACGTACTTTAAGGCCAGTGTATATACTATATGAGTACATGGACCGTTAGGATAAGCATCCAGCTTTGAGGTTACGAAAAGCTGAATCCAAGGCTTAAGCCAAAAGCAGGCGCTGGACGGCATGGCAAGCTCTCATTGCCAAAAGGCTTCAGTTCTAAATCCCCAACTCGAAACCCTACAAAGGCAAACTCTGAGCGCTGACCATGCCGAGTACCGCCGTTGAGCCTAAGTCCCACAAGCCGTACGCCCTGTAAGCCTGTAGGTCAGTAGGTAGGTCAACAGGTAAAGCTTGCAAATGCCCTGTGCTTTGAAGACCTAACTCCTGAGCCCCCAAAACCTGAACAAAACTCTGAAACCTAAAGCTCGAAGGTTCAGCAAATGTGGACCTCTCTCGAGTCGGTCTTCACCGGTGGAGATATCGCCAAGCAGATGCCCATGGAGGCCCGCTTTTCCCAAAACCCGAAGCAGTGTGCCTGCAACCGAAAGCCCCTGATACCTGAAAGCCCGACACACCGAAACCAAAGCTCAAAATTCTGGTTTTAGGGTTTAGGGATTATCAGTTTGTTGATTTTCGGCCCTGCTTGGGTAAATCCCCCCACTGCCCTACACCCAAGTCGTTACATCGCAGTAAACACGCCCGATTCCCATATGCATTCCGTTGATCAGCACGGTTTCAGCCTGGCAATACAATGGTGTAGGTTTCAGCATCAAGGAACAACGCCACCTCATACCCTGACATGTTTCTACGGAAAACCCGGATCTTAAAACTTCCCTGGAACAACCACACACCAAAGTGTCCGTCTTCAGGCCAAGAAATTCCAGCAGATCGACAAAGACTGGTTCAAGATCATGCAGTCGGCTGTCTTGGTTTCAGAACATGAGTTATCCCAAACCCCGAACCCTATACTAAACCCTAAACCCTAAAGGCCCTAAAGAAGGGACCCTTATAAACTAGAGGGATCCTTCCTATAAAGGCATCGAACTTGGAACCCCGGCTTCATGACATCCCAAGAAAGTTCCTTCAGTGCGAAGGTGGCCTTGGGATTTTCGTGCGGAGGGTGTTGAGGGTTTGGGATGTGAAAGTAGATCCCCTAATTTGGGGCCCTATACTTACTAAGGGTACTTTATTCTGGGAACCCCCATTAAGGGATCTTCGAGAGTTTTGGGATCGGATGTGTTTAGGGTCAGTTTGCGGTTCAGGGTGGCAGGTTAACTTGTTGGGTGTTTGGTGGCTAAACCTCAGACCCCTGAGCTCAACACCGTAAAACCGAAGCCCCAAACCCGAAACCCTGAACACCAATTCGTAAACCTTTTAAAGCCCTCAGCCCCTCCGTCCCGACACCCTACTTGGAGGCTCATTGGTAGTTCTAAGTGAAGTTATAAGTCCCCTAGTATAGGTCATTACCGTAGTTATCCTACTTATACCCCTACTTAAAAACTACCCATGAACCTCCAAGTAGACCCTAAACCCTGAACCCCCACCCCGTAACCTCTAAACGCTAAACCCTAAATCCTACACCCCTAAACTCTAACCCCCCCTAAGACACTCTCTTAGCAGCCCAGGAAGTCGGCTGACACGAAGTATGTGGTGCCCTGCTGCCAGCAGCGCGCCTGGAGTTGAGCGGTGTTTGTGTGCGGGTGTTGCTTAGAGTTTAGGGTTTAGGGTTTGGTTTTAGTTATAGTACTCCTTTGTTGTTGTGTTTCGTTGTTACATGTTTTTTTGGGGAGGTGGGTTTAGGTGTTTTGGTTCACGGGCCTTTGTTGTTTGCAAGGTTTTCGGGGGTTTCAGTGAGTGTTACGGTTCGATCGGATGGCGCTTTAAGGAACCGGGTCGTGATTTTAAATTTGAGCGACGCCCTAATTTACCCTAAACCCTGAACCCTAAACCCTTAAACCCTTAAACCCTAAACCCTAAACCCCTAAACCCTAAACCCTAAACCCCTAAGCCCTAAACCCTAAACCCCTAAACCCTAAACCCCCCTTTTTGGCAGATGAGTCTCAAGATTTGATGCCTCAGGGCGATCTCGACCTGTCGGCTGTTAGGGTACTGATTCTGTTGATGGACAACCTCCTGCAGTACCCCTTTAAAGGGATCTATAAGGGTACCTTTCAGGGGTTCTTTTAAGGGATCTATAGGGTTTTAGGGTTTAGGGATATATATCCTGCATTACCCACTATAAGGAATATACCATAGTTCCCATAGTTTAGAGTCCTTAGGGTCATGCAGGATTTTGTCCATCAGCAGTTGGATGCTTTTCTTACGTATTCAGAGGCTGCCATCCTCCAAGCACGTCTGTAAACCCAGAAGATTGGAGGGCTCAATTTCGAGTGAGATGCTTCGTCTTTGAAAAGCACGCTCCACCACGAATCTGCGTTCCAGTCAAGACCCTAAACCCGAAAACTTGCATTCTATAACCTCATTAAACCTGCCTACATCTGAAACCCTGAACCCTAGAGCCTGCACCCCTAAGCCCTAAAGCATACTATACCTCAAACGCCGAACCCTCGACCCCCCCAAGCCCTATAAAGCATGCTTTCATTCTTTGCAACGCCTCTGTCGCTTCAAGCCGGTCGCTTCGAGCCTACTAGGAACGACATGCTGAAGCAGATGCTTCCGGTGCTCTCTGAAGGTGCCCTGACATGACCCAGCGGTTTTTCGGAGCTTAGGGCTAGTACGGTTTATGATATAAATCCTGCATTACCTTGAGGACCCTACTGTAAACTATGGGAATTATGGCGTATGGGTAATGCAGGGTTTATATCATCAGCCGTAGGGTTCAGGGTTTATGCGGTTTTGGGTTTTATGAGTTTTACGGTTTAGTGCCTAGGGGTCCAGGCTTTTGGGGTTTAGGGGTTTTGGGCTTGGGACCTACCTTGAGGGTCAGGCCCTACGCTTGTTTTAGGGTCCTACTTTTCCACACTACAAATCCTTACCATAGTAAAGACTGGGTAGGGTATGACCCTCTAGGTATCCAGGCTTCAGGGGTTATAGGGTCTAGAATAGGGTTGAGGCTAGCTTCGGGTTTAGGATTCGGACTTGGTGTTCTCTGTTTATGATTATGGGCTCCCAGCTTGTATCTTCGGGTTTGCGAGGGACTTGGATTGCCAAGTTAAGGGGTTTAGAGTCTAGGGCTTATTGGACATTCAGATTGCCATGTGAATAAGTTCTTAGGGGTTTAGCGGTCTAGGGTTTACCTGAAGCCGGAATAACCTACCTTTGTAAGGACTTATATAAGGAAATCATAATAAGGAACCTTAAAAAGGTAGGTTATTCCGGCTTAGGGTTTAGGGCCTGGGGCCAAAGGGCACACCTTGTCCCATAAATGGTGCACGTGGGGCATGTAAAGGAGGCCTTGCAAACGAAAAGGAACTCCCAGCCAGGGTTTAGGGTTTAGGGGTCCCGTCTCTTCAAGATAAGAGGGGATGCTTCAAATCCATTTTTCCATTGATAATTCTTATCGCTATCGTTATGTTTATCGTCATCCTTCTTGCTATTGTTGCCGTTATGTAGTTTTTACTATTCGTTTGGGTGCTACTAAAGACCATCGTCCATTGGAAACTCTGGTATCCCTTAGAAGGGGCCCCCACCCTGTAATAGTGGTATAGTAGGAATATAATAGGAATATAATAGGGCCCTAGTATAATCCTTCTAGTCACTATTACAGGGTGGGGGCAGCTTCTAAGGTTTAGGGGTTTTGGGTTTGAGTCTATAATAGGGCTACTATTAAGGTCCTACTATATCTATATTATGAATATTATTCACCTATTACTGAGTGGGGGCCGTACCCAAGGTATCCCTGTCGTTCTCATGCCAGGATTGGAGAAGTGCCAGAAGTCACTGGAAAGCTACCTCGAGGGCAAGCGGAACAAGTTTCCGCCGCGATGGCGGCAGAGCTAGTATGCACCGTTTTAGGTAGAGCGCTCTAAAGCCTAAGCCCTTAACCCAAAACCCGAACCCCAAACCCTAGACTGTTCGGATGTAAGTAGGTATAGGAGCCCAAGACCTAGAAAGGAAGCTGCTCATGATTCATCCCCACGTAAACAGATGGCAGGATACCAGAACTCCATGGTGGGAATTCAACTAACTTGGCTGAGGCCTGTCAGCGGCCCTAAAGTAAGCCGACCCAAATCTTCCCCGGCTTCGGTTTGCGGTTTAGGGTTTTTTTGACCCGTCAGAGCAAATGCTTTTTGACACGGTTAAGGTTTAGGGATTGGGCGGGCCGACTGAGGACGAGTTTAGGGGTATGCTAGAGTTGCCCTGTTACATATCTCTACAGTTTCGGAGTTCCTGTGTCCCAAAATTAGCCATTGCTTGCAAGCGCAGCTTTATCGTATTTTCTTCGTCTTCCGATCGTCAAGTAGATCTCCCAACACCATGCCCTCCCCCACCCTTTGTTCGCGAGCACCTGACGCCGCAGCCCGAACATCAACTTCCCCAAACCTCCAAAAGCCCTCAACCACAAACCCCGCAAGCCCCAAGACCTCACACCCCGAAGCCCAGCACCCCGAAACCTTATACACCCTCAATCCTACATGGTCATACATAAAATGTGTATGAAGACCCTAAGCCCTAAACCCCAATTAGTAAAACCCTCCAAAACCTTGTAAGATCTTCTAAAGCCGTATAGAACCAGACAAATCCCTGTGGAAACTGTGAAAAAGCTCTTCTGACATTGAAGGCGCTTTTACTTCACCAGCGATCCGGTGTTGCTGAAGATCCTGTCGCAAGGTAGCGATCCGGAGAGCATCCAAGAGGACAGCTTGGGCTTGCAAGGCGAAATCAAGTCTTAGCGGGCTGGGGCCGAGGCATATATATATATATATATATATACATACACACGCACACATTTGTTTGTTTATATAACTATATGTGTATATATAGTTACATACTATGTGTATATACATATGTATGTGTTTGTTTCTGTCGAACGATGTGCCGAGTCCCGATCCCGCCGCGAAGCCGCCGCATCGCACCATGGCCTACGGTTGATGATATAAATCCTGCAATTGCCCATAATAGGGAAAAGACCATAATTCCCCATAGATTAGGGTCCTTAAGATCATGCAGGATTTGTAGGATCAGCAGTATGTAATATATTATCATGCGACTCTCCTAAAACCTACACCCTAAACCCTCAACCCTGCAGTTTCGAGGATGTAGTGTCGCCTGAGGGTTGCAAGGACCGCTTTCCCTTGAAGGGATTCTGTCTCGGTAGGCGGAAACAGGCCTTCAAAAAAAAACCCTCGACCCAAAATCCCCAACCCTAAACCGACACACTTTTAACGGCAACTAAACGCAGGTCCCTCAGTAAACCAGAGCCGCAGGACTTTGAGAAGCTCTTCGACGCCATCAATCGTGTGCGGGGCTTAAGGGGTTGGGGGTTTAGGGTTTTAGGGTCTAGGGTTTTAGGATTTAGGGTTTAAGGTTTAGGGGTTTAGAGTTTAGGAACCTTCACAAGGCCTTTGATTTCGTCGTGCTACATCGGTAAAGGGTTTTTTGCATTTGGGCTCAGGGGGTCAAGGCTTCCCGGCTTAAGTGTCGAAGGGTTCAAGGGCTCGGGGTTTGGGGACTGGGCAGGGTTGCGTGCTGGGGTATTGGAGGCTTCTGGACTCGTGGGCTTGCGGCCACCCCAAACCCCAAACCCTCAACCAACAAATCCTAAACCTTAAAGTTGTTGCGCCCTTCTGGGTCTGTAAGCTGTCACATGGGATCATTCGGAACTCTTGAGCCCTAGAAGCTAAACTCGAAAGCGCATCTGTTCCTAGACTTCAGCGAAAAGATGTGCTTCAAAGCGTTGTGGAAGTCCTTGACGGTCGAATGTAAGCTTAGTATTGCTTCCGCGGTCTGGCATACCGGCAACATGCCACCTTCGACGTGGCGGACCCGCCACACACGCAGAAGAACCTGATCTGCGCCCTTCGAAGCCGATAAAGGACTCAGCTGCTGCAGGGCTTGTTCTTGAACCGTGGCGTGGTCATGCTGGATGCTTGCCCTGCCCATGCCTATGCCGGGGCGGATCCCCAATCCGACCGTGAAGCTGCCTGGATGCTAAACCCACAGTGTGTGGGAGACTCCTGGGACGCCTTGGCGATGCATGTGCTCATCTTTCAGGTGTCTCTGACCACCTCCTGCTGGATGGCTTCGGAGCTCTGGACACCGGAGCTATTGCTCGAGCAGGCAGCCACAGCCTACTACATGCAGCTGCTGAGCACTTGGTATGCTATGCAGACCGCTGGGGCGACATGGGAGTAGTCTCACTGGCACCGAAACAACGGTGCGGAACTCCCTGTTTTGGAACTGGGGCTCGAAGCTCGTGGCCTCCCGGAGGACTTTAGCGCACGACGTGAGGAGGTCCACCCTCAATCGCTTAATGCGCTTTGTGCCGGCGAGCCTGTTCGCTCCGCCGTCCAAGTGCGAAGCTAGGCCCTCCGTGTTCTCCAAGGGACCCCAGCAGCCGTAGGTGTTATTTTGACGGAGGCCTGCTAAGTGGAGGCTCGCACTGTAGAAGCTGAATCGAAGTCGCAGGGGCCCGGGCCTTGCAGATCCCAGTAGCCTGTGGTAAACATGCTGATGCCTCTGAGCCCCAAGATCAGGTTTCATGTTGCAGATGTTATGGTTGCGGGGTTCAGTTTCGAATTTGGCTAAGCACCATGTTGATGAATGTTGGGAGCAGCATGAGATCATAAACCCAAAGTCACTGCCTGACCCCAAACCCTATATCCGAAACCTGACAAGGTCCAGTTTGACAAGGTCGACAGGAAGAAGATTGCACTTCTGCCGCAATGCTGTCTTCATCCTTTCGTTCTCTAGGCCCTAGCCCTAAACCCTAGTCGTAAATCCTAAGCCCTCACTTCCTAAATCCTAAACCCTGGGCCCTAAACCCTCATAAACCGTGCCTCTGGCTTCATGCTCTTCGTATCGGAATGACCTGGGCTTGGGAGTGTTCGGCCCCTAAGCCGTAGACGAGGCTTTGCAGGTAGTCATAGGCAGTCCGGTTTAGGGTTTAGGGGTTTAGGGTTTAGGGTTTAGGGGTTTAGGGTTTAGGGTTTAGGGTTTAGGGTTCGAGGTTTGTTGGGGAAAAAAGCATGCTGCAGTCTTGTTGTAGTGAGTCGAACCCTGATCAGCTAAGCCCAGCATCCTGTATCCTAAGACGTACGCCTTAGCACTCAACACCAAGCCTGCGCCTACACCTGTAACATAAACCCTTGAAGGCGGATCACCATGGAGCCAACAACTTGTTGATCATTCGATTTTGCATGATTGCCAAGCACTGTTGTTACTTAGACCCCCAATACCCCACCTTTAAACTTGTAGGTTCGTATAGTTTAGTAAGAATCGAAAAGTTTAACCTTTTATGTCTGTGGGTGTATTGGGGGAGTACGGAGTACATCACAGAAGCGCCTCACTTCTTGTGCCCCATATCCCTCGACCCCTCAAACGAAGCCCTAAACTCCTCAGCCCTAAACTCCTAAACCCTAAAGCCCCAAACCCCGAAGCCCTAAACTCCCACAAGCTCTGGAAACTCATCCCTCTGTGGACTGAGATCAAAATCATGGAGACCCACGGCTCCGTGCAGGAGATCGTCGACCTGCAGAGACAGGGCCCCGATTCTTCTTGTTAGCTTTAGGGTCTCTAGGGTCTCTTGAATTTAAGGTTTAGGTTCTAGGGTTTAGGTTCTAGGATCTACAGGGTTTAGGGTTTAGGGTCTAGGGTTTCGATGTTATTAGGTTTAGGGTCTCTAGGGTTTAGGTTCTAGGGTTTAGGGTCTAGGGTTTCGATGTTATCAGGTTTAGCGTCTAGGTTATCGGGTTAGGGTCCCGGGGTTTGGGGTTTGAGGCTCTTGTATTTGGGATTCGGGATTTCCCATCTGCCTTCATCCCACCTGGGAGCCCTTGAGGCCGGTGTAACGGGCATATGGGCGTAGGCACCTGCCTTTTGAACGGTTGCATGGCATTCCAGCCAAGAGCATCCAGACGGGTGGTGACATCAGCGCGGTTGTTGAAAGTTGTCCCATAGCTAGATACCGCCATCACCACCACCACTAACTACAATGACCATTACAATCACCATCACCATCATCCGGATCGTCATCATCGTCATCGTCGACATCACCACCACCACCACCACCACCACCACCACCAGCATCATCATAATCGGATCATCATCATCATCACCATCACCACCATCACGACCATCATCGCCATCACTAACATCATCCCCATGGCCATCACCAGCTCCTCCTCCTCCTCTTCTTCATCATTACCACCATCATCCTCGTCATCATTACGTCTTATTCTTCATGATCGTCATCTTTAGCACCATCACCTTCACCATAACCGCCATAACCACCATTACCATCAGCATAATTACTACCACAACCATCACCATCACCATCATCACCACCATCATGATCAGCAGCATCATCAGCATCACCGTCATCGTCATCATCATCCGAATCACCATAATCATCATGGTCATCATTGTTTTCACCACCCTCGCGATTGTCCTCGTGGTCATCATCACCATCATCAGCATCACCATAACCATCATCCTCATCAGCAGCATCACCCTGGTAATTGGTAGAGCCAGCTAACCGTAGTTACCGTGACAGCGGCAGCCGTTAACGTCATTTGGAGCAACAAGATCAACTCTCAGGCAAAAGTCCTCAACCCTAAACCCTAAACCCTAAACCCTAAACCCCGAACCTGGAGCCCCTAAGCCCACAAATAAGCCTACAAGCACAATCACTGGAGAGTAGCCGAGGACACCGGTGCAGGCACAAGGCAACATCGAAGACTGGCTGCTTGCTTTGGAGGACCGAGGAGGGGTGCAGGTTTAGGGCTTGGTTCCTGGCTAGTTTAGGGCCGTGACAGGGGGTCGAAAGGTAAGTGATAGTATTCCGGTGTCGTTAAGGAGCTTTCTTGCACGCACTTGGGGTCTGCAGATTCTTTTTCTTCGTGGGCTTCTTGCTGGATTCAGACTGTTTGGTGCTCAGGGCTTGGGGTCAACATGGCATCTGATGGCAAGATCGGGTCAAGGGTGCGCCTTCCCTAAGAGATGGCGTTGCTAACTCTAAACCGCCAAAGCCACCTTTATTAACCTTGTTGGGGGCTCTAGGTTCATGTTTGGCTATTCAGGAGGTCTAACTTCTAACTTAAGATACGCATAGCCCTTCTACCTGTGAGCCTTCAAGACACCCCCTGCATTTCAGATGCTTCCGGGGGTCCTCTTTCAGGTTCTATAATTTTCATGTCATTTAGACCTTCCATGCCCGCGCCAGTCGGAAATGCAGCGCTCCGTGAGACGGGAGTGCCGCATTTGCTCGATGGAATGCGGGCAGGCAGGGGCTAGTGTTTTTGGTTTAAGGATTAGGATTTCGGGCTTAGAGTTTAGGGCTCAGAGTTTAGGATTTTTGGGTTCAGGGTTTACTGTTTAGGATTTAGTGTGTAGGGTTTAGGTTTAAGGTTTTTTTCGGTTCAGGGGTTGCAGGGGCCAGCCTCGATGTTCTGTTAGGCAGAAGCCTTTGCAATTACACCCCAAAAGAATGTAATCTTAGAGCCCTTCTGTTTAGGAAGCCGATGATTAGAATCTTAGAGCCCTTTGGAAGCCTATAGAATCTTTGAGCCCTTTTGTCTGGAATCTTGAGAGTTCCGTCAACGTCAGCCCGTCTAGGAAACAGCGAATTGCCAATTTCCCCATGCGGTCCCCGGTGCGAAGGCTTAAATAGCCTCCAAACCCAAGTATCTAACCCTCATAGGACCCCTTCATAGCAACCTTTCTAGACGCCCTTTGCAATCGAGGCTCCCTAAACCCTAAACCCTATAAGCCCTAAACCCTAAACCCTAGTTGCAGGCTTTACGGTTTGGGGCTTATGGCCAAGGCTACCAGGCTCCAACTCCCCGGCTTCTACGGCAACTTGGGGTTTCGGGGGATAGCTAGATCACAGCCCTGATCCCTGCATCCTGTCTCCAGAGATGCAAGCCGCTGGAACTGCGTGTAACCAAACCATGACCCTTCAAACGCCTTCATCCCTGTCCAGTTTTGCTAGTTAGCCGTTAAGCCAATGGTTACTTTTACCAAGTCTTTCAGCCGATCATGCCCGAGCCCACGAACTCGCTGTCGCGGAGGTGTCAGACGGCAGCATGAACATGACCGACTTCGGCAAGAAGTGCATTGCGCAGGTGTCCCTTCTGGGCTGCTTGGACCTCTACAGAGGAACCCTTCGGGGGTAATTAAGTTGAATGTGGGGTATTAAACTTCCTTATTAAAATAGGCTTTGAAGGCCTCCTAAGGGTCCTTATGCTTCCTACATTGCCGAAGGGAGGCGCATTCTCTTAGGACAAGAGTGGGGTCTCCCCTAGAAGTAAGGGAGCTTAGCTACTCGAAGCCCTTTTGGTCTCCTTTCAGTTGTATCGGCTTTGAGGCGAGAAGGTGGAGACTCAGTACTGCTCCTTTGTACGAACCCTGCATTCGTTGAACACGCTCCCGAACTGTTTTCCAGTTTCTATGCACCCAACCTGTGCAGAATCATCTCTGATTTTTCCAGCTGCTCTGACAGACGTTTGCTCAGTATTAATGAACATCGGTGCTCGTGTTTTGACGGAGAGCACGCATACAAGAGAAATCCTAAGTCCGAGAGCCCTAGACGTGAAACCCAATCTTTACCTTAACCCTGAATAACCTACCTTTTTAGGGTTCCGTTTTATGATTTCCTTATACAGATCCTTGAAAAGGTAGGTTTTTCTTGGTTAAGGTAAGGTCCTAGGTTCAAACTTTGAAAGGGAAAGCCTACATCACCAAAGGCATCCAGCTCATCTGGACAGCGGACTTTCAGGATGCGCTGACGCGCATGGCGCGGGATAAAGACAAGCTGCCCGACTGTGAATTCTGAAGAACCGACTGTATATTCGATGAAAACAAGTATCCGGGGCTTTACGGGTCCGTGGGTTTTGGGATGTAGAGAGTTGGTTTAGGGTTCTGACTGTCGGGCTCCAAGTTCGTAGCAGCTGTAGCACAACTCAGCACTGCGTGCGGCCAATGTGAGGACAGTAAAGCACAACAGGAGCAGCACCCTCCGCAGCTCCGCAGTGGCTGTAGGAATGCTACTAGTGGCAATGGCGGCTGCAGTGGTAGCGACAGCGGTGGTAGCCGTAGTGACGGCGGCAACAGTGGCAGTTCTAGTTGTTTAGTATGGCACTGATGACGATGGTCATGATGGTCATGGCTACGTATGGTGAGATGATAATATTGCTGATGCTGACGGTGGTCATGACAGCAAGACTGGTGCTGTAAGTTTGAGCAGATGTTTGATCTATTTCTAGGTGCAAGACGGGGCAGACGGCTTTGGTGCCTTTGGGTCATGCTTCAGGACTTGGTGCTGTTAATCAAAGCTTTACGAAGCAGCAGATGACGAGATTAGGGTCCGGTGGTACAGAGGTCCCGAGACAAGTCGTAGCCTATTCCGCACGGGTGAAGACAAGGACGGTCATGAGCACTGCCAACAAGCATCTTGGCTTCATCTTGTTCGAGCCTAAATGGAAGTTTCAGAAGGCTAGGGGTACGTCATATCTAGGGGTCTTGATAGTATGTGGCTTTCCCGCCTCGCGCCGGCCATGCAGGGCTGCATCTGGTGGTTGGAATTGTGGTGGTTAGGGTTCCAAAACCCCGAACCCTTGAATCCTGAACCCATAATCCTGAACCTCAAATCGAACCCGGCCATAAACCCTAAATAAATCCCAAAACCTACATGTATAGAACTCCAAGTGAACTCCCAATTCCCAGTCACAAGCCCGGATTCCTGGAAGCTGTCTAACATAGGGGCCTCAATAATTGCCAATACTATTTTAGGGCTCCTTGTTAAAATTATGGTATAATATTCGCCCAACACCCTATTCTAAACATTAAGGCCCCTATATTACATATGGCATGCATCCCCAGACTGAGAGATCAAGCAGTATGATATAGGGGCCGGAGCGATTGTGTATATTCGTTTCGGGCTCCTTCATTTTCATAAACATATATATATATATATGTATATAAATACACAGATATGACAGATCTGTATATCATATCTACATTTATGTACCCACGATGTACGCCAAAAACAGAACCCACACATTATGCAAGGCCGCTGCCTTACTCTACAACCCAACCCTAAGCCCTAAACCCTAAACTCCTAAACCCTAAACCGCAAAGGAAGTTCGTGCAGATGCTGACCGACCTGGTAGGCACTCAAGGGCTGAGGGTGTTTTTCGGGGTTTAGGGCTTTAGGAGTTTAGAGTTTCGGGGTTTAGGGTTTAGGGGTTTAGGGCTTTAGGAGTTTAGGGTTTACAGTAGGGCTTTCGGGGTTAGGGGTTTAGGGTTTAGGGTCTGGGGTTCCGGTTTTCGGGTGTAGGGTTTCGGCTGAGGGTTTGGGGTTTAGGCTTTAGGGTAGGCTCGAGAACGATGACAAGAGTTCTAAAGCCCCACAGCCTCAAACCCAAATCCCTGTAGAAGGCCTGCCCAGAGACTCCAATATCCCTCAATATTTCTCAATTATAAGGGATACTGGAGTCCCCTAAGCCCTAAACCCTATAGATCCCTTAAAAGATCCCTTAAAGAAGCCCTAGGTATTCCTTAATTAAGGGATAATCGGAGTCTCTGGGTGACCTTAAACCCCTAAACCCTAAATCCCTAAACCCCATAGATCCCTTAAAGGATCCCTTAACGAAGCCCTGTTCATTGGGGATGTTGGAGTCTCTGGGCGACTTGCGTTGACGCGTAAGTCCCTCAAACTCCCTCAACCTCCGGACCTGCAGCCCCCAGAGTCTCGAAGCACACAAAAAAGGGGTCTTTATACCAAGAATGAGGTTTTGGGGGTATAAAATACTTTCATTGAACAGTATTCACATTCTTCGTAGTTTTATTAGTGTTGATGTTGTTGTTTTTTCTTCTTCTTATCATGTTTAACCCACCCTAAACCCGCGAATCCACTCGTCGGCCAGCCATCTGCTTGACCAACCTGTCTTCGAAAATGGAGCGCACCAAGTTCGCGCCTTGCACCAAAATTTGCCATAAGAGCCTTTAGGGTTTAAGAATTTGGGATTCCAATATCTAGGGCTTAGATTGGGGTTTGAGAATTTCGGGTTCTAGGGTTTAAGCCTTGGGGCTGCGGGTTGTAAGGTGCTGCGCGGGTGGTGTCGGTTTGGGCTGTTGGGCACCGAGGCTCCGTTTTGTTTCTATAACTATGGGGTCGCGTTAAAGGCTTAAGGGCTTAGGGAGGCCATCGAAGGTAGGGTTTCGGGAGTGTCGGGGTTAGAGTTCATATTGTTTAGGAGGCTTATGGTGTTTTAGGGTAGGGTGCTCCTGTGTTCAGCTTTGGGTTCAGGCCTGTATCCCTTGCTTTTTGGCCTTGAGTGATTCCGTGCTTTCCCTTTCGGCTCCTTAAACTCGCCCAGAAGTGTCTTTAAATTTCACTTTCGATAATAATTGAACATTCATCAGATTCTTTGTCGAAACAATTTCATAAGTAATATGTATGAAAATGAAATATAAAATATACTCGCGATGAGAGGCCATTGTTTTACACGTGCTGGCGGGGGGTGCTGCAGTTAGAACTCAAGACGAGGAACAAGGTTTGAGGTGAGAAGCCCAAAGGCAGAGCCCCAAGCGGCCAGAAACAGTTTGGTGGTTTCAACCATCCCTTTACCATTGAAAGGTTTAGCCGCAAAGTCCTGAACCTTCAACTCTAAAGACTAAACCATCTACCCAAACCACCCTAACCCGTGGTCAAGGAGACTCTCGTCACTGTGCATGTCCATCAGAAAGACCTGTTCCAAGAGGTCTGGAAGAAGGCCCTTTCCGGAGACTCTTAAATTGCTATGCAGTGCTGTTTTTCGTTTTCTTAATACATTTCGAACAATGGTTTAGGGTGTAGGGTTCTACATTTAAGAGTTGCCCATACTGCGCCGGGCCGATAGTTCGACCCACTAGCCTCAACATGCTTTACAACACATGGGCCTCCACCCTCTTCCCCATAGACTCCTAACACAAGTGACCCTTGGGGCCTCCGCCGGAACTAAAAAGTATTATATTTTTAAAACGGCGTAGTAATTACTCCGCTGGCCTGCGTAGGGTAAACGGCACTTTGAGGTACTCCGCTACTCCGCAAGAGCTTGTATGTAAGATGATGCACAAGTGGGTCGAAACTTTCGGCCCGGCGATGTAAGGGCTCTATACCGGGGTTTAGGGTGTAGGGTTCTACATGTAAGAGTTGCCCATACGGGCTCCACACCGGGTTTGGGTGTTGGGAAACGTGTTTCCGGACTTGGGGATGAAAGTAACGTACTGGTTTGGACGAGCAGGCTTAAGGTTTACGGCTCCCGGGGTGGTTTTTCAGGGTTGGGTGAAAAATGTTCCGGAAGTCGGTGTATCGCAGGTTTCTGAAGTTGTTGAGTCTAAAAGTCAGCTGTAATCAAACATCGCTGCATCATCGCGAATCTTGCTTGAGTGGTTTTAAATGCTGCCAACAAGTAAGTCAGTTCAAGGAAGACACGCGCCACAACGGTCCAGAGCAAGCCTCCCCCAAATGAAAGATGTACATCCATGCTCACTCGGAAAGAAAATTCAGGTCTTCTGGCCCCTCAACCCGAAACCAAGGTTTAGGATTTAGGGTTTAGGGTTCGTCTGAGGTATTTAGGACAAAGCTTATGTGCTTCAGGGAGCTTCTCGCGAGACCTGTGCAGGCCCGAGACGGCAAGGTGAAGGACGAGAACGACTTCGAGCATCTTCGCAGCACTCATAGTCATGATGCTTGCGAGGTAAGTTGGGGCTTTGGGTTTAGTTTTTTGTTCGAGTCCCCTGGCATGCTAGATCTCGTATCTCCGTGCGGAGCGAACGTGGGTATCGAACACCCTGAACCCTAAACCCGAATCCCAAAGATGGACACGTGAGTCGCAGTTGCTTCTACCAGATTGTTCTGTGCTTGAAAACAAGCCCTGAACTGCAGAGGCTCCATTGCCAAAAACCCGTACTTTATAGGATCCTTAAGGGGGGGTGGTTCAAGGGGGGAGGGTACTAGGGAGCTTTGGGGAACCTTAGGGAAGCTTAGGAAGTATTCTAGGTTACCTACCCCCCTTGGACCACCCCCCCTTAAGGACATCCTAAGTACTTCATGAAGCAATATACGGTAGATGATAGAGGGATCGATCTCTGCTATCATTTATTGGACATTCCTGGGTTCAAGGGTTTTGGAGTCTCTGGACCCCTAGACGGGGGCGCTCTAAAGTGAGCATCATGCATGCTTGGAGGTTCATGGGACTTAGTTATAGGGGTATAAGTACCTTAATTGGGGTTATAAGTAATTGTAAGTATAGTTACCCTAATTATAACCCTAGTTACTAAGTTCCATGATCCTGTAAGTAGACCCTAAACCCTAAACCCCATAGATCCTTTAAGGAACCCTATAGATCCCTTTAAAGAGACCGTAATTATAAGCTTATTTACTAAGTCCCATGACCCTTTAATTGTCCTCCAGGTTTCTTGCCCACCAATGTTTCGTGCCCTGGAGCAACTTTCCAGCTGGCACCTTGTTGTGGGTATTTTATCGATCTCCCCCGGAAACATCTACTTAAAGGAACATGGGACTTAGTAACTAGGGTTATAATTAGGGTAATTCTACTTATAACTCCTTATAGCCCCAATTAAGGTACTTGTAACCTTGCTTACTAAGTCCCATGATCCTCCAAGTAGGTATCTAAGCCCTGAGCCATCGGGAGTCAGAGGTGGCTGAAGCAGACGCGACTGTACTGGAAGCAAGAAACAGATCACGCCGTCGTCTCTATTGCGGCAACTTGGCTTCGGTTCTATTCAAAGGATGGCAGTAGACAGTACGGTTTGCAGAAGTTGGGTTCAGATTGTACTTGCTGGATTCTGGCTTGTCAGTCGTGGTTGTAAGTTTCAACGTGTAGCATGGTTGTAATTGCGGATGGTTTGGGGTTTCCCTTCATCACCAGCCTCATCATTCTCGTGCTCATGTTATCGGCATCCTCACTCCAACCCCCACAGTTTCTCATGCATGCCCGGAGTTGGAGAGCCCAAACGGTTTGTTAAACTGGTGTTCCAAAAGAGGGTCTTTCGGGACTCCCTCTCAAGAAGACCATCTGCTCCAACAAACTCCACGGACGAGAACCTTTGTTGAACCCTAAACCCACATCTTTGATGCTTAGGATGTGGACTTCGTGTACTCCTATGAGTACTTGGGCTGCAAGGACCGCCGAAGCAGTGAAGCTAAGCCCTAAATGCGAAGGTTCCGGTTGCGGCTTGTTTGCGAAGCCAATCTGAGGTACCCTCACATGGTATTTACCATGTATGTATGTAGGTATGTATGTTGGTATGTATGTTGGTATGTATGTATGTATGTATGTATGCATTCGTGTATGTATGCATGTAGGTGTGTGTGTGTGTACGTGAGTTTGTGAGTATGTAAATGTTTAAGTATGTAACTGTGTGCGTGTGTATATGTGTGTATATATATACATGCACAATTTACTGATTGCTGTTGGTATTATCACCTATCTCATTGTTATGGTGGCATAAAGTCAGCTGAAACCCGGCGAATCCTAAGCCCATAGCCTGCAATCCTGCGCAGCGCCACTTCCGACTGAGTGCTTCAGGGTTTACGATGCAGTTTAGGGTTCGGGTTTCCGGGGTTATGGATTTAGGGTTGGGCTTAGGTTTCAGGGTTAAGGGGGCTCTTTGGAATGTTAAGGGCGATCTTGTCATTCTCTTGAGCCCTACACCCTACTAACCTAGCCACCACCCCCAAGTCCCGGAATTATCATGACGAGAGCGCGAAGGAAGGATGTATGACATGATGCTCTGGTTTTGCATTTGCGAAATGCGCGTGTTGATGAACAGCAGATGATTGCGGATATTGCGGTTTGTGGATGTGAAATCGATAAGAGAAACGAACGAAACATGGTGTCTACGTTTTCTCATGTTTTTTAAGCATGTCTTGGAGTCTTGGGTTGACGGAATTCCGACACTCCGAAGCTACGCTGGTCCCAAACAGCCCTGGGTAGGAGCGCCTTGTGATCACGGCCCTGACCGACCGATGTTACGTGACGCAGTCCCAGGCGGGTTGGGGGTTTAGAAGATGTTGGTTTAGAAGATGTCGCATGTGTAGGGTTTAGAAAGGTTGAGAGTAAGATGGATAAAAGTAGCTATTATATGATTATGACGTTATGTTTGAGTTTGTTTTTGGGGTTTTGTTAGCTAAGGTGTCGAAGATACCGCCAAGGACCCATGGTCTCAAGTCTCAGTCTTTATGCGCTAAATGCTACCGGAGCCCTGTTTGAGGAATACTTCTTCCTAGAACCGGAACCCTACACACCCTAAGCCCTAAACGCTAACCCCTGAGCGCAAAACACGAATCCCTACAACTCTAAGGCCCTTGATCCCACCGTCTTGAAAGCGACGACTTCGAAGACAAGCATCGAAGCCCTGGCTCTGAATCGCTACTTAAAGGATCGTGGGACTTAGTAACTAGGGTCATAATCAGGGTAACTCTACTTATGGCTACTTATAACCCCAATTGAGGTGCGTATAACCTCACTTACTAAGTCCCATGATCCTCCAGGTATGACGATGGGCCCCCCAAATTCCGGACGAACCCGCAGCCTTGATCTTCATCGCAACCCCTGCTCCAAAAAGGCTTGCAACCCTGAAACTCCAAAATCCTAAACCTAGACCCCAATACCCTGCACCGAAAGCCTAAAAAGCTTTATAAACCCCTAGACATTATAAACCCCAAACCCCAAAACCCTGCAGCGAGGACCTAAAAAGCCGTATAAGCCCTAAACCCCAAAACCCTATAGCGAGAACCTACAAAGCCCGAAACCCTAAACCCCAAAATCCTAAACTGAAAACCTTAAAAGCCCTAAACCCTAAACCCAAAAACAGTATCCTAAACTCAGAGGCTCTGGGGATGTTCTTCGGCGGCGCCCCAGCCGGTCCGGCCGGAACCGGCAAGACGGAGACCACGAAGGAGGGTTTAGGGTGCAGGGTGTTTAGGGTTTTGGGTGTTTAGGGTTTTGGGGGTTTAGGGTTTTGGGTTTAGACTACGAAGGAGATCTCACACACCAAGCAGGGCCACCAGGGTTTGTCTTCGGATGTTGGGGAGTCTCTGTGTCTGTCTCTGTGTGTGTGTGTGTGTCTTTATGGTATGTGTCTAAGTGGATGCGCAAGCCAACAGACTCATTGACACGTTGAGGGTTGCAGTTTGACTGCAGGATGTGTGCATGTAAGCGTGTATCGGTACATGTAAATATGTTTGCATTGTTCGGCGTGTGCTTGGATGTCGTTGCCAGTAGTCGTGTGCGTGTCTCTCTACGTTGACGTGTGCTCCCACCGACTGGCACAACCCTTGCCAGGTAAACCCACTAGACCCCAACCCCAAGCTAAAACCAAAAACCCTAAACTACTAGCATAGCCAAGCCCTAGACCCGAAACCCTAAACCTAAGACCTAAACCCGTAACCTAAACCTCAAACTATAAATCCTAGGGAGGAGGACGCTGTGGACGCTTGTTGAAATCCTAAACTCCAAGCCCAACATACCTAAATTTCAATCCCCGAGGCCCTATGCAATCTCCTACGCCACAAGCCCCTACCAGATGCGCAACAGCAAGTACGAAATGGTAAGTTCTGAAACCCTAAACCCCAAACCAGCATCGTAGCGGCTTCTTACGGAAAGCTGAGAAAGACCGAAGTGCGAAGCTCTGGGTGCAAGGATATGGGACGCACTCTGGGAGTCTTCGTCGTGCAGAGCCCAGGATTGCCTTGTCTACTTGGGGTTCGCCGCAGATATAGCCTACCATGTCGAAAATAGGGGGACCCTAATACAGTGCCCAAAATAGTAGGATCCTTATTATAAGGACCCCAAAATAAGGTATCCCTAATTCTCCATTCCATTTCCTCATAACTTGTAGCCTAGGGTCTCCGATTTCGGCTCTCCCGGTTCCGGCCTGCCGAGGTGGTCACGAACTGCTCCGATCAGCACCGCTTCAGAGATATGGCTAAGATTTTCAAGGGCCTCTGCATGAGTGGCCTGTGCCGGGGCCGCACCACAAGCCCTGGATGTAGATTATTGTAGACTATAGCCCCCACACACCTGCAGGCCCCTATATCATAGGGATCGTAGGCAATAGATTCAAATTCTTGTACATTATATATAACCCTAAACCGCCCGAAACATGATCATCACTATCATCATATTTAGAAATATTATATATGATGCTGGGGATCAGGTTTCTGGGGTAGATAAGCCCTAAGCCCTAAACCGTGGATATGTACGGTAACCGCAGGGTGGTTGACGGAGCCCGGAAGGCGTAGGCTTCTGGGTTAAAGCCAAACCCCCAGCCCTCTACGCCCAAAACCCTAAGCCCGTTTGGACCCTAAAGGGTTTAGGGATTAGGGTTTAGGGTTTGGGATTTAGGGTTTAGGGCTTATAGGGTTTAGATGGGAGTCTTCGTGGGTTCGGAAGCACTGCTGTAACTCTTCCGCATGATGTGCGAGCCAAGCACGCCCTCAAAGAGGCCCTTTCTACATGGGCGGCCTCCCTGGGCAATCATCTGGACCAGCTCGTTCAGCGTGTTCGGGCATTGAGCAGCAAGCTCGACGAAGATTTGGTGGAGGCCTGTGGGGAACTCGAGCACCACACCAGAGAGGCGGCGTCTTCTTCGACCGGCGAAAAGATTGCCACAGCTCGTGGAACGCTTGGCCCGGTCTGGAGTGCTATGCAAGAGGCCGAAGGCCTCCGTCTCGCAGCAGGCCTTCGAGCTTTCGCCAGTGTGCCCGCGGACGGCCTTCTGGTGGGGGCCAATCTGGGCTCGGCTTGGAACTTACCTGTTGCTGCACCGGGAGTCCCCGAAGGTTCCGAGGTAAGCTTCAGTGGTATGTTTCCGGATGGTGGGGGCGCAGGTTCCAGCTTCGACCGGGTTGGAGCGCTAATCTCTCCCCCCGCCCCAAGCTCTGCAGACATAGTGACATACGCTTGATGATATAAATCCTGCATTACCCACAAACATGGGAATATACCATAATTTCCGTAGGTTAGGGTCCTTAAGGTAATGCAGGAGTCTATCATCAAGCGTAGTGCAGAAACCTAGACTTGAGCAATGTCTCACATCAGCGTAAACGCTTCGCATAAGCCTCGGCCGGTGAAGAGAAGTCTCCACATCAGGGCCCACCCGTTTTGCGGGCCTCAATACTGGGGTAGATTCTGGAGTATATAATCCAGAGGGTCCATATACACTACCACTATGGAATTAGGTCCCAAAAGACCATCCCTACTGTGGATTTGGGACCCAAATTCCACAATAGGAGTGTTTATGGATCCTCTTGGTAATCATTAGTAAGGAGCCCGAAGGAATAATGTTGGTAATTTTATTTAGGCTTCTATATTACGAAACCCTAAACCCTAAACCCTAAACCCTATAAACCCTATGGTTCCTGGAGGTGGGACAGCCAAGGCCCAGTTTTAGGGGAGCTCCCTCTAAGGAGAGAGTGCTAGGGAAAGGGGAACATCTGACTGCTTCGGCCGGAGCTCCTTGAGTACACTTGGGTAGTTGTGAAAATTAGGGTCCGTTTTTTGGGGTCCTTATGATAATGCGGTACCTAATATTTAGGGTACCCAAAAAGGGGCCATAATTTTGACAACTACTCACTTATGTATCCAAAAACTGGGTCGGGAGCCGGTCCCGACCACGCAGTTGTTCGTAGTCGTTTCAATTAAATCTTCGTCTGCGTAAACCTTGTGAATCAGAAGGGTTTAGGGTTAGGGTTTAGGGTCAGCCGAGGGTTCAGAGTTCAGGGTTTACGGACCTAGAAGGGGAACCTTTAAGTGGCTCCTTCAAGGGATCTCTGCGGGGGGATCCTTAAAGGATCTATAAGTCTATACGGCTTTATAGGTGTTTAGGGTTCAGGGTTGAGGGTTTAGGGTTTCCTGTTCTTCGAAGTTGCTAGGACCCTTTAAACCCTACAAACCCTAAACCTTAAAAAACCCTATAAACGCTCTTCGCCCTAAAGACCCCTTAAACCCCAAAAGCCCCGAAAAGGTTTCCTGCTCTTCGAAGTCGTAAGGTGGGGCTGCTTCGACGAGTTCAACCGGATCGAGCTCGAAGTGCTCAGCGTGGTGGCGATGCAGGCGCGTCCGTAATACAGGGGCCGTCATAACTAGTTACCTATATAAATCTAGGGTTCCTTTAAACGGGTTCTATAAGGTGTACTATAGGGGTTACTAGCTCCTTTTAAAGGGTTCTTAAACAGGGTTCTATAAGGGTTACTATACGGGGTAGTATAAGTGTGTAATACAAGGGCCTTCATAATAAGAACAGGGTTCCTGTAAGGATCTTAACAAGTAGAATTCCCGTAAAGGGTTCCATTAAAGGACTTCAAGTGGACAGGATCTTTACTAGGGTTCTATGCTGTAGGGGCCTTAATAATTAGAGCAGGGTCTTGGGGTATGTTTTACTATACTTTTTTAGGAACCCCCACAATATTATGGGTAGTTTTTGAGGCCCGTACAGTACCTTCGTTAGGGTCCATTGTTTAGCAACAGAAAGTTGAGGATTGCGGTTCAGGATATGCAGTCTGGTTTAGTAACCCTGAACCCTAACCTCTAAACCCTAAACCCTCTACCAACCCTTCGACTACCTCCTATTCCGGCCCGGCCCAAGTCTTAGTACGGACGGTGCGGCCTCCAATTTGCGAATCATGCGCACCACTAGGACCCAGACCACCGGGAGGATCCAAAATGTAGATCCCTTAATGGGGGCTCCTATAAAGTACCCTTAGTAGTACAGGGCCCCAATTAGGCGATCTACTTTCTAGATCCTCACGGGGGTCTGGGGAGAGGGATGAGGGGATGACGCGCCTTAAAGGCAATGACGATGACTGTTTCTGTTACTTTAGGGCAGGATGATGTGGGACTTATACAGTACCCTAAATAGTAGGATCCTTGTGAGAAGGATCCCCAAGAAAGGTACCCCTGATGTTCGGGAACTCCCATGTATGATGAGATTTGGATTAGGGACCCACCCCCCCACCCACGAAGAGTGACCACACAAGGGACGTTGGTACCAGTAGTTGCACGATAGGGTCCCTCCATATTCCCATTATGCCGCTACAAGCGCTAAACCCAGCACCTTCCAGCCCTAAACCCGAAACCCTCAACCCTGAACCTGCTAAACCCTAATTACCCTAAGCCCTAAACCCTAAACCCTAACCCTAAACCCTACCCTGAGCCCTAAACCCTAAGCCCTAAACCCTAAACCCTAAAGCCTACCCTAAACCCTGAATCCTAACCCCTTGACTCTTCGAGCTTCAAGGTCGAGTCCATCTGCTCCGCGAAGCGACAAGCGGCCGCCCGGCTGGTTATTAAGGCTGTACTTGGAGGATCATGGGACTTAGTAAGGGTTCCTTAAGAGGGCTCCTTGAAGGGATGGATAGGGGTTCCTTAAAGGGATCTATGGGGTTTAGGGTTTAGGGTCTACTTGGAGGATCATGGGACTTAGTAAGTAAGGTTATAAGTTCCTAAATTGGGGTTATAAGTAGTTATAAGTAGAGTTACCCGAGTTACAACCCTAGTTACGAAGTCCCATGATCCCTTCAGTACCCATAGGCTCCATAGGGCCTTAGGGTTTAGGGTATTTTGGGTTTAGGGTTCAGGAGAGGTGTTGGGTTTAGGGTTTAGGGTGTTTCTGTTTGGGGGTTTCCCTATTGTAGGATCCCAAATATGAACCACAAGAAGGAAGTATAATGGCGCCAAAGGGTAAGGTCCAGGGTCTTGTAAAAGGCTTGGAATATTTTGCTAACTCTATACCCTTGTAGTCCCTCTCTGTATATATATATATATATATATACATATGTGCATACACACACACACACACACACACACACACGCACACACGCACACACGCACACACGCACACACGCACACACGCACACACGCACACACGCGCACACGCGCACACACGCACACACGCACACATGCATACGCACATATACTAGTTACTATAGTACATCCCCGAACCCGATTCCGAATATTAAGGCCCCCATGTTGAGGCCGAGGGTTGGGGTATAAGATTCTCAGTTAGGTTCTAAGGCTCAGGGTGGGGCTCTAGGTGTTTATAAGGTCCCTGCGTTAGGGGTTTAGAGGTTTAGGGTTCAGTTTTATGGTTTTGATGGATTGCAGCTCAGGAGGTTTGAATAGGTTTAGGGGCATCGGCCCGCGGGTTGTGGGTTTAGGTTGACCCTAAGGCTCCAAGGATTCATAGTCTAAGGGTTTTGGGCCTAAAGACCATATCATATAAGGCTTTTGGGCCATTTTAAGCCTTAGGGTTAGGGTTCAAGGTCTCGGCTGGAGTTCCCTTTGCGGGTTTCACTTGGTTGCATGCTTCCCGACTTCGAGAACTGCTAGGGATGTACAGGTTTCAGGGTTAAGGGCTTAAGGTTTTGGGAACCCTTAACCCTAGAGCCTGAACCCTAAACCCTGAACCGGTCCTTGCATATTCCTATACCATAGGCAGCAGCATGTCAGGCGTGTTGCTAGTAAATTCTCGCTACATGTTTCATGCTGACGTGTCAGTCGGCAATTGTGTGTATGGCTCTTCTTACGAAAAACAACCGGCTCTCAGATTCGGAAGCCTCAGCCAAAGACCCTGTTCTCGGTGTTCAGGATTTTTCCTACCAAGATAGCCTTACTTACGCCGAAATAGTCAGTAGTCACTAGGCATGTGGTTGGGAGCTGCGAGATGAAAAAGGAAGAGCAACATGTCCAACACTCTAAACCTTAACCCCTGAACCCAAGCCCCCGGACCGAAATCCCAAAGCCCAAGGCGGTGTTCAAGACCCAAAGCCCTAAACCATGTAAACGCCCAACTCTTTGAGCCTGTCTTCAAGGTTGCTACCTTCATGTTCCCAGGTGCCTGTGCGGGGTTGTAGAGGGTTGAGAGGGCCACTTCAAGGCTTGATCATTGTCGGGTGTGGTAAGGTTAATGTAGGGACCCCTGTAATTGCCAATATCAATTTTGTGTTTCCTTACTATGATTATGGTATACTATATACTGGGCCCCAAGACCCTATTCTAGCTATTCAGGCCCCTACATTATCGGGCTCCAAGTTCACAGGCACCTTTAAGGATCCTCTCCGGTGTGGGGTTTCGGCTTTTGTGGGTTAGGGCGTCAGGTTGGGAACCGACCACTTCGGAGTTGCCTCCTTTGTTTCTACGGCTTCTGGTAAAGGCATCCAGGCAGGGTCTAGGATTCTGAGTCTAAGGCTTACGGTTTGAGAACTTTGGCTCGGTGTGTCCCATTCTGTGGTCTTCAGAAAGATAAGTTGTTGCCGTCGCCAGGAGTACTATATAAACAGCTATTCTGATTTTCAGGCTCCTATAGCTCCTATATTACAACAAGCGCCGAACTGTCTACAGCATCTCACAGTCGCTCTTGTTGTTCGGCTTGATCCTGCGTTATCCATCGTAAAGAAACTAACACCTTTCAAGCAGCATACTCTGAACAGGGGTATCTCACATACTTCCACATTTCGCAAGCCGCATAACCGTACGTCCGCACAAGACCCATATACATATACAGGCGTATGGCATCATGTAAGAAGCCCTCAAACCAGGCTATAACAGAGAAGCCTGGTACTATTCCTCACAGTTCCCTCGCAGCTATACTAGAATGTACCCCAAAGCCGATTCTGACTATGAAATAGTCTTCTCGCGGAAACATAAACTCCTTGGTTCAGGCCCCCAGTAAAGTAATATGCTAGAACCCTTTGGAGGATGCTGTTCTGATGCAAAAGGCCTCTGTATTAAAGCGCACTCTGTCCATGCGCTGCAGTGCCTAGCCTCCGGCAGATTCTAGTTCTTATTTCCCACCATCTCCAGGCGAGCCTGCACCCATCAAGCTGGTGCCATCCGCAGCTCGGATCAGCCATGGTGCAAGAAACCACGAACAACCCGAGAATTAGGGTTTACTTTTTTTTCAGGGTTTTGGGTTTACGCGTGACAGTTGCTCAGGGTCCAGCCAGGGATTAAGGTTTGGGGCTTAAGATGGGGGCCAGATTTTCTCAAACTTAGAGGCACACATCTTCGCCAAAAGATGACTGTCTGGTGCTTAGTAGGCAATGGGGGAATGGATCCCTATAGTAGTCCCCCATATCATCCCCAATAATCGTCTCCATACTGCTGATGGACAAAATCCTGCATTACCCACTATAAGGAATATACCATAGTTCCCATAGTTTAGAGTCCTTAGGGTCATGCAGGATTTTGTCCATCAGCAGTGTCAATCCATTCCCCCATTCCCTACAAAGAACCAGACAGAAGATGACGCCTCTTCTAATGCGTAAGGCCCCTATATTAAGTACTTTTTTCTGCTACGAGCCCTTATAGTAACCCTTATAGACCCCTTTAAAAAGGGACCGTTATAGACCCCTTTAAAGAGTAACCGTTATAGAACCCTTTAAAGAGTAACCCTTATAGACCTCTTTTAAGGAACCCCATTTCAGAGCCTAGGTCTGACTGGGTTTCTCTTTCTTGCTGTGGTGGCTTTCAGTCGGCAAAATCGGTCTCTGGAATGGTTTGCTACAAAAGGGCTCCTTAAAGGGATCTATAGGGTTCCTTAAAGGGATCTATGGGGTTTAGGGTCTACTTGGAGGATCATGGGACTTAGTAAGTACGGTTAGAAGTACCTTAATTGGGGTTATTAGTAGTTCTCAGTAGAGTAACCTTAATTACAACCCTAGTTACTAAGTCCCATGACGCTCTCAGAACGGTTGATGATACACATCTTGCATTACCAAGAATAAGGAATGCACCAGAATTCCCATAGTTTAGGGTCCTTGAGGTAATGCAGGGTTTATATCATCAACCGTCATTACGCAACTACACTGTCAGTGTTGCAAACCCGAAATCCCAAACCCTGAGCCCGATTCAAACTCCGAAGTAGGGTTCTGCAAAAGTAGTAACAGTAACAGTGTCCGTTTTTGCCCCTGGGTAATTCTAGTCTGATATGCACCAAAGCCCTACTTGACTTGTTAAGGCCGTGAGACTAAACCTAGAAAAACTTCATAAACTACTATATAACCTTCAAAGCCCTACAAAGCCTGTTAGTTACAATTCGACCCAAGACCCCCCAAGCTGCTCACTCTGGGCTCTGAACAGTAGAAATTATTCTAAACAAGCCGAAGAAACATACAACTGAAGGAAGAGATGAAGAACAAACATGAACAAACTTAAATACACAATACGCAGTATGCACAACCCCAAACCTTCCATGAACACCGACTCCACCATTTCGGCGGCTGCAGAGACTGACCCCGAGGTTCTTTTCAGGATGTCGGGAGCAGGATTATGGCTCGGGGTTCAGGGTTTAGGGTTTAGGGGAATGTAGATTGGATTCTGGCTTAGGGTTTAGGCTTTATGGGGTTCAGGGTGGATCATGGTTTAGGGTTCATGGTCAGGCCTCAGTGTTTAGCGAGTTTACACGGATCAACCATAAACCCTAAACCGGTTGCTCAAGAGAAAACCTCCCAAACCGAACCAAAGCCGATTTAGGGTTTAGGGTTTAGGGTTTAGGGCCCTAAACCCTAAACCCTAAACCCTAAACCGTGGTTGCCGAGGTGGGCTACTTCATCACCATGAACCCAGGTTATGCTGGGCGACAGGAGTTGCCAGAGATGCTTACCTCAGCCACGGTTGCGGGCTCGTTCTATTGGGGTGGCTGGGTAGTGGGGTCCGTGTTGCAGCATGATTTTGGGATGCGTGCTTCTTTTTGGGCTTAGGGGTAAATAGCTCATTGAAGCACGAATCCCTAGCAAGCCATCTCAAGAGATAGCTGCAGCCTCATCCCTCATGGCGTCCTGACTTGAGGTCTACCGTGGCTTTCCTTGCTTTGACGGTGTAGGGTTTTGGAGATTCAGGGCTCGGGGTTTGGGGTACTGCTGATGGACAAAATCCTGCATTACCCATTGTCAGGAATATACCATAGCTCCCATAGTTTAGAGTCCTTACATTCATGCAGGATTTTTGTCCACCAGCAGTATCAAGCTCTATGTCGCAATTGCATTCGATCTGAAGTCGAGGAGTCTACCGGATCGGGTTCAAGGGTTGGCATGTCAATCTTTGCGTTTTGTATAGGTTTTGAGTTCAGGGCCTAAGGTAAAGGATGTTGGGTTCAGGGTTTACCTGATGTTTTTGTTGATATCATTGGGGTCCTGGAGCAACTTTACAAAACAAAATCGTGCCGATGCCCCGATGCGCTAACGGTACAGCCTGAACCTGGAGCAATCCCAAAACCCAAAACCCTAATGCTAAACCCTGAACCCCTACACCCCTAAACCCTAAACCGGAAAACAGACACCCCAAAGCCGCGAACCCCTCAGGCACACAGAAGCCGATTCTTGCCCCTACCTGGACCCCAAATAACCAACATGGGGACCTACATGGGTGGTTGTCAAAATTAGGATCCCTTTGTGGGTCCTTATTCTAATACGGCACCTAGTATTTCGGGTACCCAAAAAGGGGCCATAATTTTGACAACCACCCATATAAGGATATCATGATAGGGGACGGTTTTATAGGGTCCAGGTAAAGCAAAGCAAGAACTGCCGATCCCAAGGAACGTGAAGGCGCTCTTCCGCAGCGTAGCCGGGGCCCCAAACTTGACTTGAAATTACCTTAAAACCTAAAAACTTGCCTTGTTTTAGGGTTCCTGTTCTGATGTCTGTATTAAAGTCCTGAAAATATGTAGGGATTCCGGGGTTCAATGTAAGCCCCAAGCCTTTGGGGACTGAGCCCCTCAACCCACCGAGAAGTGGGGCGGCTTGCGCAGCAAGTAGTCGGCATCATCTGTTGCTAACTTTTACATGCATTTCCTGAGTTGTATGTATTTCTCGCTCGGTACCAAGTTGCCTGATCCCATACTACAGGGGCCTAAGTAATTGCACATTTTATTTTGGGGGGTTCCCCATTAATTTATAACTATAGCATAATGGGCCGCAAAACCCTATTCCAATCATTATTGTCATTATTGCCCCTATGTTGGCTGTCCAGGGCTTTGGAACACCAAAATGATCTGCATCCAGAATCCACCTCGGCAAGTGTGGGTTAAGGGTTCAGTTGTCAGTTCAAGGAATAAAAGGTAGGGTCGGCCTGTCCGTAGCTTGGCACTGCCAAATACCCCAACCCTAGTCGCCCTAGTCTAACTTCAATATTAGTCGGGTTCAGGAGTCGCTCCTCCTCACATTTCACTTCTGTGTAATCGATATGAAAGTTGGGGTCGATTGTATTAGTATACAATCTGTACCTGCTTCGTGACTTTAAGGGGATACCATGACATTTTCCCCGAGGTCTAGCTTAGCCGAAATCCAACATTCGAAACCCCAAGCCGTGAACCACAAACCTCAAACTCGAAATGCGACACCTCAATGCCACAACCTGAGAACTTATAAAGCCGTAGCGTATGACACACGCCCTAAACTCTAGGCCTAAACTCCATCACCGTGTATACTACATGCATACCTACGTATGTACCTATGTATGTATGCATGCATGTATGTATGTGCGAATGTATGTATGTATGTATGTACGTGTGTACGTATACATACATCTGAAAACTTGGTATACAATGTTATATATATATACAAATGTATACATACATATATATTCATACACATACAAGCAACTATGCTCATGTCTCTATATATACATACACATATACATACATACATGCATACATACATATATGGACATGCCACATACATACACAAATCGTACTGAGGCCATGATGGTGCCCAACCGAGAGACCATCATGAAGGTGAAGTTGGCCTCGGTGGGTTCGCTGGTCTTCTTTACTGGGTGAGTACTTGGAGGTCTATGGGAAGTTATGCGTAGGGCTATCAGTGGGATAACTGTGGTCATAACCTATACTAGGGGACTTATAACCCCACTTGTAACTACCCATGAACCTCCAAGTAGACCCTAAACCCTATACCCTTATAGAATCCCCATAGACCCCTTTAAAGGGACCCTTAAAGGAACCCTTATGACTACCCATGAACCTCCAAGAGAGGCCTGAAGTTGAGGGTCTGGGCTAATTTCTTCCTCCAGTGGTTGCAGCGGTGAAATTTCGGCCAAGTCCTGGAGATCTTCAAGCTTACCTTTGGTTAGTAGGGAATGGAAGAATGGTAGTAATAGTAGTTATAATAGTACCCCATTCCTCCATTCCCTACTAACCGAAGGTAAGCAAGCCCAGCTAGGCTTTCGCTGCTATAGGGGCCTAAATAGTTACCAATACTATTTTGGGGGGTTTATTGTCATAAGTTTTGTAGAATGTACCACCAAAAGCCTATTCTAATTATTGAGGCCACTGTATTATCTCCCCCATTGGAAAATACCAGGCGCGAGAACAGCATCCTGGAGCCCAGGCTACTCGCAGATGGACTTGTTGGGCAAGAAGTTCTGCATCCTCTATGCTCTTTGCGAGCAGCAGTTGAGTAAACAGAGGCAGGAGGGCAGAATATCCGAGACCCCCAAGCCCCAAGCCCGAAACACGAACTCTTGGCCCAAAGTCACAGCTCGTTACACTCCGTTACGACTTCCTGAACCCCCCAACCCTGATGCTAGTCTTCATGATGTCTTGTCACTGAACTGCAGCATGTGCCAGCCCAACGGCATTTGTTCCATGCTTGAAACACCGGTGTATGTTTGCCAATGGTACGATCTACTCAGAAACGTTTCAAAGCTCTGCGCTTTTGGATGCTGGTGTTGTTCTTGGACTTTGCGAGATCTACTCCCTCCCGTGTCTTATTAAAGAATGTTAAACCTTGATTAAGCAAACCCAAACGCCACAAGGTCTTTGACGGGCGCCTGCCCCGACTCTGACATTGAGGGAACTTAAGAGGCCTGCTAAGCCTTTCAAATCTCACACCGCCCTGGAGATCACCCATAAAAAGCCTCACGGACCCAACTCAAATCCTATAAACAAGCCCCCTGAAATCCTAAAACCACCCAAACCTTCGCTATGCGCTTGCAGGCACTACGATTTCGGCCTGCGAAACATCCTCAGCCAGAAGCTCGGAGAGTTGGCCTCACATGGGGTTCTACACGGGATTAGGCTTAAGAGTTAAGGGTTTAGAGTTTAAAGATATACGAGTTAGGGGTATAGAGTTTAGGGTTATAAGAGTGAAGGGTTTTAGATTTTAGGGTTATAAGAGTTAAGGATTTAGAGTCTGGAGTTATAAGAAGAGTTAAGGGTTTAGAGTTTGGGGTTATGAGGGGTATAAGGCAATCTTCTAGAGGGATCATGTGCAGGTTTTGTCAGGATTGTTTAGGGTGAGATTCCCATATTGCGCACGTATGGGTCCCATATTGCCTACGTATGGGTTCTTTATCAAGGATCTCTGCTAGAATTCAAGAATCCTAAACCCTAAACTCAACGGCTGAAGCTTCCGGTGGGCATCGACTCGTTCTAGCAGTGTTGCTTTTTGACTTCGTGGCCCGAAACCCAACTTTTCAACTTTTGGGGGGCTCTTATGAGGTAGTCTTATGGGAATTGTTGGGGCTCTGAAAAGGGAGTCTTATAGGAACTTTTGGGGCTCTTATAGGGTAGAATTATAGGAAAGTTTGAACTTTTTCGCCCGTAGGTATTTGGGAAGTAAGTGGAGGAGTCGAAGTCTCTGATCTGTTTCGGGTTTGAGGGTTTGCAGGTCCTTGGGCTTAAGTTGAGCCATATATAGGTTGCGAGCTTTTAACTATAGTATAGGGTCTAACCCACAAAACGATAGGTTTTGGGATCCACATGTATACCTTCAATCGCTGTAGAGCTCACTTGGCTCAGGCGTTCTGCGAACCTCAGGCGGCGTGAAGCGATCCGAGCCACCCGATGCCGATGAGGAGCCTCAGGGGAAGGTCTTTGCAGGCTTCACGGCTTCGGGATCCTGGTTGCATAGTCCCATTTGGGAGTTTCGAAAATGGGGGGTGCATTAATTATTTTGCATCCTTGTAACAAGGATACTACTTAGGGGACTGTATTCGGGCTCCCTATTTTCGGAAACTCCCATGTAGGGCTTTGGGTTTAGGGGTATAGCAAGCTAAATAGTAGGATCCTTATTAACAGGACCCCAAAATGGGGCTCCGCCTAATTTCCGAAATTCCCATATGAGGCACCCAAACAGCCTGCAATTTGAGGAAGCCTGGGAGTGGTTTTAATGGGGCTTGTGGCCTTTGCTCGGCTTTAGAAGATCCAATTTGGCCATACTTGGGGGTTCATGGGTATAGTTATGAGGGTTCCTTTAAGGGTCACTTTATCGGCATTCTAGGGTATAGGATTTAGGGCTCACTTGGAGGTTCATGGGAAGTTATAGGTAGGGTTATAATACGTATGATAACTTTTATTAGGAGACTTATAACTCCACTTATAACTACCCATAACCTCCAAGTAGGCAAGACTAAGCAGGGGTTTTGAGTTGTCATGCACAGTATCTTCAAACGATGCGGCTCGGTTGTGCGCAGAGTTGTGTTTAAGGTTTGGGCGACTATCCTGGGACTTCAGATCCGAAGTAGCACAGCAAGCCACCAGCACTCACTCTCAATCCTTGTGCACATGCTTTTGTATCACGCCACAGACATGGTCCACAGTGTATAGCTACTTTGTGCACCCCAGTCGCGCGTCCCCATAAATTCCAAACGGAGCGAGATCTTATGCCTTGGTCTAGGGTTTAGGGTTGATGGTATGTGAAACGGAGTGATTCATGAGTCACAGGAGCATGAATGAGCGTGGCGAAGTAGCAAGATTTTCGTTGTTTTTCCTGGCAGAAAATACAGCCAAGCATCTGACCGACCTACCCTGTGGCGGAGCTTGAAGCCCGGTTTTCCCTCCCGAAGGAGATGCTGTTCATGCGTACCGTCCGCGACATGCCGCCTGCCTGCACAACGGACTGCCTAGAGCAGAAGGCCTGCGCAAGTAGTGCAGGGGACAATACCGCAGCTATACAGAGGAAGCAAAGAAATAATGTTACGTGTAAATACAGAGGAATTGCTAGAAGAATTTGCTGCTGCAACCATGAGAGGTTTTCATCTTACTATCTTGGAACAGCAACCCGAAAGCCCCATACCCGGAACCGAAGCGCTAAACCCCAACTCTCGGGACTCTCAACAACATATAAACACTCAAAGTTAAAATCTGCTCGAATCTACCTTAACCTAGTCTAGTCTGATCCAGCCTAGCGTAACTAATCGAATCGAGTCTAACGAGTCTAAACACACCTGATCTAGGCTGAGCGCGATGAATCTTGTTCAATCGGCTTAGATCTACGCTCAACTGACATAATGTCGCACTTGCGTATGATATCCTGCTCTATCCCATCCCGTCCTTTCTTATCCGGTCTTGTATTGTCTGATACTGCTTTATCCTAACGTGTCCTATCTTGCCCCACACAATATCTTATCCGATCTTCTCCTCTCGCATCCCATTGTACCCCACCTGTCTACCTGTCTGTCTGTCTGTCTGTCTGTCTGTCTGTCTAACTATCTACCAATCGGTTCATATGTCCATATTAGCTGCAGGGTTAGCCACTTCGGTTGATGCTGATGGGCGCGTGTCGATGTCCATCTATAAAGCTGAACACGAAAATCATCGCAAATAGGAGATCTACTAAAACATACTAAATGCATATACAGTCATGCATGCTTGCATACATACAAAATTACATACCTGATGGACAACCTCAGGACTTGAGGGTTCAGGGCCTAATGCAGGAGCCATGCAACAGCAGAAGTGGGCCTCATACGATACGGGGCTGCCTCTTCAAGCAGGGGCCTGAACCCTAAAGGCTAAAGCCTGCACCTTGAACCGTTCCTCCCCCCCCCGTCATTGAATGCCCTCCTTCGTTTCCTTCAGGGTAGGCACCGCCTGGGGTACCTAGGACAGAGCCGCCTCTTCGATGCCTGGGTTTGGTTTCCATTGTAGTTCCAGTTACATATTTAGGATCTTGTAATTAGAATAAGGTATCCTCAACAAAGAACTATAATGGAGCCTGGAATAGGAATTCGCAAGCAAGTCTGGAGGTGGGTGGAGGGGAAATCATGCGAAAGTCTGAAAGACTCTAGACCCCTAAACCCTAAACCCCTAAACCCTAAGCCCTAAACCCCTAAACCCCTAAACCCCTAAACCCCTAAACCCCTAAACCCTGAACCCTAAACCCAAAGCTGGGCGAGGAAGGTTCCTTGCGCCTCCTCAAGGACCCTCTCGCAAAGAATACCTACTATTGGGGCCTAGATGCGTGGTTGTCAAAATTAGGGTCCGTTTTCGGGTCCCTATTGTAATACGGCACCTAATATTTAGGGTACCCAAAAAGGGTACCATAATTTTGACAACTACCCAGATAATTGACAATATTATTCCTCGGGTTCCTTATTAGAGTTATAGCATATGCCCCAAAACCCTATTCTGATTATTAAGGCCCCTATGCTAAAGCCAGAAGCCCTCTGCATGAACCCGCAGCCTACTACGTCCCAGACCTTAAACCCTTGCCTATGAGCCCTGGGCAAGGAACTTGTCCAAACTGGTCGCGGCCCCAGGGGGATTGAGTCAAAAAGAGCGCGCTGCAGGACTATTCAGGGTTCAAAGTTTCGGTTTAGAGTTGAGGGTTTAGGGTTTCGGTTTAGGGATTTGGGGTTTCGGGTTTAGCAAGCTGGTAAAGGAGGGTGTTTGCAAGAGAATTCTTGTGAGCCCGTCTGGATGTGAACCTCAAGCGCCAAATCGAGATGAATCTCAAGCAGCAGAAAATCCAGTGCCCCTAAGTCCCGAACGAAGCCAGCGAGTAACAGTTCTTACACCAGCTGTCTGCTGTGCCGGAATAGCCGAGCCTCAGTCGTCATGCTTGTTATGTTCGGAACACCCTAATGTAGGAACCCGATTAAGAAACCCTGGTCCTATAACCCCAAAGTAGTAGGATTCATCTAGGGAACCTTAACAGAGGCCCAAGGTTTCTTAATCAGGTTCCTACAGTATTATAGTACCCTTATAGATCCCTTGTAGTTGCCCTTATAGACCCCTTTAAAGGAAGCCTAATAAAGGCCCAAGGTTTCTAATCAGGTTCCTACATTATTATTGTACCCTTATAGATCCCTTGTAGTTACCCTTATAGACCCCTTTAAAGGGAGCCTAATAAAGGCCCAAGGTTTCTAATCAGGTTCCTACAGTATTATTGTACCCTTATAGATCCCTTGTAGTTACCCTTATAGACCCCTTTAAAGGGAGCCTAATAAAGGCCCAAGGTTTCTAATCAGGTTCCTACAGTATTATTGTACCCTTATAGATCCCTTGTATAGTTACCCTTATAGACCCCTTTAAAGGGAGCCTAATAAAGGCCCAAGGTTTCTAATCAGGTTCCTACATTACGCCCTGAATCCCAGAAGTTCAGGAGTCCCCAAGTCAGGCCCTAAAGCTCTCAAGCCCAATCACCGGCAGGTCTTAGGGTTTAGGGTTTAGGGTTTAGGGTTTAGGGTTTAGGGTTTAGGGTACCGGGCAGGTCTTACAGGGAACTCCAGAAAGTTGGAATATGGTTCCAGGGTAGGATACCCTATAATTCACCATAAAGGGTTTAGGATAATCACATTCCAACTTTCTGGCTTTTACTTTAGCTTCATGCGCATCACAAATAAAATCGTAGTTTACAGTAGGTTCGAGAAAGTTGGAGCATCATTGGCCTTCATACCCCTTCAGGTGAAGCATAAGGGATCCTAGCATTATTCCTCCTAAAACCATGTTCCAACTTTCTGGCTTCTACTATAGGTTTGGGAGTTCTGGTCGCCCAGCCTATTCGAGATTTTCCGCCACATGCTATATCCGGACCCTAAACCCTAGACCCTCAACCGCTATATCCGGAGAACGTGGGCCCAAATACGCGAAGGCGTGAGCCCGGGGTATCTTGTGACATTTGTAATCTTCGCCGGTGTAGGAGACAGGGCAAAAAGCTCAAACTACAGCCAACATTCTAGCATGCTATGTTATCTAGGTTTACGAGTAGTACCGTTTTGCCCACTTTTTGCTTTAGAGTTCCCTGATTAAGCCTGAATATTAGGGCAAGAGCACACTCATTATACAGAGGCTACTCAGGTACCTAGTTATACTTTGTATAGCTGACCATACTTATAGTATAACTATCTTATAAATATCATACTATAATTTGCCATTACAGTTAGTTGTATGATATGTATACAATAATGGAGTCTGTGGGGTCCAGCGGGCGCAGGACATCGTAAACCCTAGCGTAGCCTGAATCCCAAATGATGCCTCTAATTGCCCATAGGTACTCCGCAGTATACACCGTGCAGTATACACCGTGCACATTGCATCGAATATCGTACAAACGTGTATAGTATCCTCCGAACCGCAAGCTTTTCAGCCTAAATCCACAGACAAGCTGATAGATGAGTCTTGTGACGCTTTGAGGTCGCTGATGATGTGCCTCTCTTCTTGGCACTCTTGAAGGATCTCTTTCCCAAGGTGGGGCTTGGGTTTTTAGGGCTTAGGGGGAACTCCAGAAAGTTGGAATATGGTTTCATGGTAGGATCCCCTATAATTTACCTTAAAGGGGTTACGATAATCATATTCCAACTGTCTGGCTTGTACTGTAGGGATGTGAGTTCCTATCCAGTGCTGAGGGTGGATGCCCCCGTATTTCGGGGCTGGGCTCCGGGCTGGCAGGGTCAGTATTGGGTCCTGGGCTTCAGAACGCATGTTCACACCATCTTGGGCTTCGGGTACCAGAGGGGCCTTAACAATTAAAATAAGGTTTTGGGGCTAATTATGACTATTATAATTACAATAAGGAACCTCCAAAATTGTCTAGTTAATTATTTAGGCTCCTATAGTATGGAACCTAAGTCGCAATGATCATGAACAGGTAAGGTGGTCATGCTGGACAAGTTCGCACACCTGCACTGCTATCGTGACTCTGCAAACCCTAGACCCTGAACCCTGTGGACCCTCCTTTCGGGGGGGCTGTGATGCTATCCCGGTCGCGAGCTTTGCCCGGAAGAGGTTTTGGCAAAGTTCCGGTTGAAAGCCAGTGGGATTCCCATTGGCAACGTAATATAGGACCCTTGATAGTTGCTCTTACTATTTGGTGGTTCCTTGTTGAACTATAGCTAAATAAGGCCCCAATATTGATCAAGTCCGCCTCGGGCGCAAGGGGCAGCGACAACCGGAGAGCAGGGACAGTTTGACAGAGCCTTACTATGGGCATTAAGGCCCCCTACTTAAAGGATCATGGGACTTAGTAACTAGGGTTCCAATTAAGGTGCTTATAACCTTTGTTACAGAGTCCCATGATCCTCCAAGTATGGGACTATACTTAAACAAGCCTTACCAGGTCCTTATTATGGGCATTAAGGCTCCCTACATGCAACTTGTTCTTATCGGGAAGGAGCCCTCAACCATGAACCTTAGACCCTAAACCCTAAAGCACCTAAACCCTAAACCCTCTAGAACCCTAAACCGTAAACCCTAAACCCTAAACCCTCTAAACCCCAAACCCTCTGAAACCTCTGAACCCGAAACCCTAAACCCTCAACCCTCTGAACCCCAAACCCTCTGAAACCTCTGAACCCTAAACCCTAAACCCTCTACACCCTAAATAGTAAACCTTTAGCTGGCTTCTCAAAACCACCAGGCTTCCAAGAAGGGAGCGTGGCCCAAGTGACAGATACGGTTGATGATGTAAATCCTGCATTACCTTAAGGACTCTAAACTATGGGAATTTTGGTATATTCCTTACAATGGGTAATGCAGGGCTTATATCCCTAAACCCTAAAACCCTATAGATCCCTTAAAGGAGCCCCTTAAAGGTACCCTTATAGATCCCTTTAAAGGAATGCAGGATTTATATCATCAACCGTATCCCCCAAAGCCTTGGCCGCCCCAACCGGTCCAGAAGGGGCAGTCGCTAGTTATAAGGGATCTCTTTAAGGGTCCCTTTTAGAGGGATCGATGGGGATTCTATAAGGGCGTAGGGTTTAGGATCTACTTGGAGGTTCATGGGTACCTATAACTGGGGTTATAAATCCCCTAATATAAAATGTAACCATAGTTATCCTACTTGTGACCCCACTGAAAAACTACCCATGAACCTCCAAGTAAACCCTGAACCCCAAACCTTGAACCCTAAAACCCATTCGAATGGACGCTAGGCCCTCAGAGAAAACCAATTTGAACTATTCAAGCTCCTATGTTAGCATTTACTCTATGACGGTGGTACAAGAATGGGACGAGCACATCGGAGAGGATTTGCGCTGAGAAGGGCGGGAGCGGCGAGGTGGGGTTACTTGTGCAGGACGCCACGGCCTGCCGGACCTACCAGCCACTGCACGGGGGAAATTGTGTGGACATCGGGGCCGTGTGTGTCAAAGCGTCATGTTGGAGTACCAGGTCCCCTTGTCGTTGGGCTCTAAACCCCAAACCCTGAGGTTTTGACCCCTTCGCAAATATCAGAAAATGGAAATGGAATCCGAGATCCATAGCTCTTCCAGCCAAATTTCCCCTAAACCCTAAGCCCTAAGCTCTTACAGCCAAGTTTCCATGAAACCCATAGCCCGGAACGCGACAGGTGACGGATCCGCCGAAGAAAGTCTACAAGAACGTAGAGGATGGATCGCGTGCGCAGAGCTCAGCAGCGGTTTTTCCTAGGCTTTAGGGTTCAGAGTTAGGGTTTAGGGGTTTAGGGTTTAGGGCTTAGGGGTTTAGGGGTTTAGGGTTTAGGGCGGGTTTAGGGTTCAGAATTTGGGTGCATCGTAACGGTTTGGGGTTAAGGGTTTAGGGTTCAGTTTTTTGTTCGGGGTTGCGGCCTGGAGATTGTAGCAGCTTATTTGTCAGCTTTTACGGCTTGTGGTGTGGGACCAGGGTTTGTGACTCTGGTTGTTTTCCAAAGGTAGTGTTGCGTCGGGTTCTAGAGGGGTTATACGTAGTGTGTTTAGGGCTTCTTGAAAGATTGGGAGCCCCCCCCTGCAGGTCCCCAAAACAACAATGATGCTCTTCATTCAGGGTTTGGGGTACAATGGCGATGATGCTTCTAGGGTAGTTTGGGGTAAAATTTATTTAGGGCTTGGGGTAAAATGTCAATGATACTCGTGAGCGTTTGGGGTAAAGTGTCGATGATGCTCTTTAGGTAGGGCCAAGCGCAAATGTCGATGATGCTCTTTAGGCTGTGGGGTAACATGGGAAAACGATGACGGTCTTGATTAGGGCTTGGAGAAAAATATCGATGGGCATTCTAGGGCTTCGTAAAATGTCGATGATGCTGTTTAGGGTTTGTAGTAAAAATTCGATGATGCTCTTCATTTTTCAGGGTAACATGTCGATGATTCTGTTTAGGGCTTCGGGC
Source organism: Symbiodinium sp. CCMP2592 (assembly GCA_905221615.1). NCBI lineage: Eukaryota > Dinophyceae > Suessiales > Symbiodiniaceae > Symbiodinium > Symbiodinium sp. CCMP2592. The sequence goes on from CAJNDT010006224.1 coordinate 1,149,393, forward strand.
AAATGTCGATGATGCTCTTCAGGGTTTGGTGAAAAAGGCGATGATGCCTTTTAGGATTTGGGGCAAATGTCGATGATGCTATTTATCTAGGGCTTGGGGTAAAATGTCGATGATGCCTCTTTAGGGCTTGATGCAAATATCGATGATGCTCGTTAGGGTCTGGGATAAATCACGATGATATGGTGTAAAATTTCGATAACGCTTTTTAGCTTTCGGGCCAAATGTCGATGATGCGTTTTAGGGAGCGGGGTAAACTATCGATGATGCTCGTTGGTGTTTGGTGCAAATGTCGATGATGCTCTCTAGATAGAGTGGGGTAAAGCGTCGATGGTGCTCTTTATTCAGGGTTTTGGGGTAACATGTCGATGGTGCTTCTTCGGTTTGAGGCACATGTCGATTTAGGGTTTGGGATAAAATGTCCATGATGCTCTTTAGGGTTTGGGGCAGACTGTCGATGATGCTCCTTAGGCTTAGGGGAAAGAGTCGATGATGCTTTTAGGGTTTAGGATAGGGTGTCGTTGCTGCTCTTTTAGAGGGTTCGCGATAAAATGTCGATGATGCTCTTTATTTAGGGCTTGGGCAAAATGCCGATGATGTTTGTGAGGGTTTGGGGCAAACGGCGATGATGCTCTTTAGGGTTTCGGGTAAGATGTCAATGATGCTTTCTATTTAAGGCAAACGTCGATGATGCTTGCGAGGGTTTGGGGCAGATGTCGAGGATGTTTTTTAGGGTTCGGGGTAGAATGTCGATGATGCTCTCTATTTAGGGCAACTGTCGATGATGCTTTTTAGGCGTTGGGGCACATATTGGTGATGCTTTTTGGTGTGCGGGGTACAACGTCGATGATGCTCTTTATTTAGGGCTTGGGGGCGATGATGCTTTTCAGGGTTTTGGGGCAAACGTCGATGTGGCTTTTTTTAGTGTTTGAGTAAAATGTCGATGATGCTCTTTGTTTACGCTTTGGGGTGAAACTTCGGTAAACCCTTTTTAAGGTTTTGGTGCAAATGTCGATGATGCTCCTTAGGGTTTGGGGCAACATGTCGATGATGCTCTTCAGGGCTTGGGGTAAAATGTCGACGATGGTTTTTAGGGTTTCGGGCAAATGTCGATGGTGCTCTTCAGGGTTTGGTGTAAGATGTCGATGATGCCTCTTAGGATATGGGGCGCATGTCGATGATGCTCTTTATCTAGGGCTTGGGCTAAAATGTCGATGATGCCTTTTAGGGTTTGGTGCAAATGTCGATGATGCTCGTAAGGTTTGGAGTAAATCACGATGATGTTGTTTGGGGTTCGGTGTAAAATGTCGATGATGCTCTTTAGGGCTTGTGTTAAAATGTCCATGTTGCTCTTGCGGGTTTGGGGTACACCGTCGATGATGCTCCTTAGGGTTTGGGGGAAAGAGTCGATGATGCTTTTAGGGTTTAGGGTCGGGTGTCGTTGCTGCTTTTTTTTGTTTAGGGTTCGGTGTAAAATATCAATGATGCTCTTGATTTAGGGCCTGGGGTAGAATGTCGATGATGCTTGTGAGGATTTGGGGCAAATGTCGATTATGCTATGCTCATTAGGCTTTGGGGTAAAATGTCGATGATGCTCTCCGTTTAACGCAAATGTCGATGATGCTTTTCGCGGTTCGGGGCACACATCCATGATGCTTTTTGGTATCCGGGGTACAATGTCGATGATGCTCTTTATCTAGGGCTTGCGGGCGATGATGCTTTTCAGGCCTTGGGGCAAACGCCGATGATGCTTTTTAGGGTTTGGGGTAAAATGTCGATGATGCTCTGTGCCTAGCGCGTGGGATAAAATGTCGATGATGCTTTTTAGGGTTCGGTGCACATGTCGATGATGCTCTTTGGGTTTTGGGCAAAATGTCGATAATACTCTTCAGGGTTTGATGTCAGATGCAAATGAAGTTTTGTAGGGTCTGGGGCAACGTCGATGAGTTTATTTTTGGTTTGGATGTCGATGATGGTTTGTGGGGTTCGGGTAAAATGTCGATGATGCCCTTTAGAGTTTGGCGTAAAATGTGGATGATGCTCCTTAGCGTTTGGGGTAAAATGTCGAAGATCCTCTTTATTTAAGGCTTGGTGTAAAAATGTCGATGATGCTCTGTAGGGCTTTGGGCACAACGTCGATGATGGTTTTTCGGGTTTCGGGCAAAACGTCGATGATGCTTTTTAGGGTGTGGGGCAAATGTCGATGATGCTCTTGAAAAGTTTGGGGTAATGTGTCGATGGTGCTCTTTGTTTAGGGCTTGGTGTAAAATGTCGATGATGCTCTTTAGGGTTGGGGGTAAATGGCGATGATGCTCTTTAGGGTCCGGGGTAAACTGTCGATGTTGGTCTTTAGGGTTTGGCGCAAAAAGTGGACGATGTTTTTAGGGTTCGGAGTATAATGTCGATGACATTTTGTAGGGTTTGGCGTAGACTGTCGATAGGGCTTGGGGGGGTTAAATGTCGATGATGCTGTGTAGGGTTTGGGGTAGAATGTCGATGATGCTGTTTAGGGTCTGCGGCAAATGTCGATGATGCTCTTTAGGCTGTGGGTTAACATGGCGATGACGCTCTTGATTAGGCCTTGGGGAAGCATGTCGACGGGCATTCTAGGGTTTCGTAAAATGTCGATGATGCTGTTTAGGGTTTGAAAAAATCGATGATGCTCTTCAGGGTTCGGGGTAGCATGTCGATGATGCTGTTTAAGGCTTCGGGCAAATGTCGATGATGCTCTGCAGGGTTTGGTGAAAAAGGCGATGATGCCTTTTAGGATTTGGGGCACTTGTCGATGATGCTATTTATCTAGGGCTTGGGGTAAAATGCCGATGATGCTTGTGAGGGTTTGGGGCAAATGTCGATGATGCTCGTTAGGGTCTGGGATAAGTCACGATGACATTTTTTGGGGTTTGGTGTAAACTGCCGATGATGCTTTTAGCTTTCGTCGATGATGCGTTTTAGGGTGTGGGGCAAACTATCGATGATGCTCCTTGGTGTTTGGTGCAAATGTCGATGATGCTCTTGGGATAGAGTGGGATAAAGTGTCGATGGTGCTCTTTATTCAGGGCTTTGGGGTAACATGTCGATGGTGCTTCTTCGGTTTGAGGCACATGTCGATGATGCTGCTTTAGGGTTTGGGATAAGATGTCCATGATGCTCTTTAGGGTTTGGGGCAGACTGTCGATGATGCTCCTTAGGCTTAGGGGAAAGAGTCGATGATGAGTGATGAGTTCAGGGTTTAGGATAGGGTGTCGTTGCTGCTCTTTTAGAGGGTTCGCGATTAAATGTCGATGATGCTCTTTATTTAGGGCTTGGGCAAAATGCCGATGATGTTTGTGAGGGTTTTGGGGGTAAATGTCGATGATGCTCTTTAGGGTTTCGGGTAAGATGTCAATGATGCTTTCTATTTAAGGCAAACGTCGATGCTGCTTGCGAGGGTTTGGGGCAGATGTCGAGGATGATTTTTAGGGTTCGGGGTAGAATGTCGATGATGCTCTCTATTTAGGGCAACTGTCGATGATGCTTTTTTAGGGGTTGGGGCACCTTTTGGTGATGCTTTTTGGTGTGCGGGGGACAACGTCGATGATGCTCTTTATTTAGGGCTTGGGGGCGATGATGCTTTTCAGGGTTTGGGGCAAACGTCGATGATGCTTTTGTAGTGCTTCAGTAAAATGTCGATGATGCTCTTTGTTTACGCTTTGGGGTAAAATGTCGATAAACATTTTTTAAGTTTTGGGTGCAAATGTCGATGATGCTCCTCAGGGTTTGGGGCAACATGTCGATGACGCTCTTCAGGGCTTGGGGTAAAATGTCGACGATGGTTTTTTAGGGTTTCGGGCAAATGTCGATGGTGCTCTTCAGGGTTTGGTGTAAGATGTCGATGATGCCTCTTAGGATATGGACCGCATGTCGATGATGCTCTTTATCTAGGGCTTGGGCTAAAATGTCGATGATGGCTTTTAGGGTTTGGTGCAAATGTCGATGATGCTCGAAGGTTTGGAGTAAATCACGATGATGTTGTTTGGGGTTCGGTGTAAAATGTCGATGAGGCTCTTTAGGGTTTGCGTTAAAATGTCCATGATGCTCTTGCGGGTTTGGGGTACACTGTCGATGATGCTCCTTAGGGTTTGGGGGAAAGAGTCGATGATGCTTTTAGCTGCTTTTTTTTGTATAGGGTTGGTTCGGTGTACAATGTCGATGATGCTCTTGATTTAGTGCCTGGGGCAAAAGTCGATGGTGCTTGTGAGGGTTTTGGGCAAATGTCGATGATGCTCTTTAGGGTTGGGGGTAAAATGCCGATGATGCTTGCCATTTAAGACAAATGTCGATGATGCTTCTTACGGTTTGAGGCACACATCAATAATTCTTTTTGGTGTCCGGGGTACAACGTCGATGATGCTCTTTATCTAGGGCTTGGGGGGCGATGATGCTTTTCAGGGTTGGGGGCAACCGCCGATGATGCTTTTTAGGGCTTGGGGCAACAAGTCGATGATGCTCTTTATGAGGGCCTGGGGGGCGATGATGCTTTTCAGGGTTTGGGGCAACCGCCGATGTTGCTCTTTAGGGTTTGGCGCAAAAAGTCGACGATGTTTTTAGGGTTTGGCGCAAAAAGTCGACGATGTTTTTCGGGTTCGGAGTATAATGTCGATGACATTTTGCAGGGTTTGGCGTTGACTGTCGATAGGGCTTGGGGTAAAATGCCGATGATGCTCTCTATTTAGGGCACAGGTCGATGAGTCTTTTGAGTGTTTGCGGCAAATGTCGATGATGCTTTTTTGGATTTGGTGCAAATGTCGATGATGTTCTTTTGCGTTTGGGGGTAAAATGTCGATGATGCTCTTTAGCGTTTGGAGCAAATGTCGATGATGCTCTTTAGGGTTTGGGGATAAAGTCGATGATGCTCTTCAGGGCTTGGGGTAAATGTCGATGATGCCGTTTAGGGTTTACGGTAAAATGTCGATAATGGTTTCTGGGGTTTGGGGCAAAAGTCGATGATGCTCTATAGGGTTTGGGGTATGCTTGTTGTTTCTTTTGCAATGGTTTTTAGGGTTTGGGGCAATTGTCGATGATGCTCTGTAGGGTTTGGGGTAGAAGTCGATGATACTCTGTAGGGTTTGATGTAATTTAGGGTTTGTAGCAAATGTCACTGATGCTCTCCAGGGTTTGCAAAATGTGGATGATGCTCTTTATCTAGGGCCTTGGGAAAACTGTCGATGATTTTATTTAGGGTTTGGGGCAAATGTCGCTGATGCCTTTTGGGGTTTGGGGTAACATGTCGGTGATGCCCTTTAGAGTTTGGCGTAAAATGTCGATGATGCTCTTTAGCGTTCGGGGTAGAATGTCGATGATGCTCTATATTTAAGGCTTGGGGTAAAATGTCGGTGGTGCTCTTTATTTCGGGCTTGGGGCATCTGTCGATGACTCTGTTAGTCGATGATGCTTTTTATGATGTCGATGATGCTTTTGAGGGTTTGAGGTAAGATGTCGATGATGTTTTTTAGGGTCAAATGCGGATGATGCTCCTTAAGGTTTGGGGAAAGAGTCGCTGATGCTTTTATGGTTTAGGGTAGGGTGTCGTTGCTGCTTTTTATGGGGCGCGGGGTAAAATGTCGATGATGCTCTTTATTTAGGGCTTGGGGCCCGGGTTTAATCTGTCGGTGAGTCTTCTTAGGGTTTTGTGTAAAATGGCGTTGATGCTTTTTAGGGCTTGGGGCAATCATCGATGATGCTTCTTAGGCTTTTGAGTCTTTTTTGTTCATTGATGCTCTTTAGGGTTTGGGGTAAAATATCGACCATGCCCTTTAGGCTTGGGTGCAATATGTTGCAGGTGCTGTCTACATGATGCTCTTGAGGGGCTGGGGTGAAACGTTGATGATGCTTGGTCGGGTTTGGGGCAAATGTCGATGATGCTCTTTGGGGCTTGGGGCAAGATGTCGATGATATTCTGTATTTCGGTTTTGGTGTAAACAGTCCATGATGCTTTTTAGGGTGTGAAGTAAATTGCCGATCGTTCTCTTGGTACAATGTCGATGGTGTTTTTTGGTTTTGCGCAAATGTCGATCATGCTTTCTAGGGGTTGGGGCAAAATGCCGGTGATGCTTTTTAGGGTTCGGGGTGTACTATCGAAGATGCTTGTTGGTGTTTGGGGCAAAATGTCGATGATGCCTTTTTGGGTCTAGGGCAAACGTTGATGATGCTCTTTAGGTTCGAGGTAAAAGGGTAACATGTCGATGATGCTCACTAGGTTCTGGGGTTAAAATGTCGATGTTGCTCTACAGGGTTTGGTGCGAAAAGTCAATGGTGTTTTAGGGTTCGGGGTAAAATGTCGATGATGTTTTGTAGGGTTTGGCGTAGACTGTCGATGGTGTTCTGCAGGGTTTGAGATAAAATGTCGACAATGTGTTTTAGGGTTTAACGGTTTGGGGTAAAATGTCGATGATGCTCTTTCGGGTTAGGCGCAGAATGTCGATGATGCTCTTTCGGGCTTGGGGTAAACAGTCGATGATGTTTTGAGGTCTGGTGTAAATAAAATGTCGATGATGCTCTGAGGGTTTGGGGTACATGTCGATGATGCTCTTCAGATTCTTGATTTCAGGTTCTGGGGTAAAATGTCGATGATGTTTTGTAGGGTTTGGGGTAAAATGTCGAAGATGCTCGGTTGGGTATGTGGTACATGAAGATGATGTTTCTTTTCGGGTTTGGTGTAAAATGTCGATGATGCTTGTTGGGGTTTAGTGTAAAATGTCCACGGTTTGGGGTAGATTGTCGATGATGCTCTCTAGGGTCTGCGGCAAAATGTCGCTGGTTGTTCTGGTTTAGGGCAGGGATGCTCTTTATAGGGTTTCGGGAAAATGTTGATGATGCATTGTAGGGTTTGGTGCAACTGTCGATGATGCTTTCTAGGGTTTCGGGCAAAAGTCGATGATGCTGTGCACGGTTTGGGGCAAAAAGTGGATGATACTATTTGTTTAGGGCGTACAGTGTCGATGATGCTTTTAGGGTTTAGGGCACGTGTTGATGATGCTCTTTAGACTTTGCGTAAAATGTCGATGATGCGTTTTATTCAGGGCTGTGGGGTAACATTTCGAAGGTAGTTTTTCTGTTTGGGGCACATGTCGATGATGCTCTTTAGGGCTTGGGGTAGAATGCCGATAATGTTCTTTATTCAGGGCTTGGGGTAGAATGTCGATGATGCTCTATAGGGTGTGGGGTAATTGGCGATGATGCTTATAGGGTCTGGGGTAAAATGTCGATGTTGCTCTTCAGGGTTTGGAGCAAGAAGTCGACGATGTTTGTAGGGTTCGGAGTAAAATGTCGATGATGTTTTGTAGGGTTTGGCGTAGACTGTCGATGGTGCTCAATTTAGGGTTTGGGGTAAGATGTCGATGATGCTGTGTCGGGTTTGGGGTATAATGTCGATGATGCTCTTTAGGGTCTGTGGTAAAATGTCGCTGGTTTTCTGGTTTAGGGCAGGGTGTCGTTGATGCTCTTTATACGGTTTGGGGAAAAACGTCGATGATGCTTTTCAGGATTCAGGGCAAATCTCGAGGATGTTGTTTAGGGTTTGGGGTACACGTCGATGATGCTCTTTGTCAGGGGTTTGGGGTAAAATGTCGCTGATGATGTTTCGGGTTTAGGGTAGGGTGTCGTTGATGCTCTCTGTAGGGTTTGGTGTGAAATGACGATGATGCTCTTTAGTGCTTGGTGAATACTGTCGATAATGCTCGTTAGGGTTGGGGGCAAAATTTCCATGATGCTTTGAGGGTTTGTGCTTTAGGGGTTTTGGGCAAAAAGTCGATGATGCTCGTTAGGGTTTGGGGAAGACTATCGTTGATGGTTTTTAGGGTTTCGGGCAGAATGTCGATGATGCTGAATAGAGTGTGGGGCAAACGTCGATGATGCTCTTGAGGGTGCGGGGTAAAATGTCCATGACGCTTTGTCGGGTTTGTGATGCTCTTTACTTGGGCATGGGTGAAAATGTCGATGATGACCTTTAGGGTTTGGGGTAAAATGCCAATGATTGGGGTAAAGGTTCGACGATGCTCTTGGGTTTGGGGTCACACATCGACGATTCTCTTTAAGGTTAGGGGTAAAATGTCGATGATGCTCTTTAGGGTTAGGGTAAAATGCCGATGATGCTATTGAGGGTTTGGGGTAAAATGTGATGTGCTTTTTAGGGTTCGGGACAAAATGTCGATAATGCTCTTTAGGGCTTGGGGAAAATTGCCGATATTGCGCTTTATGGTTGTGGATTTGGGCTTGCATATTACGACACCTCATTTTTCCGTGGCGGGAACCCATACAGGTTGCGAATAAGCACATGTACAAACTACGGCTTTAGTGTTGTTGCCATTGGCTGCCTCTGGTTATGCGTGTCCGTGTGTGTAGATACATGTACAGATGTATGATATGTACTTGTCTTTCTGTCTGTCCATCCATGGATCCATCCGTCCATCCATCCATCCAGCCAGCCGGCCAGCCGGCCGTCGATCTGCCTTTCTATCTATCTCTGTCTGCCCCCTGTTATCTGTGTAGCAGTCTATCAACCAATCAATCAATCAGTGTGTCTGTCTGCCTGTCTGTCTCTGTCAGTTGATCTGGTTGTTTGGCTATCTGTCTATCCACATCTATGTATACGCACACATACCTACCTATGACCTACCTACCTACCCACCACCTATCCGCAGTCACATTAGCGGACACACATACATAGCTCCTTACGGACACACATGTAAAGTTATTTACGGTGATCAACCTGAGTTAGTACGAGTGTTTTCGTTACTATCGCTATTCTTCTTGTGTCCATATGGGTAGTTGTCAAAATTGGGGGTCCCTTTTTGGGTACCCTAAATAATAGGTGCCGTATTATAAGGGACCCTAGTTTTGACAACCACCCATATGTATCACGCATTCGGGTATGTGCATTTGTGGATTTCTGGTTCTGGGGCTTTTGCTGCCTGTTCAGCAGGCGCTGATATCCAAGAATCTCCTGGTGGACTGGGACACCTGGATGCTCAAGGTGATCCAGCTGTGCCTCAGCTTTATCTCCCCAAACCCTAAAGTCTAGAGTCTAAACCCTAAGCCCCAAGCCCGAAACCGTCAATATTTTGGGGGGGGGAAATAGACTGCACCCCAAAACCCAGTGTATCTGCAGTAAGTTATAGATGTCTTTTGTACATGTGTATATACGTGTTCGTTGAGGATGCATATGTCGTCCTTTGTTTCGCTCTTCGTCGACAGGCTTTCGCCCGCATCACCCCAAAACCCTATTCCAATTATTAAAAAATATCGACCCCTGTAAGGAGCCGTTTAAAGGAACCCTATTCTAATTAATAAAGCCTTTACAGTAATCCTAACGTCCGACCGGCCCGATACCCAAAAGTTTGAAGATCTTTATGGGAGTTTCCGACAATTAGGGGTACCTTATCCTTACAATAAGAATCCTACTATTTGGTTCGCTATATTAGCGTCCCCTATTTTCGGAAACTCCCTTCTCAGGGATTTTCATGTACAGTAGGGTTTAGGCTTTAGGGTTAGTATGTTGGGAAGCTCAGTTGCAGAGCCGAGGGTTTATCAGGCTTAAAAGGTTGACATTAAATTATATAATGTTTAGGATTTAGGGATTGCATTTTCGGATCTAGGAGGGGTTTTTCCCACGGTATATATACTGGGGTGTGTTGCGGCTGTTCGGGGTTTACGGCTCAAGTTCAGACCATTTGGGATATTACAGACTTACCTCCTTCCTTTGGTTTGAGAGCATCGTCTCTCGAATTTGTCGAAGAAGTCCTACCTCGAGCGAATCCCCAGGCTAAAGATGTACGCATGTTTGCATGGAAACCGTACCTGTCCCCCCCGCGATCATTGGGTTTTAAGGCCAATGTTGCACCTCATCATTCCTGTCCGGTTTGGGTCGTGGGGCGTTGGAAGGCACGCAGAGCAGCAGAGCAACGATGGACTTGCCGTTAGGGGCCGCGAATCTTGAATTCACACAAGGAGCACTAAACCCTAAACCCCTAAACCCCAAACCCTAAACCCTAAGCCCCTAAACCCCTAGACCCTAACCCTAAAGCCCTAGAGCCTTACACTGACACCAGATGCAATACCAAACCTCCAGAGCCTGAGGCCCTTCCAGAAGGGACATCCCTCAACATCAGCTGTACTGGTGGGATTACTTATACTAGTTTGGGGGTTCCATTAAAGGGGGTATATAAGACTACTACGATGATTGGGGCCTGAGTAATGACCTATACTGTTTGGGGGGGTTCCTTATTACATGTATCTTAGAATGGGCCCCAAAACCCTATTCTAATCATTAAGGCCCCGGGTATTAGGGCCCTGCACCCAAGAAACCCCCAGCGGAAAGACAAGAAGCACCAAACCCGCAAGACTTCAGCCCTAAAGGGAACTCCAGAAAGTTGGAATATGGTTTCAGGGTAGGATACCCTATAATTTACCATAAAGGGTTTAGGATAATCATATTCCAACTTTCTGGCTTTTACTGTAGAGGTATGAGACCTCCCTTGTGCGCCACGGCTTCATGCTGGTCGGCCCCACTCTCTGCGAGGGGCCCCAGAAGCATGATTTCGGATGTGCATCTTCATGAAGATGCTAACTAGGTAGGCCTTTGAGATATTTTAGATTTTCACTTGTTGGGCTTAATAGGAGCCTATTTACGAATACTTTTCAGAGGCTTTAAAGGGCCAACCTAGCTAAAGAAGATGATGAAATCAGTGACCAGGTAAGAGACGGCATTCCGTCTCCATGCGAGCCACATCGAAATCTTGCCCGAAGAGTGCAGCACAGATCCGGACATATGTTTCGACTTCTGTCCGAAACATGCCCAACCCAACGCGTGACATTCATGCCTGAAGTTTGGCATGTTCCAAGTTTGCAATGTCTCGCACAAGGACAGCCTTAAACGCCACACCGGGGGCTCGAAAGCATCGTGCTTCTTCTTGGAAGCTTCAGGGCGACAAATCGCCCTTCCCCGATTCCCTTGATGATCCCTTTCGCCTGGAGAGATGCTGGATCGAGCGTCTTCCGTGAATGCAGAGCCAAATTAGTCATTCGCTCTGAGGAATGGGAGGGTTGAACCAGTCGAGCTTGGTGCATAGTCCCGCCACGCTGAGGTGTCGTGTAGCAGGTGGGAATCGGAGACATTGGTGGACAACTCCTGCTGTGATGATACATTTTGCCCTGACAGCTACAGCTGCATGAGGGCCAAAGCAACTTTAACTATACGCTCTGAGAGGAGTTGCGGAAGCCATGCGTTCACGGTGCGGCACATCTGGCGGTACAGCTTGCTTTGGTGCGTTTGTGTGCCTGTGACGAGATCTTTTTGAACTTGACAGCTTTGGCTGGTGGTGGCATCAAAACGTTTTAATTAAACTCCGAGGCCTGTGTGTCGTTGCATGGCATACTTGGTCGAGTTCGTCGAGTTCATGGATAGACCTGTCTGGTTGGTTCTTGTCTTGGAAAACCGTAAGCACCTGTGACGACAACGACTTTCTCCTTGACAGCTCTTGCTGGTGATAGCTCGAACAACTTTAATATACTCCGAGGTTCTCGAGATCATGACATGCGACTGGCCGTCTTGTCGAACGGTTGTTTTCTGCCAATATTCAGCAAGTCCTCCGTTCCCTTGGATGATCCCTTTCGCCTGGAGAGATGCTGGATCGAGCGTCTTCCGTGAATGCAGAGCCAAATTAGTCATTCGCTCTGAGGAATGGGAGGGTTGAACCAGTCGAGCTTGGTGCATAGTCCCGCCACGCTGAGGTGTCGTGTAGCAGGTGGGAATCGGAGACAATGGTGGACAACTCCTGCTGTGATGATACATTTTGCCCTGACAGCTACAGCTGCATGAGGGCCAAAGCAACTTTAACTATACGCTCTGAGAGGAGTCGCGGAAGCCATGTGTTCACGTTGTGGCACATCTGGCGGTACAGCTTGCTTTGGTGCGTTTGTGTGTCTGTGACGAGATCTTTTTGAACTTGACAGCTTTGGCTGGTGGTGGCATCAAAACGTTTTAATTAAACTCCGAGGCCTGTGTGTCGTTGCATGGCATACTCGGTCGAGTTCGTCGAGTTCATGGATAGACCTGTCTGGTTGATTCTTGTCTTGGAAAACTGTGACGACAACGACTTTTTCCTTGACAGCTCTTGCTGGTGATAGCTCGAACAACTTTAATATACTCCGAGGTTCTCGACATAATGACATGCGACTGGCCGTGTTGTCGAACGGTTGTTTTCTGCCAATATTCAGCAAGTCCTCTGTTCCCTTGATGATCCCTTTCGCCTGGAGAGATGCTGGATCGAGCGTCTTCCGTGAATGCAGAGCCAAATTAGTCATTCGCTCTGAGGAATGGGAGGGTTGAACCAGTCGAGCTTGGTGCATAGTCCCGCCACGCTGAGGTGTCGTGTAGCAGGTGGGAATCGGAGACATTGGTGGACAACTCCTGCTGTGATGATACATTTTGCCCTGCCAGCTGCAGCTGCATGAGGGCCAAAGCAACTTTAACTATACGCTCTGAGAGGAGTCGCGGAAGCCTTGTGTTCACGTTGTGGCACATCTGGCGGTACAGCTTGCTTTGGTGCGTTTGTGTGCCTGTGACGAGATCTTTTTGAACTTGACAGCTTTGGCTGGTGGTGGCATCAAAACGTTTTAATTAAACTCCGAGGCCTGTGTGTCGTTGCATGGCATACTTGGTCGAGTTCGTCGAGTTCATGGATAGACCTGTCTGGTTGGTTCTTGTCTTGGAAAACCGTAAGCACCTGTGACGACAACGACTTTCTCCTTGACAGCTCTTGCTGGTGATAGCTCGAACAACTTTAATATACTCCGAGGTCCTCGAGATCATGACGTGCGACTGGCCGTCTTGTCGAACGGTTGTTTTCTGCCAATATTCAGCAAGTCCTCTGTTCCCTTGATGATCCCTTTCGCCTGGAGAGATGCTGGATCGAGCGTCTTCCGTGAATGCAGAGCCAAATTAGTCATTCGCTCTGAGGAATGGGAGGGTTGAACCAGTCGAGCTTGGTGCATAGTCCCGCCACGCTGAGGTGTCGTGTAGCAAGTGGGAATCGGAGACAACGGTGGACAATTCCTGCTGTGATGATACATTTTGCCCTGACAGCTACAGCTGCATGAGGGCCATAGCAACTTTAACTATACGCTCTGAGAGGAGTCGCGGAAGCCATGCGTTCACGTTGTGGCATATCTGGCGGTACAGCTTGCTTTGGTGCGTTTGAGCGTCTGTGACGAGATCTTTTTGAACTTGACAGCTTTGGCTGGTGGTGGCATCAAAACGTTTTAATTAAACTCCGAGGCCTGTGTGTCGTTGCATGGCATACTTGGTCGAGTTCGTCGAGTTCATGGATAGACCTGTCTGGTTGATTCTTGTCTTGGAAAACCATCAGCACCTGTGACGACAACGATTTTTTCCTTGACAGCTCTTGCTGGTGATAGCTCGAACAACTTTAATATACTCCGAGGTTCTCGAGATCATGACATGCGACTGGCCGTCTTGTCGAACGGTTGTTTTCTGCCAATATTCAGCAAGTCCTCTGTTCCTTGATGATCCCTTTCGCCAGGAGAGATGCTGGATCGAGCGTCTTCCGTGAATGCAGAGCCAAATTAGTCATTCGCTCTGAGGAATGGGAGGGTTGAACCAGTCGAGCTTGGTGCATAGTCCCGCCACGCTGAGGTGTCGTGTAGAAGGTGGGGATCGGAGACAACGGTGGACAACTCCTGCTGTGATGATACATTTTGCCCTGACAGCTACAGCTGCATGAGGGCCAAAGCAACTTTAACTATACGCTCTGAGAGGAGTCGCGGAAGCCATGTGTTCACGTTGTGGCACATCTGGCGGTACAGCTTGCTTTGGTGCGTTTGTGTGACTGTGACGAGATCTTTTTGAACTTGACAGCTTTGGCTGGTGGTGGCATCAAAACGTTTTAATTAAACTCCGAGGCCTGTGTGTCGTTGCATGGCATACTTGGTCGAGTTCGTCGAGTTCATGGATAGACCTGTCTGGTTGATTCTTGTCTTGGAAAACCGTAAGCACCTGTGACGACAACGACTTTCTCCTTGACAGCTCTTGCTGGTGATAGCTCGAACAACTTTAATATACTCCGAGGTCCTCGAGATCATGACGTGCGACTGGCCGTCTTGTCGAACGGTTGTTTTCTGCCAATATTCAGCAAGTCCTCTGTTCCCTTGATGATCCCTTTCGCCTGGAGAGATGCTGGATCGAGCGTCTTCCGTGAATGCAGAGCCAAATTAGTCATTCGCTCTGAGGAATGGGAGGGTTGAACCAGTCGAGCTTGGTGCATAGTCCCGCCACGCTGAGGTGTCGTGTAGCAGGTGCGAATCGGAGACATTGGTGGACATCTCCTGCTGTGATGATACATTTTGCCCTGCCAGCTGCAGCTGCATGAGGGCCAAAGCAACTTTAACTATACGCTCTGAGAGGAGTTGCGGAAGCCTTGTGTTCACGTTGTGGCACATCTGGCGGTACAGCTTGCTTTGGTGCGTTTGTGTGCCTGTGACGAGATCTTTTTGAACTTGACAGCTTTGGCTGGTGGTGGCATCAAAACGTTTTAATTAAACTCCGAGGCCTGTGTGTAGTTGCATGGCATACTTGGTCGAGTTCGTCGAGTTCATGGATAGACCTGTCTGGTTGGTTCTTGTCTTGGAAAACCGTAAGCACCTGTGACGACAACGACTTTTTTCCTTGACAGCTCTTGCTGGTGATAGCTCGAACAACTTTAATATACTCCGAGGTTCTCGAGATCATGACGTGCGACTGGCAGTCTTGTCGAACGGTTGTTTTCTGCTAATATTCAGCAAGTCCTCTGTTCCCTTGATGATCCCTTTCGCCTGGAGAGATGCTGGATCGAGCGTCTTCCGTGAGTGCAGAGCCAAATTAGTCATTCGCTCTGAGGAATGGGAGGGTTGAACCAGTCGAGCTTGGTGCATAGTCCCGCCACGAGGAGGCGTCGTGGGAATAGGAGACAATGGTGAACAATCCCCGCTGTTGTGGACTCTCATGTGGAGTGCATCTGCTGCCTATCATTGTTACTTGGAGGTTCATGGGTAGTTACAAGTGGATGTAGGTTATAAGTACAACTACCCTACTTAAACCCTTCTTGCAACTACCCATGAACCTCGAAGTACCCTTCATGGAAGAAGACTCGGAGACTGGGAGAGCTCTGGCTGTCGGCTCATGCAACCCAACAACTGTGCATGTTTCTGAGTGCGGCATGTTTACCCTAAGGCTCCATAGTATTTCCTTTTTGGGTTTATATTCAGAATCCTATTATAAGGTATTCCCCAAAAGGAACTACTCTGGAGACTCTGGGTGAAGGCCACGATTCAACTATCAACACAGTTTCAAGGAGTGTTGGGGATCTTCCGTGCTCGCGCTGGAAAGATGCGATCTGTAAGGTGGCAAGACGGAGATTCGTGAAATCCTGACCACGTGTCTGCACAACGCACCTTGGCAGCGAGGAGCTTTACGGTTTGAGGGGCTCTGGTCTGTCAACTCCTAAACTGACTCCACCTTGAGGGTCATACCATACCCCGTTTTGGGGGGGTATCTAGCTAGTTTTATGGTTAGGATTCAGTTAGGATGTGTGATAGGAAAAGCAGGTACCCCCCAAAAAGGGTAGAGATTCTGGGTTTAGGGTTCTGGGGGCAGGGTTTAGGTTTCTGGGTCTGTTCTTGAGAATGTTGGGTCGTGGTGAACAAGACGGCAAGACCGCCGAACCACAACGCAAGAATGCTAGAAAGCTGGACAGTTGCAAAGATTGTTCCACACGGCTCCCAAACATAACTAGACTTGTCAAGGGCCTATCCCGGAGGCCCCAAATCACTCTAGGGCATCTTATCGGGTAAGTGTAGAAAACTGAAAATTTTCAATACTGTTCCTTAAACGGATGAGACATAACAGAGGCCCAAAGCTCATGCGAGTTGCGAGAGCACCTAATCCTGAGGAATACCCGAGACAGAGCCCGAAATCCCGAGAATCTAGGGTTTAGGGTTTAGGGTTTATCCTCAACCTAAGTGGCGCCAGGAATGTTTGGATATTTTATGTGTCTGTTTGGGGTTTCGGGCTCAGGGTGTTGAGGGCTTCAGGCTGCTTAGGTCATGACCTATCTGTTTAGGACGATGTTCTACCCGATGGAATTCCTTGCAGAGCTTGTGAATGTCGAAATCCTAAACCCTACACCCTAAGCCCTAAACCCTAAACCGCATACCCTAGACCCTAAAACCCTGGCACCCCAAAACCGTGACTTCCCGATCAGGATGTCATAGGAGGCCAAAAGGGGTTTTAGCCTATGGGGATCTATGGGGGTTTAGTAGGGACTAGGATTCCCATACTAGGGCTCATATTAAGGACTCCCTACCCCAAGAATCTTCAACCCCCCTTTTGGCCTCCCGATCAGGACGGTCTGGCCCACAAGCAGGTCGTCATGAACCCCAAGGCGATTACGGACAGCCAGATGCAGCTTTGCTGCTTTGGGGGAGACCGGCCTCTCCACCAGACGCACTCTCTAGGTTCCTTCAAGGGTCCCTTTCAAGGGATCTATAGGGACTCTGTAAGGGTATGGGGTTTACGGTCTACTTGGAGGTTCATGGGTAGTTATAAGTGGGGTTATAAGTACCCTAATATAGGTTCTAAGCATAGCTATCCTACTTATAACCCTACTTATAACTACCCATGAACCTCCAAGTAGGTTCCTGCGTAGTACGTACCCTCTTGCCCTTCTTGCTGTAGGGTCCCCCTATTAAACATGAACATTAGGAAAAACGGGACCCTTATTATAAAGGGGTTACTCAGGAACCTAGCTACCAGCTACCAATACTAGTCCAACAGGTTCTTTTGTTGTAATCATAACAAAACAAATTCAAACTCCTTGCCACAGCTTCAGCGTCCGTGTATTGCGGCACCACATTCACACATGAGGAAATGCCTTGAGTTAAGCTTCGGTTGAGACTCCCATAATCCACAGGCCAGTCGGGCGCATTGGCTTTATATTCAATGTCATTCTCGGACGAGGGCATGTAGGGACATGTTTTCACCTCGGTCTTGATCTATACTGTAATGCTGGTATTGCCTTGGCAGATTTCCAGGATTTCCAAGCTCGTGAAGGGTCGAAGCAAAGGTACGACAGGATTGCGATGCGATATAAAAACAAGGGATAGTGCACACGGGCGAACTATTAGGACATGTTCAGCACTTTTATAAGACGGTCGATACAAAGTAACCTTCATCGTCACACTCGTAGTCAGCAGTCGCAGCAACCACAGCACTTACGGTTTATAATCATACCCTAGAGGATCCATATACACTACCACTACGGAATTAAATCCAAAAAGGCCATCCCTACTATGGTTTTGGGACCCTGATTCCATAATAGGAGTGTTTATGGGCACTTCTGGTGCTACTGGGAGGTGCATGGTTATAAGCGGGGTGACAAGTCCCAAAACATAGGTTATAACCATAGGAGTTATCCTACGTATCACCCTACTTATAACTACCCATGAACCTGCAAGTATCCGACAGGTCGCACTAGTTCAGGCGTTACGGGCGTCTTGAGCCGGGCCCTCCACCGTAAACCCCCTAGGCTTGAGGATTTAGGGTTAAGGGTTTAGGGTTTAATTAAGGGGTGCCTTGATTGAAGGGTTCTAGAAGGCTCCATAGGGT
This sequence comes from Symbiodinium sp. CCMP2592, assembly GCA_905221615.1. Classification (NCBI taxonomy): domain Eukaryota; class Dinophyceae; order Suessiales; family Symbiodiniaceae; genus Symbiodinium; species Symbiodinium sp. CCMP2592. The sequence goes on from CAJNDT010006224.1 coordinate 1,167,088, forward strand.
TTAGGTTTTCAAGGTCCGCGTACCCAAACAGTTTTTTCCTTTGGCCTTAATGTACTCCCTAAAAGGTACCTTGGGCCCAAAGTATGTATTATTTCGGTACATGGACCCTTAACCCTACCCTTCTAGCACCCTTATAGTAACCCTTTTTGGGCCTACATAGTTATAAGTGGGGTTACAAGTCCCCTAATATAGGTCAGAAGTATAGTTACCCTACTTGTAACCCTACTTGTAACTACCCTTGAACCTCCAAGGTATGGCTACAAAGACCCCATCAGCGAGGAATGGACGCCTGGCGTATTTGCCTCCATCTGGCAACGGTACAACAACCGTCGCTCGGCTGCCAAAGCCCCGATATTCCGTAGGCCGTCGAGGGTTTAGGGGTCAGGGTGTAGGCGTCAGGGTTAGGGTTTAGGGTTTCGAGTTTAAGGGTTCAGGTCTAGGGTTTAGAGTTTAGGCGCCCAGGACTAGGTTTGAGCGCGATTGGGCATGGAGGCATGCTGCGGCATGCCGACACCACGACCACCCAAACACTCCTCACTGCGAGCCACGTTCGGAGGCGGCCGAATGCCCACCTACTAGATCGAGACATTTAGGGTTTTCCTCCTATAGTCTCCAATGTAGTTCCTCCTCTTGGGTTTCACCAATAATTTTCGCATCCTATAAGGTATCCCAACAAAGGAACTGCATGGGACGCTGTAGGTAGGTTCGGGGCTGAGACAGAGCACATGAAGATCTGGAACACCCTAAACCCTAAACCCTAGAACACCCTAAACCCTAAACCCTAGAACACCCTGAACCCTAAACCCTAGAACACCCTAGACCCTAAGCCCAAAACCCTTAACCTTAAACCCTAAACCCTAAGCCCAAAACCCTAAACCCTAAATCCTAAACCCTAAGAAGTTGAGGCTTAAACCCCTAAACCCCAAACTCTAAATCCTAAATCCCCAACCCTAAGAGGTTACTGTAAACTCCAAAAAATTGGAAACCTAATTAAGGACAAATCGTTCTGCGATTCCTTATGCTTTGCTCTTAGGGATTGAGGCTATCGGGTTTCCAACTTTTAGGCTTCTGCTGTAAGGCCTAAACCTCTAAACCCCAAACCTAACCCTACACCCTTAACCGCAAACACAACTGAGGGGACAGGATTTTCACTATGATGTTCGCCACTTCCCTAGCCATGGGTCGAGAGTTCAGGGCATGCACAGAGTAGAAAGAAGCCAGGAGGCGTCCACCCTGTTGATGCTTTAGGGTTCAGTGTTTGTTTGTGTATTTTCGGATTTAGGGAGTCTGTGGATTTCGGTCCGAGAGGTTTAGGTTCAAGGTTGCGGACTGAGGTTCCCACGAAGCCCACAATTTTGGGCTTGGGTTTACGGCTCAGCAACCAGCGCGCCTCCACCAAACCCCTATTCCAGGTTCGCTGAAGTACACTACCTGGATCGTGTGTGATGGACCAGTTGATGCCATCTGGATTGAGATGCCTGGATGCACCTGTCCAGGAATAACAGTCACGCTTAGGGAGTGCTGCAACACGTCATTGTTGTTGGCGCTGCTTACAAAAACTCTGCTGACGTAGCTAAACCCCAAACATTGCAAATTTGAAGGCTGGGCGGTGCTCGTTCTAGGCTACCGACATACTGGGGAATGCGGGAGAACTGCGATGTATGTTGATTGCAGGCCCTGCAGGCTCTTACACTATAAACCCTAAACCGTAAGAGTACCGCTATGGGATTATAGGTCCCAACCTAGACCCCCCAACTGCCCTCTAATATATCCCAAATACCCACTATTAAGAACCATAAGGGCTCCATTAAAGGGCCATTGGGGGGTCCTGGAAAACACCATCCCTACCATGGTTTTGGGACCCAACTCTTGGAATTCGGAAGTGGGGGACCGCAATCCCGAGACTCCAGGTTTAGGGTTTAGGGCCAAGCTTGGGGTTTAGCGTAGAGGCGTAGAGCCCGAAGTCTGAAACCCCCCAAGCCGAAATCTCGCTTGCAGATAAATTCTAGGGATCAAAATAGCCCCAAAAGCCTTAGAAAGTATTGTCTTGGGGCCCAAAAGCCTTATGTAATATACGAGTCCTTAGATCCGGGGAAAGGGGGCGGTTCCCAGCGAACTTCAGTGCCGAAGCTAGGGTCGCACGTGCCCACGACTCGTACGACGGTGCTGTTTGGACTTGAAGAAACAGAGGGTTCGTAGTGTTTGCAAGTGCATACGCGGAGTCTCTGAGAAATTGTGACGGCAACCAAGGGACCCTGCCAATGACACTCGATAGTAGGGTGTGTGTTCTAAGAACCCCTGGATAAGGTCCTCCCCCCTACTTGGAGGTTCATGGGTAGTTATAAGTAGGGTAACTGCGCTTATGAACCATATTATATATTAGTTAGGGGACTTATAACCCAGCTTATAACTACCGCCCTTGAACCTCCAAGTAGTCAACGAAATTTCAGGGACGCCTTAACAGGCCCGAACATTGGCCCTCAATAGAACGATGCATACCTTAACCTAGGGTTTGGGGTTTAATATCCCACCTGCAGACCCGTCGAAAACCTTCAGCCCCCATGAACAACACGTACTCCCAAAAGACTGACTACGAATCCCGTGGCGAGGAATCTCAACACTGTCCTGGATGACAACAAGATTCTCACCCTGGCCACATGCCTGAACTATGCGTCGATTTGGGATGATTTTAATTCCCTGATTGTTTAGTTCAGAGCTCTAGTTATTGTAAATGATGTTGGGGGGTGTTGACATCGACGCCTACGGTTGATGATATAAGTCCTGCAATACCCTTAGTAAGGAAGATACCCTTATTCCCAAAAGTTAGGGTCCTTAAGGTAATGCAGGATTCATATCATCACCTGTAGTGCACGATTGGATGCTCCCAGTGTTTTACGAACTGACGTGCTGGAGCTTGAGCAAAATCGCGGTTGTCTACGGTTTAGGGTTTAGGGGACGATGCAAATGGTCCAGCCAAGATTGAGCAGCAGCAGCAACTAGTCGTTACCTAAACACCCAACTTGGGTAGAACTGTGGCCCAACACCCAAAAAGGCTACTCTTCTACACGCCAAATCCTTAAGGGTCCATGTACCCAAATAGTATATACTTTGGGCCCAAGTACCTATATAGGCAGTACTTTAAGGCCAAAGTATATACTATTTGGATACATGGACCCTTGGGAAATGCAATGATTGTGCAGAGGGTTGCGTACTGACGTTTCGGGAGCCTGGCACCAAGTGAGCGCTTTCGGCTTTGCTATGGATTTAGGGCTTTATGTTTCGGGTTTTCTTCTTGGAGGTACATTCGGGGACGTATAAGCCGGCTTATAACTACCCATGAACCTCCAAGTGGTTCCCGAAGCACGGGGAAGCCTTAGCTTATCGCAGTTGAGCTGAACTCAGGCAAACAACGATCGAATTCCGATGACAGACAACTGCAAGATCGTTTTCGAGGCGCCCTGAAACACCGACCTTCACGTGCTTCAAGGTTTGTCGCTTCAGGTTCTGATCCATGGTTATGCAGTTGTGCAGTCAGAAGGTTTGATGAAGCCTCGAATATCGGAGCGGTATGCTTTCCAAGTCTCAAGAAAAGACTTGACGTCGTGAACCGGTGACCCCTTGGTGGTCGATCAAGGAAGGACTACCGCAGGAAGAGAAGCTGGGATCGTCCATTGATCATGCATTAAGCAAGACATTCTGAATCCTAAACTCTGAACCCAGAACCGCACATTCCAGGTTCAGGACCTGCGAAATGCCTCGCCGGCCACAGTGTCACGTCCGGAACTTAGCTGTTGCTTACAGCATGGCTATTTCGCATAGTGTAGCGCAATACATCGCGGCAGGTGTAGGGCTGTGGCACGGCATGCCGCTAACGTTTGCCAGGTCATTCACGGGCTTAAACCTTGAACAGGTTGCCCTACACCCCAGCAGGGCGATCCTAAATCCTCACAGCGTTTATAAGCAATTTTAAACCCCAAATCAGCCCAGACCATAAGCGCGCGTGTAATGCAGTTTACGGTTTGACAGTCTCTGGTTTGAAACGTCAAGTTCAGTGTCCAGACACGGCATGAGAAAGAGTGTGACAAGGTGTGCTGCCCCACCAACGCGTAGAGGGAAGTCAGGGCACACGATTGCTGCTGGTTTTTTACGACCCTTCCCCGCTTGCCCGATGCAAGCCTCTGTAGTAAAATCAAGTCCCCATCTACACGTGGGCACGGACACAGACCCAGACCCCGTGCCAACACAAGGAACACGCAATCCTAGACTTCAAACCCTAAGCGAGAGGTGCCGGCATCATCTACGTCTCAGCAAGTGACCTCGGTTGGCAGCCAATCACTGCCCCTGGGCGCTGTCTGGCTTCGAGTCGCGCTTGTAGGCTGTTTTAAATGAGGGTTTCGGACCTCCTAAACCGTTCACGTTTTCGTTTGTGGAAATGGTGTTTTCTGTGCAGCCTTCCGTGGCTTGCTTGGGCTCGTCGCCCAGCGGTCAGAGTATGGGGTTTGCAGGTTTCGAGAGCGACCCTAAACCCCATCACCCTATAGACCCCAAATAACACTACACCCCCAAACCCTAAACCCTACACCCTAAACCCCGAATGTTTAGAACGTCAGGTCAAAGTCTTCCCTTTATAATGGTCTTTGAAAAGTCCGAACCCGACAGCTCAACATCCTAAATCCCAAACTCCTACAACTCTGAACTCAAAACCCTGAAACCCAAACCCGAGCAAACTTGAACCTTAGGCCACTGAATCCTGAATCTCGGCGAAATAAGGATCTCAACCTAGATTAGCTCCCACATCTAAACCCTTACCTTCACGTGGGCAGAGTTCCGCACCGACCCAACCCTCCCCCCCCCGCTCCTGCCTTCTTGATGTCTGGTCAGAAGCACTTAAATCCCTCAATCTCGAACCTGCAAACTGGACGCTACTTGGAGGTTCATGGGTAGTTATAAGTGGGGTTATAAGTGGGCTAACAACTATGGTTATGACTCATGATCTATATTATGGGACTTATAACCCCACTTATAACTATCCATGAGCCTCCAAGTAGATGCCGCAGATCCCTAAACCCCACGACCTTAGGCCCCCTGAACCCCTAAACTCTGAACTCTAAACCCGATAATATAGGGGGGCTTAATTATAAGACTAGGGATTATGCCGTAGTTAGAATAAGGAACCCTGTAGTATTGGTAATTATTTAGGCCCCTACATAAAGCCCTGCACCCCCTAGCCAATCCAAGGAGGCTTGGATGAACCGCCGGCCCGAGTTGAACAGCTCACGCCAGGCGGTTTTAGGGTGTAGGGTTCAGGGGTTTAGGGTTTAAGGGGGTATCATGGAGGCCAAAAGAAGCAGACTCGGGTTTTGTGTTTCCCAGTAGATCCCCAAATAAAGAATCCTAAGCATTAAACTCGAGTTTTGTGTTTATGATGTTCCAGATTTTAGGGCTCTTGTTCCAGATTTTTTTCGGGGGCTTTCTCGTAGTCTGACAGTGGTCCAATCAACAACTCGAAAAAAGATGCGTCTATTAGCAACAATGTTTCTATTCACCAGGCCCCTGCGGTCGCGAAACTGAGGCATCGATTGTGATCCACTCCGCCGTGCCCCCTTGTGGTTTTAGGTTTAGGGTAGCCGTTTGAGGATTTATAGAAGGCTGTGGCACTGTATCCAATCCAAGCGGAACTGTAGGAACAGGAAAACCCGTGCTGGGGGTCACTGAGCCAGAAAGCCGCAGCTTGAGCCCCCCGAGCCCGCCTAAACCCTAAAGGCCTCAAGGCACCAGGGTGCCCGAAATTTAGCATCGAGAGTGTTGAGGTTGAGGATTTGGGTGAGGAAGTACGGGGTTTAGGCGGTCTACCATAAAGACTAGGTTTTCAGATTCAGGGTTTGTGATCTTCATAAAACGTAGGCAGTAGGCCTTAACAAAAACAAAGACACAAAGCATCTCCCGGTCTTACTAGCTGTCTCTTCAAGATGATTACGACATGCGAAACCCGAACTAGGTAATTTCATTGTCGCTACACCCCGAGGCCCTGAAGACGACTCACGCCCTAAACCGCGAGAAGGTGTGCGCCGTTACATAGGCAGCTCCAGGTTTAGAACTTTAGCGCGCAAGCCCCTGACTCCAGCGCCCTGAAACCCTGAGCCTTCTTAAAGGATCATGGGACTTAGTAACTAGGGTTAAAATCAGGGTAACTCTACATATAGCTACTTATGACCCCAAGGAGGGTACATATAACCTTACTTACTAAGTCGCATGATCCTCCAAGTTCTCTTGTGTTTAAGCTGCGAAGGCTGAAGTGGAGATCTTGAAGCCGCTCTTCGACAGGCAGCGGTTGGATCTAAGACTTTCGATACCGGGGCTTTGGACCATAGGTTTCGGTCTGATGTGGGTTTGGGGAATGCATGGACCCCAAGGGTCCATGTACCCAAATAGTATATACTCTAGGCCCAATGTACCTACATGGGGACTACTTTAAGGCCAACGTATACGCAATTTGGCTACATGGACCCTTAGGGGAAGGGCCCCTTCATTTCCAAGCCTTGGGTTGAGGTTCTGGCGGCTTAGGGTTTATGGAAATTGTAGACGGTTTAGGGTTTAGAGTTTAGGGTTTAGGGCTTACTTGTGAAGGGAAGGTTGCTATCCGCGCCAGATTTGGACATTTTACCAAAGGATCCGTCGTAGCTAAGGTGTCCTTTGTCAACTAAAATAGAAAAAATTGACCGCGATGGTAAAACTCAGCTTCCAGATGGCCGCAGAGTTTCGGGGGATCACTTTTGCCTGTTGCCTGAAGCTAACGCCAAGCTGATAATGTAGGAACCTGATTAAGAAAACCTGGGCCTATAACCCCCAATATAGTAGGGTTCGTAGAAAGAACCCTAATAAAGGCCCAAGGTTTCTTAATCAGGTTCCCACATTACTACAGCTGCCCACACCCAGCTGCAACCTACGAGCTCTACTTACGAAACGTCGACAGAAACACCTTGAATCTTTTGCCATACAGACCCAAAACCTCTCAGCCTGCAGCTCCTCAACCCTTCAGCCCTACCTATTGTCTCCATTGTATTATTTGGGGGGTTATCTTACAGGACCCTAAATACAAAGTTTGTTAAACCGAAACAAGGAACTACAATGGAGGCTACAGTTAAGCTCCAAACCCCGACCTCCAAACCCCTAAACCCTCAAACTGGCAGGTGGCTGAAGGCCAAGCCACCGAACTCGGGGGCTGCCGAAGACTTTTTCGATTGGTGCATGAGGACCGCACAAGCTCTGTTACAGGGGCCTTCACAATTAGAACAAGGTGTTTGGCTGGTGGAGTACTTTGTTTTGATGGGACGGACCGGGATAGGTTACCAAGCCTTCGGACATCAGTATTAACCGCGCACTCCTTGTACGCCTTGGGTGGTTGTCAAAATTAGGGTCCTGTTACGGGCCCCTTATAGAGTACGGCACTAGATATTTAGGGTACAACCACCCACTTGTCTAGGTTTAAGGCTTATAGTTTTAAGGGTGTGCTTACACCCTAAACCTTCGCCACTAAACTTATAGGGCTTTCGACTTTCGAGCTCCTAACTCCGATTCTTACTGCTGTAATTATTCGTTTCTTTTGTATTATGATAACGACATTGTTGTAGTAGATTATACCTAATATACCACCCTACAACCCTTAGCCGAACTTAGCTTTTTTCGAGCTCTGTTATACCTCCTGTGTGTTGCTCCTTGAGCGCTGAGCCTCGTGCAGTGTGCCAGGAATATCCGGTTGGCAGCTGGGCCAAATACAGTTGCGAAGGGGAAATGAAAATAGGCAGTAGCAGCGAGATGTTCGTAGGCATAGCAGCAGGAAAATTAGCTCTAGCATTGATGACAGGTGGCATAACGGCGATAGTAACGGTTATCGTAGTAGTGCGGGTAAATAGACGTCTACAGATAATGCCGCTGCAGCAGTGACTATGAATGTGGACTATGGATGTGTCAATCAAAAGGTGGCATGAGCACGCAGGGCTAGGTTGGGTCCTAAACAAAATTCTAAAACCCTAAACTTAGGGACCCAAAAAGCACATAAGCATAAGCTTTTTACCGGGATATCCCTGCCTTACTGGGCTTCCTTTTAAGGGGGTTTATATGGGATATCCCTATGCGAATTGTTGCTTATGTGCTTTTTTGGGGCCCTATAAACCGTGAGCCTTAAACCGTCAACCCCGAACTTCCGCAACCCTGAGGCTGCCACCCATGGACCCTCGGCCGTAAACTCTACAAATCATAAATCCTAAGGCCCTAAACCCGAAAGCCCTAAAGTCAGCCTAGTCGTGTAATGTTAGGGTGGACTAGAAAAGCTTTGCGGGGGTGTGCTCTTTTAAGTATTTGAAGGAGGGAAGGAGCCCTCAGGAGTGGTACTCGTAAATATTCCGATGCACATACTAGCAGTAACTGGTAGTAGTAGTAGTATAGTAGTCGTCGTCGTAGTAGTAGTAGTAGTAGGCTAGGCTCCGTTTCGTATACGCACAAAGCACGCCCCTCCTAGACTCTCTGGCATGTAAAACAGGTTCGGCCCTTGACCCTGCTAGTGGACGCAGATCTTCAACCTTCTTACCTTTGGTTAGTAGTAGTTAGTAGGGAATGGACGAATGGTAGTAATAGTAGTTATAATCGTACCCATTCCTCCATTCCCTACTAACCAAAGGTAAGCCTTCTAGTCCTCCATGTTCAAGGTTTCAGGCTCTTGGTATTCATTTGGGGCTGCATGGTAACCGGTTTGAGAGTTAGCGCGCAGGGTCTCGGGTTTAGGGTTTAGGAGACTTGGAGGTTCATGGGTAGTTATAAGTGGGGTTATAAGTTCTCTAAAGCAGGCTATGACCATGGATATCCTACTTATAACCCTAAAGGGAACTCCAGAAAGTTGGAATATGGATTAATGGTAGGATCCCCTATAATTTACCTTAAAGGGGTTACGATAATGATATTCCAACTTTCTGGCTTCTACTGTACTTATAACTACCCATGAACCTCCAGGCAGCCGGTGTCAGAGACCGCCTGCTGAGGTGATGCCATGCAACGACTCGATCCTCATCGTCCAGAGCCTTGGACTTCATGGAGTTTACGGTTTAGGGCTTAGGGTAGGAAGCTGATTCAGAAACCTTGGGCCTCTATTAGGGTTCTCCTAGTATTTTGGGGTTATATTCTAGGCCCAGGGTTTCTTAATCAGGTTCCTACATATTAGGCTTTGTTAGGATTTGCGGTTTAGGGTTTCCCGTTGGTTCGTCCTCAACTCGCGCACTTGCGTTCAAGGCTTCGTTCTGTATCACTTGGAGGTTCATGGGTAGCTATAAGTGGCGTCATAAGTAATATATAGGCTATAACCATAGTTAGGCTGCGTATCACCATACTTAGAACTATCCATGAACCTCCAAGTAGTATTCCTAACGTAGAAACCGACATTCTACTATATGGGAGGTTGTCAAAATTATGGTCCCCTTTTGGGTCCCTAACATAATCCGGCATCTAATATTTTGGGTACCCCAAAAAGGGACCCTAACTTTGACACTACCCACATATAGGTGCTTTGGACCCTTTGGGTTATATAGTGCTCATGCAGGGCCAGGGCCAGGGTTGAGACGCGGGAAGGCTGATCTGCCGCAGGCGCAGTTGGTGCAACGAAGAAGCGGGCTGGTTTAGGAGCCCATGTAGACAGTACCCAGAGGTCCCATAGTAGTTCCTTTTTGGGATTCATATATAGAATCCTTTCAGGTAATCCCAACAAGGAACTACTAAGGGGCCTCTGGGTAGTGACAGTAGGGTGGTTATCAAAATTGTGGTCCCTCTTTGGGTCCCTATGATAATACGGCACCTATTGTTTAGGGTGCCAAAAAGGGGACCATCATTTTGACAACTGCCCAGTAATATCATTCCTTGGTTCATGTGATGTTCCAGGTTTCTATCTCGAACCCCAAGGGTCCAAAGGACCCAATAATTAGGTACTCGGTTTTAGGATAGTAGTTATGTAGGCTAGAATCTTGGAGAGTATATGATTATTAGATACTTGGACCCTTGGGGATCTACCCCTCGTTTTCGGAAACTCCCATATCGAATACTTAGCCCAAGCCGTTGGCAATGTACCTCTCTGCCAAGTCTACGATCCGGGACTCCTTGTCAACCACCCGTCTTCCTGTATACATGGGTGGTTGTCAAAATTAGGGTCCCTTTCTGGGTACCCTAAATATAAGGTGCCGTATTATATTAAGGACCCAAAAACGGACCCTAATTTCGACAACCCCCCTGTACTATTTTGACTTCTATTTCGAAACAAGAAATAATGAATATCGATGACCCTGAAATCACGCAACCCTCACTCCCCAACCCAGCAGATCCGCAAGCCGTACATCCCTCTACTTGGAGGGGCAGGGGACTTAGTAAGTCGTTTATAAGTAGGGCTATAATTGGGGTAACTCCATTTAGGATACTTATAACTCTACTTATATAACCCCTAAATTCGAAACCCTAAACCCTTAAACCCTAGATCCTTAAACCCTAAACCCTTAAACCCTAAACCCTTAAACCCTAAACCTAAAACCTACTTACTAAGTCCCCTGCCCTTCCAAGTAGAGATCCCCAGAGTCCCTTACTCCCAGAGATTACCATCGAGCTTAGAAAGCCCGAAACCCCGTAGGACCAAAGTCAAAACCCAAAACCTTCTCTTCAGCACGTCAGGCCCTACATGCTACGGCTGATGATGAAAATCCTGCATTACCCATAGTAAGGAATATACCAGTATTCCCATAGTTTAGTGTCGTTAAGGTAGTGCAGGATTTGTATCATCAACAGTATTTCAGGGTTCATCTCACTTTTCGCGCCCCGATTCCACGCGCCCGAACTTTCCAAGCCTGAACATACGAAGCCCGAGACTCGCTGAACTTTACTTGCAGGATCATTGGACTTAGTAAGGGTTCCTTAAAAGGGCTCCTTAAAGGGATCTATGGGGGTTCCTTGAAGGGATCTGTGGGGTTTAGGGTTTAGAGTCTACTTGGAGGATCATGGGACTTAGTAAGTAAGGTTGTAAATACCTTAACTGGAGTTGTAAGTAGTTATTAGTAGAGTTACCCTAATTATAAACCTAGTTGCTAAGTCCCATGATCCTTTAAGTAAGCCCTAAGCCAAAACCCGCCAAGCCCAGGACGCTGAATCTCCTCTCTGCGTCGCTCAGAAGCTACGTGGATGAGAATGCAATCCCGGCCGAGGCACTTCCACTTGCGGGAGGTTTGTAGGTTCAGGGGTTGAAGGTTCAGGGGTTGAGGGGTTTTGGGGTTAGGGTTTAGGGTTACAGGCCGAAGAAGGTCTTCCGGTGCAAGGTCCTCAGGTGTAGGGCGTTGGGGTTTGCTTGTTTCAATCTGGAGGTTGTCTCACGGAGGGCTGAATGTTATCCTGCGACGCAGGACACGTATCGGCGCATTCTGGCCTGGTGCATCATGCAACTTGGCTTCGAGGCGGTGCAGCCTCAATCCAATTCCCGACCAGGACCCCGAAAGCATGTAGAATCCAAGCCTTCTATAGTTGTTGGGCCATCATTTTACTTGATTTGGGGCTTTACCCTAAACCCTAAACTTTGGATAGCCAACATTTCAATCCGCAGTTGGAAATTTCCCGCCTAAGAGCCTACTGATCTGGTGCCTAAACAATTTACCTATATGTACTATTTTGGGGGTTCCGTATTATGAATGTAGTATAATTTACCCCCCCCAAAGCCCCATTCTAATTGGCAAGGCCCCTACATCAGGGCTTGGGGTTTAGGTTTTAGGGTTGAGGGGAACCTGATTAAGAAACTCTGGGCCTAGACTCGCAAACTAGTAGGATACATATTTATTAGGAACCCTAATAAAGGCCCAAGGTTCGATGGCCTCGACACAACAAGTCGGAGTTTCAGAAAACATGAGACCCTGATATAGAGCCCCTGCATACGAGGATCTAAAAAACACTAAAGCCCTGAACCCTGCACCCCTAAACCACTGAACCCCAAAATCCTACATAACCCCCAAACCCCAGAACCCCTAATCCTCTAAACCCTAAACTCCTAAACCTCTTGACCCTGCACCCTAACCCCAAACTCCCAAAACCCAGAGACCCCAAAACCCCAAAGCTCCCTACAAAGGTGGGGGTTCGGAGGCCTTCTGGAGCCGGAGGCCCGAAAAGTGAGACCCAGCAGAAGTTTGGGGTTGGGCCCTAAGGGCTTTTGGGGGTTCAAGGGGGTTAGGGTTCAGGGGCTGGGGTTTTGGGGTTTTGGGGTTTAGGGTTTTGGGGTTTAGGGTTTTGGCGTTGGGGTTTAGGGTTTTGGGGTTTAGGGTTTTGGGGTTTAGGGTTTTGGGATTTAGGGCTTTTGGGGTTTAGGGTTTGGGGTTCAGGGCTTATTTGGGGTTTCGGGTTTAGGGCTTCGGGTTCGGGGTTTAGGGTTTGGGGGTTCAGGGTTTAAGGAATTAAGGGTTGTTTGGGTTCATCCGGTTTTCGGCATTGCCCTACGCTGTAGTCCCTTCCGCTCCATGCTAAACGCAATCCTGTGACAGAAACTCGAAAAGTCATTTAGCACAAGGGCGGGGTGTATCTCTACCGTCGCTTTGGTGGGATCTTGCTCTTACCGCCCTTGCTCTTCTCCTGAAGCCCCTTGGCCCAGATTAGGTCTCAAACAGCCGGGATGGGTTCACATGATTTCACGTTGGTTTTCCGGAAGTTTGCTGCTGGTTGTGGGATTGGCCCTAAGCCCTCAACGCTTAGCCCCTGCCTTAACCACCCAATCCTAACCTCCAAGTCCTAGGCCGTAAACCCTAAATCCTTAAAACCCTTGTAGACCCCTCATAGATCCCTTTAAAGGAACCCCTATATGCCTCAAAATCCACACCCCCGCCCCCCCGACCCCAAGAGTTGTCGGCTGTAGATTTCGAGTAGGATGGTTTCGTGGGTCTAGGCTTGTAGGCTCTCAGGGGATGGGCTTAAGGTGAGGGATTGACTTTCGGGTTTGGGGATTCAAGGTCTCTGGGAGTCGGGTTTAGGGCCCATTAGGTTTCGCAAACCGGACAGGCTTGAAAAGTGGTAGCGGGGATTAGTGCAGATGAAGTCTAGATGCCTTAAGGCTTCATGGCTTTCGGTGCAAGGTTTTGCGGCAATTAGGGGATGCTTAGCTGTAGAGACAAGTTCATTTTCGATGAGTATCACACAAGAGGCGCAAGAGCGCCCCAGGCCTTTATCGCTCAGCCACATCTCTCTCTCTTTCTCTTTCTCTTTCTCTCTCTTTCTCTCTCTTTCTCTCTCTTTCTCTCTCTTTCTCTCTCTTTCTCTCTCTTTCTCTCTCTCTTTCTCTCTCTTTCTCTCTCTCTCTCTCTCTCTCTTTCTCTCTCTGTCTCTCTCTCGTCTATCTCTGTGCCCTCCGTTTCCCGAGGGTGAGAGGAGGAAACACGTACAAGCAGCAGAGTTTGCCGGGCGCAGTTTCCCAAGATGTAGACACCTTGAGCCCGATACGTCCACGATTCTCGTGGAATTTGGTAGACGAGAGCCCGGCACCCCGAAAGCTACAGGAGCCCACCATGCTTATATATTCACGTAGCAGACCGCACCCCGAAACCCTAATCATTAGTCAGCATACATGCAGTTCTTAGGTGCTGGAAGTGTAGAAAGCTTCAAGTATCCTGGGGTTGATGATATAAATCCTGCATGACCCATAATAAGGAATATAGCATAATTCCCATAGTGTAGAGTCCTTAAGGTAATGCAGGATTTATATCATCAACCGTTCTGATACTCCCCACATGTTTGCAACCGAGAATGCAGCAAAGCTGCTGTCCACTCGCGTCGGCTTCGGCCTGAGCAATGCAAGGCTCGAATTCCGACCGGGGACGTTACCATGAGCATAAGGAACGCCAGTCATCTCTTGTATACCCCTATACTGACACTTTCGATAGCACCCCATAATTAAACCGTATAAAAACCTTAAACCCCAAACCTTAAACCCCTAAACCCTAAACCCCTATGTCCCGTAACTTGGTTTCCCTCTCCGATGTACCAGAGACAAAGGATATGGTCGAAGTTCGCCGAGATTCTGGAGGAGGCCAAGCACAAGGACGGGCCGTATAAGCTTGAGAGGTGTAGGTTCAGAGGTTCAGGATTAACGATTCCAGGTTAGGCTGTTGGGTTCAGGGTTAATGATAGTTAGACTGGGGGTTCGCCTAAAGGGATCCTGAAAGGGTTCCATAAGGGATCTATGCTAGGGTTCTATAAAATGGGGGCCTTAATGATGCAGTGGGTTCGCGGTGTTGGGCGAGGGGCTCCAGGTGTGCATCTGGGTGGTTGTCAAAACTATGGTCCCTTTTTGGGTACGTATTATAATACGGCACCATATATTGAGGGTACCCAAAAAGGGACCATAATTTTGACAACCACCCATCTAGGAATCTAGGAATTTAGGGTTGAGTTGACGGCTTTAGCTTTTAGGTTGAGGGTGTTGGGTCTAGAATGTTGCGTGTTTGGGTTTCTAGGGTTCTGCTATGCCACACCCTAATAGGGTCCATGTGCCCAAATGGTATATACAGTGGCCTTAAAGTAGTCGCTATATATAGGTACACTGGGTCTAAAGTATATACTGTTTGGATACATGGACCCTTCAGTTCTAACCCCAAAGCCCGTATAGAACCCTGATAGACTCCAGAAAGGCACCCCTCAAAGGAACCCTATTTGAGCACATGCACCCTCAGGGACACACGATGAGCCGGAAGCTCCGAAGACCAAACACCGGAATACTTCCCTGAGTGTTTTCCACGTCACGATGGTCGTGACGATGTTTCTATTGCTGACCTTGCTGCTGCTAGGGGCTTGATGATCGTGATGATGGTGATGTTGTTGACGTTGACACACGATGACAATGACGAGCATGATGATGATGATGATGATGAGGATGAGGATCACGATGAGGTTGATTGTGGTGATGATGATGACGACCACGGCCAAACGGTCACATTCGAGAATGTTGGCCATGACCATGGTGCCATTGATGGATTGCCGATGGCCGTGCGACGCCAAAGTCTGCATCCATCACTGTCGCCAGTGCCATCAAAGATCTTCTTGCAGTCCTTCTGAGTGCTACTTCTGCTACTTTTTCTCATTGTCGCACTCACAGTTGCTCATTGCTTTCTGTCCCCACCCCTAACCCTAACCTCGCGTGCATCTCGCGGGCCTTAAGCCATCCGGGAAGCCATGCAACTGCAGATCCGCAGGATGCGATTCCACCCTGCGAAGAGGGCCAGACTATCTTCGAATGGGTGCCTGAGTTTGGGCGGCATAGCTCGGGCTTCGGAGGTCGACGAGCTATTTGGGAATTTCCGAAAATAGGGGACCCCAATATAGTAGCCTAAATAGTAGGATCCTTATTATACGGGCCCCCAAAAATCAGGTAACCCTAATTTTTGGAAACTCTCGTTTATCTACACACTGCCTTTAAGCCTTAAGCCTTGTAAGCCCCAGTTCCTTAAGCCACCCCCCTATGCCTCGACGGCCCAAGATCTGTTGGACAAGTGTCTTTTTGGTTTTCTGGCCTCCTAAACCCAGCTTGTCTAGGCGTACCGGGTGTGCTACTGCAGTGCCCAAGTACCCCTCGAAAGTGTACACTCATATATCCCAGGATGCGCGACAGGCTTTTCGACGGCTGTGACACAGCTTTGAATTCCGAAACACGTAGACACCTGGTTTGGGGGCATGGAACTACAAATTATTGAGGCCCCAAATTCCCGAACCTGAGCCCCACCCTCAACCTGTGTACCGTTCAGCCCTGGAATATAAGCGGCGTTTAATCAAAGGGAAAAGGAGAGACCCTTAATGGGGACCCCTACCCTATAATGGGCTATATAATGGGTATATAATGGCTAAATTCAGGGTATATACCTAGGGGTCCTTATTAAGTGTCCCTCCTTTTACCCTTGGATTTAAGGTTACCTCAAGGTTCCGCGAAGACTGTTCGTGGGTTCTGGCTCTGGAAAGTGCTGTTGGGCCCAGGACTGGACTGACAAGTCGCGACCATGGAAGAAGCTCCTTGTTGGAGAATACCCCCCTTTTTGGGTTTAGGGTTTAGGTTAGGGTTTTTAGGGTTTATAGGGTCTAGGGTTTATAGGGTTTAAGGTATAGGGTCTAGGGTTGGGGGCCTGAACTCTTACGCCCTTCATCTTCGTAGGCGTCGGTTTTAGGGTTTTGGAGGGCAGTTGGGGTGGAGTGACCCGTGATATGGAAGGAACCATTGCAGGAACCGATCGGGCAAGGCATTTTGGAATAAAGAAGACCCTCATTTGGCAATTGAAAGGAGTGTGTCGTTCTTTCCAAAGGATGGTTATCATCACGCGAGACCTTAACCTCGAGACCGCATTTCCGAATGTTCTGGTACATGGTGTACATCATACTTGGGTTCAACAGACGCACATGGGGATTACGCCAAGTTTCGCAGTTGCTAAGCTTTCAGCACCCGAGGACAGTTCCGTCAGCTTGATTTTGTGGAGAGTTTGAAACCCCTATTACCCTGTGGTTTAGGATTTAGGGTTACAAACCGCTATCAGGATTTTCTCGCACCGAAGGGTCCGTCCAGCAGTATCTACTCTCACCAGAACGTGTCCATATTAGGAACCACTTTCATGCCCGAGAATATGCTATGCAGCTGCATGGACTCTGCAGAAAGCCCTCGTGCAACCGGTAGAGACTGTCATGGAGCCCAATAAATTCCGTCGAGGCAGCCTTAAAGGTACATTCATAGGGTTACTCCTCGCAGGTGGGAGCCAGAGGAGTGGAAGCCACCAAAGGCCACTGTCTAGGAGTTCTTAGGTCTCGGGTTTCGGGGTTTATGGTTGTACAGCGAACCCCAGAAACTTGGAACATGGGTTTATGATGATAAGCGCTGGGATTCCCTCTATTCAACTCTACTCTACCTTAAGGGCATGAGGATAATGGTGTTCCAACTTTCTGTGTTCTACTGTAGAGGGTTCAGGGTTTAGGGGGTTAAGGTCTCGGGTGTAGGCTTTGCAGGTTTCGGGGGTTAGGGTGTTCAGTGCTCAGGAGTCCACGGGCCTGTTTTTTGTCCTTTAAGGCTTTGGGGTTTAAGGATTTTAGGTTTATGGTTCAGGATGTTCGGGACTGGGGCTTAAGACTCTTTTAGACACTTTCGCCCCGATGGAAAATGGTTTTTAAGGCTCAAATCGTTTCTACCTGGACCCCAAAAGTACGTGGAATCATAGCCGCTTGTAGCAAGTACGTAGAGTAACTACTAGCCGTTTCCAGGTGTTGGTCATTATTTCACCTACTCGTGGGTGGTTTAGGTAGGGTTAACACTTTGTCAAACTGAGTCGGGCAACATAGTGTTGCAGACGACTGTCTACCTACGTCTAGTTCGTTTGTTGGGTTCAACCAGCACTTGTATATGTAGGATCCTATGAGGTAACCCCGAAAAGAACTACGATGGAGGCTATGATATCGGTAGTTTTGACACGGCTGGGGCGTTGGAGGTTTGTTGTGTAACAGTAAAGCAGTCAATACTGTGTTTTAGGCCTCGTGGCCTCTGTAGGAGTCACTGCTGGATGCAAAGGCTTCAAGATTTGCAGGTCTTTCGGGTGGAGGACTTGAGATTTGGAGCAAGCCCTAAACTCCATCAACCGGCAAAAGAAAGGAGTTCAGGAGTTTGGGACTTCAGGGTTCGAAACTCTAAACCCTAAACCCTAAACCCTAAACCCTGAACCCTAAACCCTAAACCCTAAACCCTAAACCCTAAACCCAACCCTAAGCCCTGAACCTCTCAGACTCGACTCGAAACCCTTAACCCGAAAGCCCCCCAAAGGTTTCGGGGTTTGAGGCTTTGGGCTCTGGGGCTTCTCTCCTGTCATAACTTCACCCGCGCAGGCCCTACACGCAACACGGCAAACCATAATCCCTGAACCCCAGGCCCTAGACCCAATCCCAAACCCCAAGCCCTGCAGTGAAAGAACTTACTGCATCCTGATCATCAGTCGTTGTTCAGCAGCGTGAGCGTGGAAGCTGACCTCCATAGTGCCCAGCACAAGTGCTTGTGCCCCCGAAGAAACAGAGAGAGGGTTTGCTAGTTCATCGTTTTGAGGTTCATAACATAGGGGACGAAATTACCAATACCGTTTTGGGGGTTCCTTTTCGTCTGATGGGCCCCAAAACCCTATTCTACTTATTAAGGCCCCTATATGAAGCCTGTAGGGTTAGGCCGTTACTCTCGGACTCAGGAAGATTCCACTTCCACCCCCCACACGGCAGATCCTGAACTTCTCGGCCTTGCTCATCCCCACCATGGACTCCGTCCGAGCGGAGTACATCCTTGACATCATCGCCAAGCATGACGTCCCTCGGCTTCTTTTACTCTAAACCCTAGCCCTTTGTTGTGGGCGTGTTGGGTGTGGGTTCGGGTCGATGTGCCGCGTCCGCCGCACCACTTGCAGGATCAGACCATGGGGCTTAGCAAGCAGACAAGTTTTCATTATGTCATTGGGCTAGGAAGTAGCCCTACCTTACATCCACCCCCTGCTTTGAGCTGACCCTCAGACGCCTTCCATGTGTTGAAGATTCCAGTTCCCTTACAGCGTCTAGGTTCTTGAGTTATACACTTTTGCCCTTGTTACTTGAGGTCTCTCTGATTAAAATCGAATATTAGGAAAAAGGCTACCCTTATCGTAAAGGGGCTACTCCGGAACCTAGGCATTCAACTGGAGCATGAGCCGAAAATATGTGGTTCAAGGAAAGCCTCCAGGTGTGACGCACGATGCTGACTGTCTAGAAGCAGTTTAGATGCAGTCTCCCTTCTAATCCACGTGTTTCATATAGCGGCAGTGAAGCACCTTACAAACTCTAAACCGTAAACCCATCTAAACCCTGTTCAGTAACCTCATGTGGTGCAGATGCTGGGTATACCCAGAGGCCCCATAGTAGTTCCTTGTTGGGATTACATTATAGGATTCTATATATCAACCCCAAAAAGGAACTACTTTAAGGCCTCTAGGCAAGCAGACCTGCAGGCTTCGGGGTATCGAAGGGGGTTTGGTTAATCCGGACGACCCCCTCACGTTCACAGTGCTCCCTTACACCAGGGGCCATGCCCTACTTAAAGGATCATGGTACTTAGTAACTATGGGTATAATTAGGGTAACTCTACTTATAACTACTTATAACCCCAATCAAGGTATTTATAACCTTACTTACTAAGTCCTGAACCGGAAGTTGGCGAGGCCCTGTGTTTCTGACACTCCCGGGTTCCTAAGCCCTACGCGCCAGGCAAATCCCAAGCCATCTATCCTAGAACTCAAAGCCTAAACCTTAAACGCTGAACCCAACACTCTGAACCCTAAACCTTAAATCTTCTGCAAATGGCCGTGATCTGCGGTACCTGAACCACCAGCTCCCGAAAGGTCACTCGCACGCCGCCGTCGTTCAAGTCCTGCATGATGGTGGGTGCTGCGGCCAGCATCTGTAGGTTTAGAAAGGTTTAGGTGAAGGGTTTATATAGGGCCTCAGCGGCATACCTTAAACTGCCACACCTAAATTCTGGACGCTTCGACGATGCAAAGGTGTCAGAGTGTTTCAAGGCATAAATCAGCGGCATGAATATCAATCCTATTCATGGGGGTTCCCTTGTATCCCAGTAGGCCCACAAGCCAAGTCTACTTAAAGGATCATGGGACGTAGTAACTAGGGTTATAATTAGGGTAACTCTACTTATATCTACTTATAACTCCAATTAAGGTACTTATAACCTTACTTGCTAAGTCCAATGATCCTCCAAGTAGGTTTTGTGTTTTCTGCTATCGTGTCTTGCTCCACCCGAAGCCCCGAGAGGTGCTCCGGGTACGGCAAAGACATCGACGGCGCTGATGCACGGCACTAAGTTTAGGGGACAAAAAAGCACATAAGCATAAGCATTTTATAGGGATATCCCTACCATAATGGGCTTCCTTATAAGGGGGTTTATATGGGATATCCCTATCCTAATTTTTGCTTATGTGCCTTCTTGGGGCACTAAGTCGGTTTTGGGACAACGGAGTTCATGGAAGGGTTCTAAGTGTTGGGGCTCTACGCCAGGAGGGCTTGGGGGTCACGGGTTCATGGGTCTGGGGGGGGGCATGCGAGTTTCTGCGTAGAGTTTGGTGGTTTCGTGGCTTTGGATCTAGGTTTTGATAACCGTAGCATTTTGAGTTCTAGCAAGTGTACCCAGGATGCCGACGTTGACTTACAGTAGCGTCTGTGTTGATGATAGTTGCGAACAACGATGTTGACAACAAAAAAGAGAATGATCATGACAGCAGCGTTTCAAAAGAGAAACACAGTAAACATAGTGTTCTTTGTTGCTGGTTCACGAGTTCACTGGTTGAAACTCATGAGAGTAGAGTTTCGGGTGCCAGGGTGAAGGCTTTTAGCTTCAACGGCCAGCTGATGCCCGGCCGCCGATCGTGGGTTCTTGCCAGGGCTAGTTTCCTTACCCAGAGTACAAAAGTCTTCCATATATCACTGTTATACCAACTTAATGTTAGTTCATAAACAAGAAACCGAACAAATCCAGAAGGACAGCTTCCCAGAGGCTCGAAACTGTTTGCCGCGTCACCTCCCACAAAGCAGACTGTCCTAAACTCTAAAGCACATGCTGGTTTAGGAGTTTAGGGTTTATGGCTTCAAAGCCCAAACCCCGAAAACATGCTAGTTACCACTCAAGATCCGGAGGTACATCAGCAGGTTCTCGCAGGACACCATGCTGTCCAAGCGACTGAACTTGAGCAGCGCGACGCAGCCTCTGGGTTTCCAGAAGAGCACCTCGGATGCAGCTCGAGGGGTTCACCGTCATCACCATAGTCTCGCCCGAAGACCTGAAATGCATGCCCTGAAGCCAGAAACGACAGTAGACTATGTGCACAACCGCCCGGAATCGTACACTGCAAAACTCCTAAACTCTAGCTTTTAAGCTCGAAAACCGCTCGACCAAGCCCCAGCAGCCGACACTCAACAAGCCCCGTAAACTGGCCTCAGCTTCTGAATGCCAAAACCTCAAACATGAACCCAAACCCTAAACACTCATCCGCTCTCGAGGCATTGAGGCTGAGATTGAGAGGAAGACGGGCAAGACCTTCTGTCCTCCGGGTGGGAAGAAGATGACAGCAGCTCGTCCAGTTTGGGCTTTACGGTTTAAGGGGTTTAGGAGTTTGGGAGTTTGGGGGGGTTAGCATTTACAGGAGGTGTAGGGTTTAGGGGTTTACATCTACACAGTATTTTGGGATATGACTAGCAGGTCTATCATGACATAAAATACGGCCCTGAATAGGTGGTAATACTGTTCGCGAGGTTTCTCTTGATGAACAGCAAAGCGAAGCATACCCCAAACCTCGATTCTGATTTTTAAGGCTCCTGTTTTATGGCATTGTGGTGGTGTGGTACTCAGATGTTCTTCCATGGATTGCATCTTGTACTTGGAGGTTCATGGGTAGCTAAAACTAGGGTTACAAGTAGGATAACTATGTTTATAACCTGTATTAGGGGACTTATAGCCCCATTTATAACTACCCATGAACCTCCAACTAGACCCTAAACCCTATACCAAGGGACCCTTAAAGCAACCCTTATAGCCCCACTACCCCCGAACCCCTAGTACCAAACCCTAAACCCTAAACCCATTGCACTTTAAGAAACCATGAAGCTCCAAGTACTCTTCGGCCGTTTCGTGCAGCCCAGGTGTTCATCGATGATGCAGCGATGCCCTTGGTGAACAAGCGCCTCAGCTGTGAGGTAATCTAGGGGCTAGGGTTTAGGATACAGGGTACAGGGTTTAAGGTTTAGGGGTTAGGGGTTGGGGTTTGGGGCACCGACACCTGGTAGTCTCCGTCGCAGTGCATTCCCTTTGTATTCTTGCTAATTTTTTGAATGACATAATAATGCCAATAGCAATACTACTATTACCAATGTCTATTTTTAATATAAGACGTAATAGTGATAAAAAACATCAAGAAGTACTGACTATAATGAAAATAGCGATGAGACATTGGATGACTTGGTCTCGGGCCTGAGAGGCAGCCCCAGCGAGTCGCGCTTATTTGTACTAGAACATCTACCACAGTTCTTAGGCAAACTCACAGAACAGTGGCAATAGTCATTGCTCTTTATGGTAGTACAGCGATAACAGTTACTAAACGCAGTCACAAAAAACAGTGGTAATAGTCACAACTACAACATTTAGTTGCTAGTAGTAGCCAGCATGACAGTAGTCATACTATTCTCATTTCTAGGCTCAGTCGAGTTTTGGTCCCAGGTGGGGCGATCAGATCACCAATGAGCTGGCACGTAACCTGGCCAAGGGAACACAGGGGTAGCTCGGATTGGTTTCCGCTCCTTGTGCAAATTAGCGCACCAATGGTACTCGGATAGTGAGAACGGGTATCGGGGCTTAGCCAACACCGCACAAACTGCTCCTCTGCCCTGGAACTTCACGTGCAGGCCTTTGCTCAGACTTGAGATGGTTTGATCATTGCGAGGAGCTTCAATGGCCAGGTTCAGGCGAGGCACTCCTTTAAGCCAGTTGATTGGAAGTAATCCTAGTCCTAAATAACAACGCAACCCTAGGTCCCTCAATCCCAAGATCACTGAATCCCTAAACCTTCAAAATATTGAACCCCAAACCCTATAAGCACTGAATCACTTAACCCCAAACCCCAAATCCTAAACACGGAATCCCACACCCCAAGGTCAGTTGATTGAGATGTCGGGCTTCTACTTCCTGGACAAGGACAAACGTCGTGTCCTCGGCTTCTGGGAGGGGTTGCCCTTCTTCGGATGATCGGAAGAAAATGGACCATACAGGTGCACCTTGTGTTTTCTATATTTATATGCACGGAGTAGAAATATGATGGAACATATTTTGGTGTGTGTAAGATCGCATTGTAGTACAGACAAATATACTCGTGCAACGGGTGCTGTGCTGTATGTATATGTATCAGCTTGCATATACTTCAACCTAACTGCACATATGCAACAACGGGATGGTCTGTTTGGGCAATGTGTTTTCCTTGCAGAGCACCTGCACGCGAAGCCCACTTTCTGCATTTCTACAACCTCCCGGGATCCTTCGCAAAGATATCTCTCGTACCCCAATAGCAAGCCCAGAAGATTCCGTGCTTTGGGTGTTGAGGATGCCAATTCTGCTACACTCTAACCGTAGCTCTTTGCTCAAATGCTGCACCCTAAGCTCCGGCGCCCCCAAAAGCATGAAGCCCTAAGCTAAATGTTGAAACCCTAAACCCTGCACACTGAAACCGTAGCCCGACCACTCAAATCGCAAGTCACGCAGCGGCTTTGGCACCCGGCGCCAAATCCTCTGTGTTGGGACCAACAGATGATGTTTTCTTGAAGGATTTGGGATTATGCATTGGGGTTTGGGTTTAGGGCTTGGGGGTTGTTATATATGTTGGAGTGAACAGTGCGGTTGCTGCTGAACCGTCGGGTGCTACTTGGAGGTTCGTGGGTACTTATCAGTGGGAGGTCCCCGAGTATAGGTTATAACCATGGTTGTACTACTTAGAACTCTACTTGTAACTACCCACGAACCTCCACGCAAAGCTCGATTATGATTGACCACGTTTGGTGTGATTTCTGCAGCCCCCTCCGGGCCGCCATGGGTTGAAGTCCTTCAGCCCTAATCTCTGCTGCCCGACACCCTCTTCGCACTGAACCCCACATCGTAAGTCCGAAATTCTGACCCTCCGAACCGCAGCCTTGCGCTCGTTCTTGTCGTAATCACGACAGCCTCAATCGCACTGAGCTCCGGGCAGCGTACCCTATGCTCCCTGGACTAGGACATTGCAGTCGCTGTTACCACACGAAGCCCCGAGCCGAAACCATTCATCCACAAACCTTAGTAAGTCATTGGTTTAAGGTTTAGGGTTTAGGGTTCATACATTATGAGTCAAGCGCTCTTAGTAAGTCGTCGGCTTGAGGTTTAGGAGTTTACGTCCTAAGGTTTAAAGTTTAGGGGTTTAAGGTATATAAGCCCTTCTAGGTCTTAAGGATTTAGGGGTTCAAAAAAGAAACCCTAAGCCCTAAACCCCTAATCCCTGAACCAAAAAACCCTAAACCCTAAACCCCTTTTTAGGACTTAAGGGTTCGCAATTTCAAAACCTAAACCCGAAGCCCTAAGCCCTAAGAGCTCTGTGCCCTGGCAGGTGGCGACTTCAAGAGCATCGAAGGTTTGCAGTACATCGGAGCCATGGGACACCCAGGCTCCCATTTTGGGCTTTTAGGGATTTAAGGTTTAGGGTTTAGGGTTTGGAAACTACGCTCGCTATAAGGTTCAGGGTTTAGGGCTCAATTTGGTCTTTGAGGGTCTAGGGTTCAGGGGGGCTTAGGCCATTACACGAGCTGGAGGAGTCAGGGTTTAGGTGGGCTGGGGGTTAGGATTCAGGGTTCAGGTGGGGTGCAGGAATCAGGGTTCAGGTGGCCTGGGGTGTGCGGGGTCTCGGGTTAGGGTTTAGCTCTAGCTCCATCTACATAGTGCAGAAGATTGTCGACATGTGTATCGTAGAGGTTGTGTCCCCGTGATGATGCTCGCAAAGATGATGGTAGTCATGAGGCTGCTAGCAACGATGAGACTGACTACGATGCTGCGAGCTCGTAATGCGAGCGGCGACTCTTTGTGACAGTTGTGACGACGGTCCATGATAATTGTGAACACGGACTTGGAAAAACGAGTTTCTCAGATCAACGTGACTATGATGATAAGAGTGATTCCGGCAATGACGCGCCTGCTCCTGCTTCGGGAGTAGGATGCCGACAACGACAGGTGTAACGATGGTTTTTGTAGCCAGGAAGAGAGTGCTGCAGTGGTGTGGGCTCGTCGCTGTCGTGGTCAGTACTGAGATGCTGACATCCATATTCTGAGGGTGATGATGATCACGGCGGTGCTGATGGTGAGAATGAGAACCCTGGTTGCTGTGGGACAGGTGGCGGCAAGAACGACATCCCGAACCGGTACAAGTCCAAGTGCCTGGATCCGATTCATCATATACGCTTCCGGTTTGAGGTTTCAAAGTCTGGAACTCATAGTTTCGATCGCAGGTTGAAGGGCAATGTTCGGGGTCGGATTTCTGCTTTCGCCGCCCATTCTATAGAAAAAACATTTGCACCGTCTTGCGCTGCAGTGCTTCCGAAGGTCCACCCGACGTTGCCTTGGAAGACGTTAATGTGTCGAGAAGTCCCGCACTACCGTCCCCTCAGGGCCGTCCCAATCATCACTCGAACCCCTTTGCCAAGTGGATTGCCAGACTCGCACGGCTTGAACGCGGTAATCTCATAGCGCATATGAACTCTTCCTGCGCGAGCGATGCACGATATACTAAATTTTACTAACTGCCCACGCATTATTACTTCTGCAAGCTACTATCGAGTTGTGAATCTGCAACTACTGCTGCTAAGGCCTCTTCGTAATTACCACTAATTACCACTGATGATAAGATTGCCACTCCTGCAGCCGTTTGAGGTTCATGTGCTTCAACATGGTCTTGCCCTCGACAGTGTCCGTGGACAACATCTTCGGCAGCATCATGAAGTCCAAGTTTAGCACGAAGGCGCTGGGGGTGTGGGAGTTCAGTGGTTTCAAATGGCTCCAAGGGTGGGATGAAGGAAGGTGGGGTAATCCCGAATCAAGAGTCCTTCTACAACGGATCCTTAATCCTACCTGCCTTCTATTTGTATAAACTGAAGCCCCATCCCGCTGCAGCCCAGGCCGGTGCGAAACCCGATGTCATGGACTTGAGCAAGAAGCTGACCGGTGCCACGGTGGATGTGTCGCCCCCAAGGGTTTTGGTCTTTTCGCAACGCAGAAGGGAGAACTTTCTTTTCGAGGGCAAATCAGAAGGAACGAGTTGAGTTCGATGTGAGGCGAAGCCGCAGGAAGGTTCAAGGCAGCGGGTAATGTAAGACCCTGATTAAGAAACCTGGGGCCTTTAATAGCATTCCTGATATGAATCCTGCTATTTTGGGGTTAGAGGCCCAGGGTTTCTTAATCAGGTTCCTACATTATGCTTTGCCGTGGGGCCAAGAGTTCAGACCCAGGCTTCGGGGTCAAAGATGTCGGGTTCGAGCTTTGAGCTTGGGGTCGGGCTTTAAAGCTTTAGACCCTCACCCCTGGACCCGTGAGACTGCTTGGGAGGCTGCAACCTGAATCCTCGTACATCTACGAAGTTTCAAACCCAAATCCTAAGGTGCACACACACACACACACACACGCACAAAGTAGCACCGACGACAGATCGCCACCGTCGTTAGCATCGCCAACATCATTCTCAGCGGCGTCGTAAATATCGTCAGCAGAAGCGCAACCATCAACAAACTCAGAAGTGTAATCCTTAGTAAACCACGCCACCATCACTACATGTTTAGCATATGGGAGTTTCCGAAAATTAGGGGCACCTTATTTGCGGGGTCCTTATAATGGGGATCCTACTATTTAGGCTATTATCTTAGGGTGCTCCTATTTTTGGAAACTCCCATATCTTGAGGTTTGGGATCGCGTGAAGTCGAAGCTTCTCCCGACGCCGTTGCGCTCCTCGCCATGCAGACCAGGAAATCTCCACAGGTCCAGCAAAAAAGGCTGCCTGTTTTACAATCGGGTTTTGACATACGGCAAACGAAAAGGAATAGTAACAAATTGTGTTGCTATTGATAAAGAATTTATGTTGCAACTGATAAAGATCTCTTAAATACTGCTTAAGCGATTGGGTAGGGATCCTTGGTGAGCGACCCTTGATTGTGGGCTGTCGGGGGAGTCTAGGAAGCAGAGCATGTCCGGACAAACGGTTTCGTCCTTTCGGAGATTTCGAGATTGTTCGTTTGAGTTTATCATAGGGACCCTTAGGGAGGTAGGGGGAGGGGGGTAGGGGGCTTAATACCTATAGTAAGAACTTGCCTATTTAAGGAGGTATGTCCCCCTCCCCCCTACCCCCCTAAGGGTCCCTATGAGTTTAGGGTCGAGCATGTGGCTCACATCAGGGGTTCAGGGTTCTAGGGCATGGGGTTTAGGCTGTAAAGGACTTCTTGCCGCAAAAAGCGGGTGATGGGGCAGGGCCTAAACCCTAAACCCAATTTGAAGCCTTGGAGTCCCATTTAAAGGTACTTCTCGGGATAGCCGTTGCGCGAATTCTAGGGAGCGCGACCGCGTGATAGCTGCCCTGGCTCTGATATCTGGCTCGGCGGGCTGACGTGGGTGAAACAGGGCTTTGAGTTCTGACATAGGGATGTCACCGTGTCGAAATGTCCTTCCAGACATGTCAGTTAATCAGAGTACGCCACAAGTGTGAACGCCTGGGTCCACATTCCCTTTTTCCGTTCCCGCGCGAGATCCTCACATGAATCTTGAGGAGAGCTTGAATTTTGCCTGCAGCCCGGGAGCTGGAACCGAAACCCCGGACCCTACAATGCTTAGGGTGTAGCTGCTAATGATCTGGATCTCGGGCGGTAGGATTTAAGGGTAAGAGCTCTACTTCCTAAACCCCTAATTTAGGAGCCTGAGCAAGCAACCCTGGGCCTATAGCCCCAAAATAGTAGGATTCATATAAGGAACCTTAATGAAGGCCCAATGTTTCTTCATCACGTTCCTACATTACAACCCTACGGGAGCCTGAGGTTTTTAAACCCATATAGAGCCCTTATACTAGCACGCCTGAAAGGAACCCTATTTGGGTACATGGACCCCTTATAGGGGAGGAGAGCCTTCCTAAGGATTCCATTACATCTTCAACATGCGCGACCTGAGTCGCGTGTTCCAGGCCCGGGATTTTTGGGGCTTGAGCCTTGCTCGCAGATTCCGATGCATCCTACCCTAACCCTAAGGATCTAAGGACTCATAATTTGAGGCTTTTGGGCCTAAAGACCATATTATACAAGGCTTTTGGGCCATTTTGAGCCTTGCAGATTCCGGTGCATCCTACCCTAAGGGTCGAGATACTGTTGATGATATAAATCCTGCATTACCCATAATAACCTAACCCTAAGGATCTAAGGACTCATAATTTGAGGCTTTTGGGCCTAAAGACCATATTATACAAGGCTTTTGGGCGATTTTGAGCCTTGCAGATTCCGGTGCATCCTACCCTAAGGGTCGAGATACTGTTGATGATATAAATCCTGCATTACCCATAATAACCTAACCCTAAGGATCTAAGGACTCATAATTTGAGGCTTTTGGGCCTAAAGACCATATTATACAAGGCTTTTGGGCGATTTTGAGCCTTGCAGATTCCGGTGCATCCTACCCTAAGGGTCGAGATACTGTTGATGATATAAATCCTGCATTACCCATAATAACCTAACCCTAAGGATCTAAGGACTCATAATTTGAGGCTTTTGGGCCTAAAGACCATATTATACAAGGCTTTTGGGCCATTTTGAGCCTTGCAGATTCCGGTGCATCCTACCCTAAGGGTCGAGATACTGTTGATGATATAAATCCTGCATTACCCATAATAACCTAACCCTAAGGATCTAAGGACTCATAATTTGAGGCTTTTGGGCCTAAAGACCATATTATACAAGGCTTTTGGGCGATTTTGAGCCTTGCAGATTCCGGTGCATCCTACCCTAAGGGTCGAGATACTGTTGATGATATAAATCCTGCATTACCCATAATAACCTAACCCTAAGGATCTAAGGACTCATAATTTGAGGCTTTTGGGCCTAAAGACCATATTATACAAGGCTTTTGGGCGATTTTGAGCCTTGCAGATTCCGGTGCATCCTACCCTAAGGGTCGAGATACTGTTGATGATATAAATCCTGCATTACCCATAATAACCTAACCCTAAGGATCTAAGGACTCATAATTTGAGGCTTTTGGGCCTAAAGACCATATTATACAAGGCTTTTGGGCCATTTTGAGCCTTGCAGATTCCGGTGCATCCTACCCTAAGGGTCGAGATACTGTTGATGATATAAATCCTGCATTACCCATAATAACCTAACCCTAAGGATCTAAGGACTCATAATTTGAGGCTTTTGGGCCTAAAGACCATATTATACAAGGCTTTTGGGCCATTTTGAGCCTTGCAGATTCCGGTGCATCCTACCCTAAGGGTCGAGATACTGTTGATGATATAAATCCTGCATTACCCATAATAAGGAATATACCATAATTCCCATAGTTTAGGGTCCTTAAGGTCATGCAGGATTTATATCATCAACCGTATCTCCTTAGGAGGGTCCGGAATGTCCTGGGGAGAGTCCTTGGGTCTCTTTGGGGCCTCAATTTTGAGGTTCCCCAAGTTGTTAGGACCCTTCGGGGTTGGGGCTTGAGCCTTGTTGGCAGATTCCGATTCATCCTAAGCCCTACAACCGCCCAAAACTCAACATGCGAATGCCATTTTCCGAAACCTCATACGCAAACCCTAGCCCTAAATCTTAATTTTATTGCTCGAGTTGTCGATGCGAGTTGTCCAGTTGTCCGGGTTTTGCGTCTCCGTGTGGTCGTGCTCAGGTTCGTCATGGTCGTCTTTGTGCTTGCATGTGCTTGCCATGATTTGTCGGTGCAGGGTTTAGGGTTCCGTTGCTGGCTGTTGCTGGTACTGCAGTACAGGCAATGCAGGGCATGACCGCAAACTATGCAGCGTGCCACAGTGGGAGCCGCGTTTGAGAAAACGTCCCAGTGCGTGCGCCTCTCGCACACTAACTGCAGTTCCATTTACGCCTTTAACGTAACAACCCCATCGTGTGTGTGTGTCACACTCTTCGGCAAATAATTCGCCTGATGGGCATTCGTGGTCTTGCCCTCAATGCTACAGGCTGCAGCCGCCTTGAGATAAGACATGTTGGCCGACACTGCCGACACTAAACCCTAAACCCCTAAAACCCTAAGCCCTAAACCCCTAAACCCCTAAACTCTAAACCCCTAAACCCAAACCCCCCAAACTCTAAACCCCAAGACCTGAAACACCATCCAAGCTCATGGCCACCTCGTCGCTCCCAATACCCGGAGACTCCATTATCCCTTAACTAAGGACTATTCCTTAAATCAGATCAGGGATCCTACTATAACTTAAGGTATATTTCCAATATCCCTTAACTAAGGACTATTCCTTAAATCTTATCAGGGATCCTACTATAATTTAAGGTCTATTTACGAATTAAGGGATATTGGAGTCTCTGGGTTATCCTGAACCCTCAAGCCCTTACTAGTATCTTTTCACCCTGTATGAACCCTGCCTTCCTAAGACTGGGGGGTTACTTGGAGGCCCAGGGTACGTAGTAAGTCGGTTATAAGTAGGGTTCTAATTGGGGTAACTCCATCTAGGGTACTTACAAACTCTACTTACTAAGTCCCCTGGGCCTCCAAGTAGGGTTTATTTGCGCAAAACATTTCTCCTTGGCGTTCTTCTGGTTGGCTCTTAGGACCTTAACTTTTGGGGTTTCTATATTAACTATATTCTATATTAACTAGAATAAGGAGGCTAAAAGTTTAACCTTTATGATGGGTTCAGAAGTCAAACCCGAAACCCCTGAAGCCCTGGACCACCTAATTGCGACACTAATTGCGACCTACGGTTGATGATATAAATCCTGCATTACCCAGAATAAGGAACATACCATGATTCCCATAGTTCAGGGTCCTTAGGTTAGGGTAATGCAGGATTTATATCATCAACCGTAATTTGCCAAGAGTGGCAGGGCATCATGGAGTGCCCCGTGAACATCGTCACCACCCCTACCATCCTGGTTGGGCTTTGGAAGCATGAGTGTACCTTGGCTTCTTGGAGACTCCAATATCCCTTACTTAAGGCCTGTTCCTCAAATCACATTACAGTAGCCGCCGGAAAGTTGGAAGGCGGCAATTGGAACGGTTGATGCGGCAACGGCATCTTCCAACTTTCGGTTTGACTTGGTCCCATCTTCCAACTTTAGGTCCCGGCGTTTGGACCAGATAATGCAGTAATGGTATCTTTCAACTTTCGGTTTGTGGGAAGCAGCTCCAGTAATTCAGAGAGAGAAACCGCAATTGCTACGACTGCTCCAGTATTGCTGAGAGATGGGAACGGCAATTACTCCGACCACTCCAATATTGCAGAGAGAAAGAAACTGCAACTACTACGACCGCTCCAGTATTGCAGAAAGAGAGAAACTGCAATTATTACGACCGCTCCATTATTGCAGAGAGAGAGAAACTGCAGGTACTACGACCGCTCCAGTACTGCACAGAGAGAAAAACTGCAAATTAAATACTACGACTGCCCCAACATTGCAGGGAGAGAAGATTTGCATTTATTAGTACCGCTCCAGTGTCGCAGAGAGAGACAGAGAGAGAGATAAATTGCAAGTACTACGACCGCTCCAGTATTGCAGAAAAAGAGAAGCTGCAAGTACTATGGCCGCTCCAGTATTGCAGGGAGAGAGAGAGAGAGAGAGAGACTGTAGTTAAATTTTGGGCCTGACTTGGTCCCATCTTCCAACTTTAGGTCCCGGTATTTGGAGCGGTTCATGTGGTAATCAAAAGTTGGAAGGTTGCAAAAAAGGAAGAATCCAAAGTTGGAAGATGTGTTTTATTCCAGTTGTGGGGTGCTGGAATTTTGGGTGTGCATCTTCCAACTTTGCGGCTGCCACCATAGGGATCCTACTATAATTTAAAGTACATTCCTTAATTAAGGGATATTGGAGGCTGTAGGTTTCCTCTTATTCAGGCGATTTCACAGGTTGGGGGGTGTAGGGGGGGGGGGCAAATTAAATTCAAAGCAAACACACCAGCAAGCAACAGTCAGAGTCAACACGCTGGTATAGTGGTCTTCATGCCCCACATTCCGGAGTGCACATAGCCTGTTGTGCAACTTCTCGGCTTAAGATTCATGGGTTTGCGAGATGAGGATCCTACTATCAGTTATTTTTTGGCTGAGTTCTTGTCAAGGAACTTACCTTACAAGTTGCCTGTGGTAACTTGAATGAAGCCTTTTAACCCTAAGGCTCCATGTACCCAAATAGTATATACATTGGCCTTGAAGTAGTCCCTATATATAGAAAAATTCGGCCTAAAGTATATACTATTTGGGCACATGGACCCTTATGGTAACAAGAAGCCAGTTTCTGAGCGCCCTTAAAAGCTGAAACTCTCATATCTATATTCCTGCAGAAGCAACGATCGAGTGCTTAGGTGGTGTTTGGGGCGTACAGTACCTGGAGGTTCATGGACAGTTATAAGTGAGGTTATAAGTCCCCTAATATAGGTTATAACCACAGTTATCTTACTTATAACCCTACTTATAACTCTCCATGAGCCTCCAAGTACAGTAGGGATTCCCAATCTTAAAGTTATTGCAAAAAGGACTTTCGCTTGCTTCAGGCATGACCGCATGATCCCAAACTTCACAGGTCAACTCTACTCCGTAGTCTGGAATCCGAAGTCAAGTCAGCCCTCAACCCTATACCCGCACCCTTTAATCGCTAAAACCCCTGAACTTAAACACTAAGCCCTAAAACCCCCTGAACCCTAAACCCCACACCCTACACCCTCAACCCGAACCCGCGAAGCCCCGAGTCTCCCCTGCTCGCCGCGTTCCCGAGGCCAGCGTGTGTTTGCGGACAAGCTGTGCCGAGATGTTGACAAGAATCTGGTGGAGAGCCACGGTAAGAGAACGGATGGGGCTTAGGGTTTAGAGTTGACAAGAATCTGGTGGAGAGACATGGTAAGAGAACTGATTGGGTTTAGGGTTTAGGGTTGGCAAGATTCTCGAGGAGAGCCACAGTAAGAGATCGGATGGGGCTTAGGGTTTAGGGTTGGCAAGAATCTGGTGGAAAGCCACGATAAGACAAAGGATACGGTTTAGGGCCAGTTTAGGGTCTAGGGTTGACAAGAATTTGGTGGAGAGCCACGGTACTACCACGGATCTGCGCGGATCTAGGGAAGCTTCCAGCAGTATCATTACTTGTACTTCTTGTCAATGCTCGGTCCTTACACGTAATGTAGGCCCTGGGTCGATAATTACTCCGTTTTCCCTGATGGCCGTAAGCTGAGCATCTCCATTGGAATCGTAGCAGAATCCGCCCCGAAGTCCTCTTCTTATCATCCCCTAAATATTACTTCTGGTTCGGGGTTTAGGATCCCGAAGTTGTTTCCTATCTAGCGGCGGCTAGTTACTAATTACGGTTGAGGTCTAGGACCTAGAGGAGGTGCTTATTCCCTTTTGTAGGGTTTAGGTTCCCCTATAGTAGAAGCCAGAAAGTTGGAACATCATTATCCTCATGCCCTTAAGGTAAAGTATAAGGGATTCTAGCACTAATCCTCCTAAAGGCATGTTCCAACTTTCTGGCTTCTACTATATAACCCCTTTTTAAACCAAAACGCGCACCCTTGTTATTCCTAGGTTACTCTTAAAGGGAACTCCAGAAAGTTGGAATATGGTTTCATGGTAGGATACCCTATAATTTACCTTAGAAGGGTTAGGATAACCATATTCCAACTTTCTGGCTTTTACCTTAGGTCTATGTGAGGTTTTAGGGTTTGGGACCCGGAAGTCCTCTTCTAACAGTGGTAGCTTTATAGGCGGCCCGCGGGCTCAGACTCTAGACAGAAAGCCTCCGCAGGGCAGAGTATTTGGGGTATAAGGGCTTCAGGGTTTTAGGGTTTACGGCTTAAGGTTTTACGGTTTAGGTTTTAGGTTTTTGGGGTTCCAGGTTGGTTTTAATGCTAGCTCTACACCCCCGAGTTCCAAATCCTTACCTTTCGAAATCCTAAACCCGAAACTGAAATAAACAGAAGATGTGAGAAGCTTAAACCCCAAGCCCTTAAACGCTCCAAAGTGAAACCTCCGGCTGCCTACAACGTCGTAGAGGACCTTTGGCCTGCCTTCTAAGGGTTCCTTATGGATATTATATGCCAGAAAGCATGGCAGACAATTGGAGTCTGGTGGCATTTAGGCTGGCAAGCAACGGCTGACATGACTCATGCTCAGGGGTGCCGTGCACCCCGAAAGGTTTGGTTGTTGAGGTTCAGGTGAACTCTGAGATACCACCCCCATCTGCCATCTGCCGATAGTCTGAGGCGTCCAACTGTAGTGTTCAGGGTTCAGAAAGATCCCTGCATTCATCCACCCTCAATCTTAAACTCGGGTAGCATTTCCAGCACCAGCCTCTTTTGCTCGTATCCGCATTACCCGAAGTCCACAAAATCCTAACCCTTAACCACCAGTGAGGAAGACGCTGGCCGAGCTCCTTGGTCGTTCAGTTAATCTCTTCAAAATCACGACCTTAACCCAGAAACATTGGAATCCTAAACTAGGATGCCCAGTAGTACCCTTATTCCCTTTTTGTAGTCCTAGGCTCCTTATAAAGTTACCCAATACCAAGAAGGGAGTCCTTTTGATTCCTAGGGTACTGGGCATCCTAGTAGAAGCCTAAAAGTTGGAAACCCCATAGCCTCAATCCTTAAGAGTAATGTATAGGGAATCCCAGCACTATTTGGCCTTAATCCGGTTTCCAACTTTCTGGAGTTTACTGTATAGCTGTTAAGTGACTATTGAAACCAAGCCGCTGTATATGAATCTGGTTCCTTCGGTGTCAAGTGTATGGCTTTGGGCTTTTGCTGCCTGGGTTTTGAACAATCCGGATGGAGAAACCCTGAACACGGTGGAGCGACCACGAGGTCTCCTATTCGTGTTGCTCTTTCGGGTTTAGGGCTTGGGACGTTTAGGGGTTTAGGATTTAGGCTTTACGGTTGTGTAAGTTTCAAAACATATGGCTTCGAACCGTGATCATTAGGGTTGCAGTTGGGGTATAGGATTCAGGTTTTGGTGGTGGGATCTCGTGTGCTTATCGGGTTGCTGCTTGTATGAACAACGATGTCGCGACAATCGTGGAGGTACGGCTACCTGAACCGAACCGAAAAGAACCTACCTTGTGGGGTTCCTTTGTTATGTTATCCTGATACTAAAACCTAGGCCCTAAACCCTTAGTTAAAAGGTAGGTTCTTTGGCTCCAGGTATGCGTAGAGGTTACGGTAGGTCAAAACTCCCAATGTCTCAACCCGACAGGCTTGCTCTAAGCCCTAAATTCCTAAGGTATGGATATTGTTCCAACTATAAAAAAAGCACACTGCTATGTGGTAATATAGCATTTTGCAGTCGGACAAGGCCCAAAGCCAGTGACACTGAGGTTTATGCCGGTCCACTTCGGAGAGCAGCTGGCCGCAGACAACAAGAACACTGCCCTTTGCACTAGATTCAGGCGTTTATGCGGTTTAGGGTTTGGGTTTAGGGTTTAGGGTAATAACTTATGTGGTTTAGGGTTTGGGTTTAGGGTTCAGGGTCATAACTTATGTGGTTTAGGTTTAGGGCTGTAGGGCTTAAGGTTCAGGGTTGAGGGAATCAGGTTTTAGGGGTTTCGGGGTGCCCGGTTTCCCAGTTGTCGGGTTTAGGGTTTAGGGGTTTAGGGGTTTAGGGTTTAGGGTTTAGGATTTAGGGTTTAGGGGTTTAGGGGTTAGGGTTTAGGGTTTAGGGATTTAGGGTTTAGGGTTTAGGATTTAGGGTTTAGGGGTTTAGGGTTTAGGGTTGTGTGCGATGAGGGTCATCTCTCTTGCTTGGTGGTGGGTCGTGGCATGTCAAATTCTCGATGATTCTGGCTACAAGTGCTATGTCAGTACTTGAGCATGGCGTATGGCTGAGACCCGAGAATGAACGACCCTGCAAGTCTGGACCGCAGAAGACCGCAAGCTAAAGCTTTAAAAACGGCGCAACCCCCTCCAAACCCGACAGCCATAAAGCCCTAACGCCCTAAACCCCCATACCTGTAAAACCCCT
The DNA here is from genome assembly GCA_905221615.1 of Symbiodinium sp. CCMP2592. NCBI lineage: Eukaryota > Dinophyceae > Suessiales > Symbiodiniaceae > Symbiodinium > Symbiodinium sp. CCMP2592. Next base: position 1,202,901 of record CAJNDT010006224.1, read on the forward strand.
AACCCTTCACCCCCTAAAGCCCTAAGTGAGCCACGAAGTTTTGATTCTTTCTGCCTGGGTGCACCCTCGAAGCCCCAACTGCAGGCTTCATTCGGGTTTAAGGTTCAGTCCTCAGGGTTTTAGGGTTCTCTTAGGGTTTAGGGTTGAGGGTTTTCCTAGACGCCCCAACTACCCTTTATTAGAGCCCCCAATTACCTCTTAATGAGAAATATGAGAGCCCTTTAAAGGGTACTTGGGGGGTCCTGGTATACCCAGAGAGACCAATACCCCTTAATTCAGGAATATGGCTTAAATTATATAGGGCTTCATATTATGATTTATGCTATATTCCTTAATTAAGGGTATTGGGCTCTCTGGGTAGGGGTTTAGGGTTTAAGGTTTTGGTTTGAGTGTCATGAGCCGACTTCTACGGTGGATGATATAAATCCCTGGGGTGCCTTTAAAGGGATCTATAGGGGCACCTTTAAGGGCTTCCTTTAAGGGCTTCCTTTACGAGATCTATAGGAATTAGGGCTGATGATAGAAATCCTGCATTACCTTAAGGACCCTAAACTATGCGAATTATGGTACATTCCTTATTATGGTTAATGCAGGATTTATATCATCAACCGTGCTGAGGAGTGGTTTGCCGACTTCTTGCGTGAGATCGAGTACGACGATGAGACCGGCGAGGAGAAAGGCGCGAGATGCTCCGAAGTGGTCATTGAGAGCAACCTTTGTTCACACAATTTCGATCCGATTTTCGCAGACGGACCCCGATTTCGGTGCTTACCAAACGACACAACATTCCCAAATGCGGCTGGAGTGAATTTGCTGCCCATGGTCCAACTTGGCCATAGTCTGGAGCTTGCATCTAGATGTAAGGCAGCTCTTTCTTGGGCCAATGTTTGTGGAGGTGTCTGCTATAGCAAATCCCAGACATCTACAAAACCTAGCTGGCACTGTTCACTGCATGGCAGCACCTATTCCTGACCACAACAACTGGTCGAAGCCATGGTTCTCTTCTCAGTGTCATTATCCTACTTTCCCACCGTCAGTTGAACGCCGTTGTCCTTCCATGCTGTACCGAATAGCGTCTGCAAAGTTTGCTTGACGTGTTGTTCCACTCCTGGTCATCCCACAGTCGATTTGCAGCCAGTCCCAATGGCAATGACAGTCTGTGTAGGTTGCTGCAAACACTCGAGGTTGATCGTGGCAGTCATCATGCCCAGCAATTCCCTTTCAAGGCAGCACCTAGAACCTCCCAAGCCCTAAACCCGAAACCCTAAACCCTCAAGAACCCATGCCGAGCCAGGACAGACTTCCCGGGTGTGAGTAGTCGCACTCAGGTCGTGAAGACGGTGCATATGGGTGGTTGTCAAAATTATGGTCCCTTTTTGGGTACCCTAAATAATGGGTTCCGTACTATAATAAGGAGCCAAAAAGGGATCCGAATTTTGACAACCACCCATATTTCTAGCAGTGTCGGTGCGGACGGTAGCTGACGAAATGCTACCAGAAGCCTCACTTCCTCTGTCGCCTAATCACACACTTCCAGTGCATGCTTTACCCTTGACTAGTGGTTAGCAAAAATTGAGAGTTCCTTTCCAGGATATTGCAGAAATGTCCAAAAGCACCCGTGTGTCCAGGTGCACCGAAGATCTACGAGCCGGCCGAGTGGGAGGCCGTCAAAGGCAAAGTCGCTCGCCGGGCAGTCGGAGCATGGAGAATTGGGACTTGGGGTGTTTATAGAGTTAGGGTTCACTTCAAGCAGAGAACCAAAGAGATCTAAGCCCTGAACCTTAAGCACAGAGTTGAGTGGTAGTTGACATGGGTTCTGGCATCTTCGGGCAGGTTTTGGGGGGTCGATGGCTTCGGCTTCGGCATGTAGAGGCTCGTAGGTATCTATCTGCTAGGGCTCCAGCGATGATGTTCTTAGGGCAAGTGTTTGGGGCTTTGAGCTGCAAATTTCCGGCTTCAATTTTTGGCCTAATCTGTGCTGGGATACCGATGAGGCTGAAGGCAGCGGCCTGCGGATTTGCTTTGCTCTCGGGATCTGGGGCTTACGGTTCAGAGTTTGTGTGCTTTTTGTTTCGGCGGTTTGTTTGGTTGTGCCCTAAACCCTACCTACAAGCTCCATTGTAGTTCCTTGTTTGGTTTAACTATTTATTTTACGGATCCAAAACGGTAACCCCAAAAAAGAACTACAATGGAGACTATAGGTACACCCCTAAACCCCCCTAAACCCTTACCTGGCGAAGAAACTGGGAGGGCGCCTCAGGAGGAGAGTTTCTTTTCCCCTTTGGAAAGGGCTTACTATAGGGGCCTTAATAACTACCTATACCATTCAAGGGGTTCCTTATCATGATTATGGCATGATTATGGTATGATATACCCCAAAACCCTATTCTAATTATTAAGGCCCCTGCATTATATGCTTAGTGCAAGTTTAGGGCATGCTTGTTCTCGAGGTTCTCGTTCTCCGGAACCTGGCGCCGTCGTCGGTAGTTTGAACCGCAGATTACTGGCTTTTCGTTCGGTGTCGAGAGAGTACAGGCTATGGCAGCTAGAGACGCTGGAGGACTTGTTTAACCGCAATACTGCTTGTTGCAGAGTACTTCCATTGTTGCTGTCGTGATGTGATCGTCATCCTCCTCATCCTCATCACAGTCATTGTCATCGTCCCGATCACCATACCATCGCCATCAAGTTTCACCACCGCCACCGCCTGCGTCGTCAACTGTTCTCTCTCATTTAGACAGCAACATGGGTACACTATGTATGGACCCTCACGTAGTTTGCACATATGCGAACCTCGACCAGCCACCAGGCTTACTACTACCTGGGCAAGTACAACGAAGCATACCCGGCAAAGGCGGGTTATCCGGCTAGGCGGCTGCGTGCTATTGCGTTTCCCAGGTAATTGCATTGGGCATGCTTTTCGTCCGTGGCTTTAGCTATCGAAGCTCTGCCCTTGCTTTTCAATTCCCCTATTCTCCGCCAAGTGCTCTCGGAACTGACGATGCACCGTCGTAGAGGTGCGTTATTCGCACTCTGCTTCGCTTGTATATTCGGGCCGAGAGCCTGGCAACTCTCCCTTGTCAAAGCTGGCTTGGGGCCACCCTTACACCCAGGCAAGCGTCAGCACGTCACGCAAACTGTGGCGCGGCCTTACTCCAGAGGAGCTGCAGGTGTGAAGGGCCAAGATATAGATGTGACAGAGCTGGCCAAGCTGAAGGAGAAGGAGGCGGAGGCTTCTGGTCAGACTCTCGACAGGCGACTGGGAAAGTTGCGCAAGCCTAAGGACTTCATCCGGTACGCTGAGTCGCGTGGAGCTTCCATCACAGCTACGGGAAGCGCTCGGATGCGGATCTCAAAAGATGGCGTCTGGCACGATGTTGCAGGCCAAGGGAGTGGCAAAGATTTAATGAGAAGTGAGCGGGAAAAGATGATCACCTCCTTCAAGGCCATGGGAATTGCCTTTGAAAGCAAGCGCTGACTCTACGATTTCAACTTCACAAGAGCACCGAATAGAAGTAGGCAGTGCAGGCAATTGCAGTCCTTTCAAGACGGAGCCTGTGAACAGATGCACCCAGAAAATCAAAGGAGCGTGTCTGCATCCAGGCGACTCGGGCTACTGCTCCCTTCTCCCGCTCGCCCTGCCCCTCTTCCTCCTCATCCTCCTCCTGGGCCTCCACAACCTCCCCTTCCTGGCACCTGTGCCGCCACTCTTCCCACTCCGCGTGCCTCTCCAACTCCTCTCACTCCACTACTCCTACTGCCACACCTACACTTCGCCTCTACTCCACCCCCACCCCCACTCCTACACCTACTAGACCTCGAAACCCCATTCTATTTATTGAGGCCCCTATGGTAGTATTTTCAGTGCTTGGAGTCTTGTAAATGGACCGAAATGTTGCTTCCTGGTTGGTTCGTCGGATCGAGGAAATGCCGTGAGGCTTCATTAACTGTCGGGGATTTGCACACCAGGTTTCTCCCATTCGGTGAGCTGTTTCCTCGGGTTCCGGGAGTAACCTTAGCAGCGAGGTTATGCCCACATACTCGTTGCTATCTTGTGGCAAGCGTGCACTCCGGAGCAAGCCTATGCGCTAAGCTTTAGGAATGCACGAGGTGAGCCTGCCAGGGCTTCCAACAACTGCGCAACCGAAGGATTGTCTATATATCCATTCCTGAAGTTCAAGCAGGGATCCTGAACATGAGCCTTGCTGAAATGAAAATTGAATTCAGTCAGTGGAGAGTTTTTTGATTAACTGATCACTAGCAATCACATAAAGTTTTTCCAAACACGAGAAGCCTATACAAGCTTGTGAAACTCAGACCTGATACCACAAAAGCCCTTTGAGAGTGATGTCCTGCTCTGCGAAGGCGATGCAACTCGTCCTCTTCGACGAGGCCATGCAGCACTTGATGAAGATCAACCGCTCCTGAAGCTGAATCTTTGTTTTCCAAGAGCCACTTGATTCTTGCTGATTCGTAGAGAAATGGAACACAGGGGTGCTTTGCATGGTAAAACAAGGAAGGCTGTTTTGAGGAAAACCCATGTTCGGACCCAGCTCAACCATTCCTCGGGCACCGGTTCATTGGTTTAGGGTTCAAGGTTTGGGTTTTGCGCTTCAGGTTTCAGTCGATCCTTCCAGGAGCTTCGATTCATTGGGTTTGGCCTGGCTGGTGTGAGTGGCTCTGAATTGAACATTTTACTATAAACCTAAACCCGAAACCACAAAGCCCTACAATATTTTACGTGCAGTTTCTGCACGTTCTACAAGTACAGCACCTCAGTTTAGTCTGCCTTTTGTCTCAGCCGCGTAGCCCCTGCCTGTACTCCTGAACCGTCGAAGCCGGCCCATTGGAAACCTTCGATCGGGAACCAGCGCTAGACTCTAGACTCAGATAGGCGTTTTGAGTTCCGATCGCGTTGTCCCACTCGTCACCATTCCCCAGATGTTTGTTGTCCTTCTGCTTCAAGTCTCGCGGACGTCCGTATTATCGAGAAAAAAGCCAGTTACAAGAGTAAAACACAACTTGGATATCTTTTCCACAAATTTTCCCGCTTCGAGCTTAAACTCCTAAACCCAAGCTCCAAACACACCTTAAACCAGAAAGAAGTTTGACTGAGGTACCATTCAGCAGAAGCGGGGCAGCGCAATGCTGGTGGGTGTCGGTGGCAGTGGAAAGCAGAGCTTGGCGAGGCGGTTAAGAAGTATTTTGTGTTTTTCGGGTGTAGGGTCCATGGTTTTTGGGTTCAGAGGTTTAGGGATTTAGGGTTTAGGGGTTTAGCTTTTAGGGCTTGGGGGTTTGGGGGTGTCAAGGGGTTAGGGCTTTAGAAGGGGTTTAGGGGTGAGGGTTTAGGTTAAAGGGATATTCTATGATATTCTTCAAGCTGTATCCCGACTATGCCTGAGTAAGGGTTTTGCGATCAGGGGTTGGGTTCACCAGATGTCAACTGGTCTGGGCCTTTGGTGCTTCAACGCAAAACCTACGGTCACTTGGGCTTCAAAGCTTTGAGTGTCTAGGAGCTTTCTTGAAAACCGTGCGCATCGGGTGTCATGCGAGCGTTTAACGCAGTGATGAGAATGGGCTCTGCGCTGTTTTGGGACAAAGACTCGGAAGGTTGAACCATCAGCTTCCCTCAAGATTCAGAAATACCACAAGAGACCTATAACCTGTGAACCGTAATCCCCAAACTATGCACTATTGAAATCCGAAAGGCCCTAACGGTGTATGCAAGTCGCAGGCTGGCTGCCTTCACATCAGCACACTATGCATTCCAGTGCCCCGGCTGGCCTTCTTGGATACTGCAAGTACCTAAACCCGTTGGGTTTCGGGTTTGGTCTTTAGGGGTTTGGGGGTTCAGTCTGTAGGTTTGGGGAATTTTAGATTTTAAGTATTTTAGGGTTTAGGATCCCGGAACTCGGCTCGAAACCTTCAGCAGGAATCGAGAAGCACCTCTAGCCTGAGACTCCTGCAGCCCTAAGGCTCTGTACCCCAGAGTCCCGAGCACAAAGCAACTTGAACCACTACCGCTGAACTCCGGCAGAGATTGAAATTCACCGGGCCAGCAACAAAGAAACAACGAACCGCGCCACCTCAAGCAGGAAGAGCGCAACAAGGATGAGGCTTCGAGTAGTGGGAAAAGTTGGGAATGAAGGCGAGGATGAGGATGTTAATTGACAGCAGCAAGTTTTAACCAAGAGTCGAGCTAGGGGTTCAGGGCAGGGCCTCGCCGCTTGCGAAACCCCTAAACTCTCAACCCTAACTCCTAAACCCCTAAGTGACCTTAAACCCTCTCTGCAAAGGATCACCATCACGAAGACTTACAACGACAACGCGCTCTTCGAAGACTTGAAAGCTCTGTGCATCCGCGCCGGTGTGAAGGGACCTCCGGTTGCAGTTTAGGGGCTTAGGATTTATAGGGTTAGATATGTCTACCTGTACCTGCGAGAGCTGGAGAAACTAGCAAAAACGCCCATGCTGGTTCTGCTAGTTGCGAGTCGCTTCTGTAGTCGTGATGTGCTGTTACGGTGGCCTCAATTCGGCACAGTGCCATTCTGGATCTTGGTCGGGAGCTGGTTCCACAGCCCACAGCTGCTTATCTTTCAGGGTGTTGTTTAGTTTTCTGTTTCTCGTACCTTTGGTTGGTAGGGAATGGAGGAATGGGGTACAATTACAACTACTATTGCTACCATTCTTCCATACCATTCTTCCATTCCCTACTAACCAAAGGTAAGCTATAGGATTATTACGGCCCCCATATTATAGTACCCTTATAGATCCCTTATAGTAACCCTTATATAGACCCCTTTATAAGGCCCTTTTCCTTCCCTACTAAGCAAAGGTAAGTCCCCCGGGTCCCTGTCCAGGGCTTCCCGATTCTCAAAGCCTGGGATTGAGCTTGGAGTTCCGGAAACTGGGCCTACACCAGGGCTGACGCTGAAAGCCAAGCCTGTGTTCTTGAGACCCCAGTAACCCGAGCCCCGGCTGTACGGGGATCTAGATACGACAGTAATTTTGCTGTTGCGCAGCTGGAAGCCCCTAATTATCGAGCAACTCGCCACATAAGGTACTGTAGGGAACCCTCCTTTCTCTTTCTGAAAGCAAGCCCTGCTAGGAATCCGAACCTGAAACCCTAAACCCTTTTCCTCGCATTTTAATCCTAAATCTTCACCCTAAACCCTGGACTTCCTTGAACCCTTTTTAGGAGAGAGCGTGACTTTCATCTTCACAGATGCTGAGATCAAGAGCGAGGCTGATCGGAACCGTCAGCTAGCGGCTAACAATTTCTCATGAGGGGCACTACGGGGTGTTGAGTTCCGTTTTGGAATGGAGTTTTGGGTGGAAGAGTATTTAGAATCCTTCTAGCTTAATTTTAGTCAGGAACTCTGGGGACTCGGATGGTTCGGATCCTGGCAGTACCAAGCCTGCTCTCACGTGCTGCCCGGTCTGCTGTTAGCAAGTCTGCTGATATGGTATTGGTGCCGTCCTTCTTGTTGTTGTTTTTGTTGCGGCTACTCGTTGTACTGTTGTCGTCATAGTTGCCGACATGCCCTTGCTACAGTCATCATTGCAGATTGTATTGTGCATCTTGGAGTGTTACCTTTGCCTGCTTGCACTCGCATCATGAGACGTCACCTGCCAGGGATTCCTGGAGTACATGCCTCCTGGCGTCGGAGTTGGTGGGTTTCGGGAGTGCTCTTACGTAAGTGTTTCCGGTTCACTGGTTTGTGGTTTTGGGGTTTCCGGGTCTGCGGCTCTAGGGCTTGAAGGATTATTGTTTTTTAAAGCTGGGTATTATAATCCCTAAGAAACAGCTCACATTATAATGTTTGCTAGGGGTCTTAAGTTCAGTATAGGATCAATGTCTGTATGCTAAAGATGATTCATGATTTCCGAATGACGGGTCTATGCCGTGTAAAGGTTTGGACTTTAGAATCTGTTGGACCGAACCTTTGAGGTGGAAGAACCATGTCATGCTCAGCAATGGTGAGCATTGACTTTGAATCTCATACTTGTGCAGCTTTTATCCAAACCTATACTACTGACACACAGAGAATACAAGAGCTGCATGCCATGCTAAAAACGTAACAGCCATAAGGGAAGAAGGAGCTGCACTGTTTCTCAACGGTACAAGACACGAATCAGATGTCGTCCACTGCAGATTCCTGAAATTAAAGGGTTTGCTATGTGCTGGGAATCCAACCGCACAGGCCACGGTCACACCGAAGTTTGCATAGTTGGTCGGGTTCGAGAATGGGATCGTCTGTGCGTGGTTCCTTATTATAGTTATAGCATAATGCGCTCCAAAACCCTTTTCTAATTACTAAGGCCACTACCCTATAATAGCCCTTATACTTATAGTAGTCCTTATAATCCCTTCTAAAAAGGAACCTTTTAAAGGAACCCTCATTTTTTTAAATTAAGGCCCCTATAGTAAACCCTTATAGTACCCTGATGAGGAACCCTTTAAGTTAAATTAAGGCCCCTAGATTATAGAACCCTTATAGATCGGAACCCCTTAAAGAAACCATAAGGCCCCTATAGTAAGCTCCCAAAACCTTGCGCCTCGCGTCCTTCGAGGAACTCGCTGCTGGCAACAGGCACCACTGGGAAGGGTTTAGGGTTTAGGGTTTACAGTAGGGTTCAGGGTTTAGGGTTTACAGTAAGGTTCAGGGTTTAGGGTTTAGGGTTCAGGGTTCAGGGATCCCCCCTGTCTTCATAAATGCAGGATGGGGGGGGGGGGGTACATAAATGCAGGAAGGTGTTTTCTACATTATCAGGTCCGGGGGTTGGGCAGGGGGGGTCAAGGGGTTTAGGGTATTGGAGCAGAAAGCCATGATAAGCCATGCAGGGTCCGGCGGGTGGGGGTTCGGTTGTAATTTGGGCAGACGCATGCAAGAGGCAAAGGGTACAGCAGAGAGAGTGAGAGAGAAGGAGAGAGAGAGAGAGAGAGAGAGAGAGAGAGAGAGAGAGAGAGAGAGAGAGAGAAGAGAGAGAGAGAGAGAGAGAGAAAGAAACAGAGAGCGAGAGAGAGAGAGAGGGAGAGAGTGCCATTCAGCAGTGGATGTGATCGCTCCTGGCTGCCACACTCGCTGTTGCTCCAGGGGCAAGTGGCCCAACATGTATGCGCTCGGTGTCGATGCCAGACAAAGCGTGACAGCACAGCTGAATGGCACATAATTTGCACACACACCACACTCGTAGCAGCCGTAGCCGTAGCAGCACCTAGCCGCGCACATCTCATGTTAGAGGGAAGTCTTTTCTCGATTTGTCATGACGTGGTCCTGTCTCTTCCGCACATACGCCGCCGGCAGGAATGATTGCATCGCTGGCCGGTGTTATTCTTTGGTTTCCCTAGAAATCTTTGGCTGCATCGGAAACATTCGCCAGATACATACGTCTGGCACCCTTCGGGATCGAAAGCACAGCGGTTCCCATCTCTGCCTCAGGCCCGTCGCAGACTGAAACAGATTTTGTAATGTAATACGCATTAGTCGAAACGACCTGGAGGCTGATGCGTTTGCGAAGAAGGCGGGTATTCGCGAGGTCTTGAAAGGGTTTCATGGATAGATATGGCTAGCGTGCGGGGACGGCCTGGCCACAGGTGCCACGTAATCTGAAAATTCGCGCGAAAGCTCTTGGCGACATGGGCAGAGCCGAGGAGGCCTGCCTCATGACCTGCTCTTGTGGGTTCCCTGTGATGGCTCAGACCTGCCTCAGACAAGATGGTTTGTAATTTCCTGAACTGAGTGATCCTTCGAACTGTTCCCCTGCCAGGAGCCTGCTGCTGTGCTTCCTCTCACGGCACCTGAGGTGCGCCCCCCCCTTGGCGTGTAGATATGCTGAGACCTGTGGAAGCCGCCTGGGGCGAGACGTTAAGATCCTACGGGGCGGCCATTGGTCATGTACGATCGCATGGATTAGACGCGGAGGGGACACGAGCGGGCCGGCATGATAATTTTAATTCTTCTGAGTGTTGTCCTTCTTTGCAGGCTCCGCCGGCCTGCGAGGAATCCTCCTGTGAGTCGCAATGTTTGGGGAAGGCCGGGACATCACGTTGTCGGATGAGCTTATTTTTCCTTCCGGCTGAGGTCGGGGTGACCCAGGATCAACAACCAAAAGACGGGGGCTCAAAATGGCAAGCATTTTTCCAAGTCTCTGATTGCCGATAGCGGCAAGGAGGCTTCTGGCTCGATGTGGATCGACGAGCTGGAGGTCGGATATGTGGTGGTTCATGGGCTTTGGGATTGTAGCTGTCTTAGTTGCCAGGCTAAGGCGACCGAGGAGCAGGACATGGGCATGGGACAGGAGTCTTCTGGCTCGATGGGGATCGGCGAGCTGGAGGTCGGACGTGTGGTGGTTCACACGGGGTTTGATTCTGGGGGCACAGTCTTTCCTGCTAGGCGAAGGCGACCGAGGAGCGAAAACGAAAGGACATGTGCATGGGGCAATACGTGTTTCTTCCGTCTCTGTGATTGCCGAGTGTCGACAGGAGTCTTCTGGCTCGATGGGGATCGACGAGCTGGAGGTCGGACGTGGGGTGGTTCACAGGGGCTTTGGCTCCGGGGGCAGTCTTTCCTGCTAGGCGGAGAAGGATGGGGTGGGGGTGTGAGGGGGAAAGGATGCAAGCGCTGGCTGCTGGCTGCAGAGGTACTGAACCCGGCATGTCCCCTGGCTTCCTGCAGTTGCCCGTCTTCCTTTTCATCTGCGCAGGAGATGCCGGACTCCGTACTTCGACCGTGCCAAATCTTTCAGAAGGCGCTGGCAGCAGAGATGGTCAAATCCGGAACGATCCCGGAGATCCGCGGGATGAAATTGAAGCTCGTTGGTGCAGTCATGTATCCGGTTCGTCATGTGATTCTAGCCGGTCTGATCTGATTGTCCGAGCACCCAGGACTGAGCTGCCTGGCTTCATGTACGCGGAATTGCTTCAAATATCCCGGCCAGAATTCAGTTGGCAGTTTCGGGAGCCAGCCTGCGCAGACGCAGCAGCCTTCATCAAGCTCTGCTTGACAGGCCAAAACCCTGCGATTTTCGGGACTCTGGATGGAGCGCAGGAGGCAGCACTCGTTCCGGAAAGACTGATGGACTTTCTGCGGGGCTGTGTTGACTGGCACGAGTACTTGTTGGACTTCGGCGACTTGTCACCAGAGTCCATGGGCCCTCCTCTCACTCTCGCATTCTTAGAGGCCAATCTGGATCGTGCCCCATGCAGGCTTGCTGGGCACAGTTCTGCGGGAGTTGTCGTGGGCTGCACCATGTACCATGGCGAAGGTAAGAGAACTCCTACATCCTAGCCCCGTCTCAGGGCTCAAGACGCTGAAGCATGAGCTGGGCCCAGCAGACGAGGACGAGGATGCTTACTGCAAGGACTTGGAGATGCAGCTGCTGGCGCCCTACCCAAGCGAGCACAAGGCCCCAGACTTAGACAAAATATGTGCCATGGTGCTAGGACCTGTGCCCCCCTGAGCACCCTGAACCCAAGGTCACGGTCACCAACGGCCTCACGGCCTACTATCTGCTCTTGCTACATGTGTCAGAATCGAAACGTTTGGGCGGCAAGGACTGGCAGGGCCGCTGTCTTCCTTTGCAGACCATCAGGAATGCTTGCCACCTCATGGCGCACTCAGTCCTGGCAGCTATGTTCACGGCCGCCGACGGGCCATGGCGTCTAAGGTGTCGTCAGGAGCACGTGGCCGAAGCACACTTCTCGCGATTGAAAAAATCATGGCGCGGAACACCGTCGCTGCTAAATGCTATCTACTCAGGGCAACTGGAGCACATGCGGGCTTGCCGTGAGGCCAGAAATTTCCAGTTTTCCGCCGTGTCGCCGGCGACTCCTGTCGACACCCGCCTGGCCGGCGAGTTGAGCAGCCAGTGCTTCCGTGACGCGTGCATGTTTCAAGCCTCGATATCGAAAAGCCGACGTGCAGAGAACATCAGCCAGGCGCACGTTGTTGAAAGGGTTCAGCCGGTTTGATAAGAGTAGCTGTTGCAAACCGGCAGGGTTGTTCCCCTGGTCTAGTAGTAAAATGGGTTAGGGGGTTGGCATACCGGGACCAGGCGGGTATGCGAGGGTGCGCAGGCTCGGGGGGGGGGAATGGGTTCCAGCCTGTGTGTCCCTGATAGCCGCAGACGCTGCATTTTACAAGGGACACAGTGCGACATGAAGTACGTGTGTCTGGGTTTCGGGACAGGTAGGGTCGGCAGTCGTAAGGGTTTTTTTCCATCAGAAGGCCCGGCAAATCGATGGGCGTAAGCAACCTGCACCCGCCAGACACGAGCATCATGAGCATCAGCCGGGTGTGCTGCGAGGTAGTAGCATAAACGCAGGGAGCGTGGGGGGTCGTGGCGCCCGTGGGATACCGGGACCAGGCGGGTATGCGAGGGTGCGCATGTGCCCCAGCAGAATCTGCATTTTCTGGACCTACCTCCTACCTGCCTGCCTACCTACCTACCTAGCTGGCCAGCTAGCTACTACTAGTACGAGTAGTCCGGCCAGGACTTCATGCACTGGTGGCAGTCAGAGGGCAAGGCATGGATCACATGCCACAGCAGCGCAGCAGAGCAGACGGATTGGCAGGATGAAGAAAATGAGTTGGAGTCCGATGACATCTACGAGGAGGTCATTTTGAACGACGACGAGGAGGAAGCGGACGACCCCAGAGATGAGCAAGCAGCGGATGCCGTCAACGCCTGGACCACTTGAAGGCCGGTCCATGACATGCGGTCCTGGTGTGCTTCTGCAGTGCACCCCCCTGCTCAGGTCAAACAGGAACTCCTGAGTTTGGCCGGACAGCTGGACCCGGAAAGGCCAGAGCATGATGCAGCACTGGCACTGGTTCCGACTACTGCCGCCGAACCTCCAGCCGCACCCGTTTCCATGCAGACAGGGCCTGGCGATGCAGCGACCAGTTGTGCCAACAAGGTCCCCGTGGATGCGTTTTCGCAGCAGACCTGGCCAGCAGACGCCAAGCTCAACATTGCCAATGTCATGATGAGATTGAGGGACCTGCCACCTTTCCAGAAGCCTCCGACAAGCGAGACAGCCCTGACCTTGGTCACGGCGCGGATGGAGGCCATGCGGGAGCCCCTGCAGGACTTCTGCCAGGAAGTGCTCCTACAAGGAGCCTTGTTGTCCAAGGCACAGATCACCAGGAATTGCGAGCACTCGCCGACCCAGTGGAACATCTTGCAACACGAACTTTGTCTTGCTAGACAAGCTGCTGCTCTGTCAGGCCAACGGCAAAGCCGGAGTCAGACATGGACACAGACGCAAGAGGTCATCCACTGCAAGTCTGGGGACACCACGCAAAGTGGAACTGTGCACCGCGTGACAGCTTTCGGCAGCTTTGGTCTCGATCAGATTGTGCTGTTCGTCAAGCCCGACCAGAGTGTTGGCATCGCCTTGACCCTCACCACCTTCAGAGGCGCTGTCCTCACAGGCAAGCATGCCACGAGGAGGTTGAAAGTCTGCCGCCATGCAGCCTGTCCCATGCCGGTTGGCTTGTGCAAAGCCGTCCGAGTGTTGGAGCTGGTGCAGGCATGCCGGAGTCCGGTGGCAATCGTTTCTGTATTGGGGTCCTGTCTAGATCTGTTAGTTGCGAAACAGGTCTGGGCGTAGATTCTGGCACGTGTCGCTAAGGCCACCAAGCATGCCTGGGTGGGCAGTTTGCTGAATCCCATCTCCGTCATCGAGCCGCAATGCATCGTTGCGCAGATCAAGCCCATGAACGTAGATCACGGTTCGAGTCGTGTGACCGTTAGATTTTCTGACGATGCATTGGCTGCGAAGAACACTTTCGTGGAGAAGCGTGCATGGGAAGACACAGCAGCAATGCAGACGATCGCGAAGGCTCGCAGTGAACCCACATCTAGGAGTTTGGGGTTGATGGGGTGGGTCTACCGAAATGTTGGTTGTTTTCTAGTTTGTGGGTAAGGTCTCGTAATTTTCCTATCCCCTGTCAGGAACCACCCTCTACAGTATCGAAGCTCGAAGGTCTCACACTCAAGCATTTCACGCACACGAGCGCTGCGAAACACATCCCGATCTTCCTCCAGAATCTGCCGGCTCTGTACCAGAAGGCTGCTTTGCCGCTGCTGGATGCGAGCGGCTGCTTCTGTCTGTCCACGAAATCCACGAAGCAGAATAAGCAGATCAAATGGAGCGAAGTGGTGGCCAGAGCTCCTGCGTGCTACGACGTCATCCTTGCGGGGCAGGCAAGCGCACAGTACAGCCGTGCCATCTTGACCGACCTCCGGCGCCTGCTACCGTCGAAAGACAGTGGCCTGACGCAAGTCTCCGCATTTGTACAGAAGGTTGATGAGCTAGCAATCCCGTGGCTTCCTTTGACCTGATCCTGCCTGCCAAAGTCCGCATGGGGATAGTCGCAGCCCTCGCAGGTCTAACAGATGAAGCTTAGCCCAGTCTATAGGCCTTAAAACTCGAAGCCTCATCTGGTGATGCGGTTGCAGTGCACTGGGGTCTCGTCATTGCACTGGCGTTTCTGGTTCGACATGGCTTGACCGAGCAAAAATAAGGCAAGGCTGATTGCGAACTGAGTTCTGCGTTAGCACGACGAACCTGGCAGGACCAAATCCTGCATTTAGGGATCACATGGCCAAGGCAAAATCCTACATTTACAGATCACATGGCCCGAGGGGTGTGGAAAATGTAGTCTGCATTTTCCTCCCCCCCCCATGGTTAAGTCAGGGGGCATGTTCAGGGTTTAGGGTTTAGGGTTCAGGGTTTAGGGTGTAGGGTGAAACCACACGGTTCAGAGTTCCCTTCTGGTATCCTGTGGTTGGAGCGATGTGCTCCTTTAGGACCCACAGCCCGAAACTCGAGCTTCAAGCCTAGAGCCTGAAAAACCCTACAAGCCCTAGCTTCTCTAAAGAACCTATAGCAAACTCTAAACCCGTTTACTACCCTTATGGTATCCCTTAAAGGAGCCCTTTAAAAGAAACCCTATTCTAAGTATTAAGGCTTCTCTAAAGAACCCAGAGCCTGTCCCATTCTGTCTGGTGCTGATTAGATCAAGAAGAACCGAACATGGAAGTTGTTACTACGAGCCTGGCGAGTTTCCAACATCACCCCTTGGGGTCTTATTCCATACCCCAAAGCCTCATTCTAATGATTTTGCTCTTATACTACCGGGACCATCTCGACGAAGGTGAGGTTGTCGGCCTCTTCGCCAAGGATGAGAAGGCTGGCAGAGCGAGCATGGTTTTGATGGGGGCTTCATGGGGGGATGAAAAAGGGGATTATCAGCGTTCGTTTGGGATTTGATGAGGGTTTTTTTTGCGGTGGCTATCAAGCTCTGGGCTGGGATGTATGGGGTTTGACCAATATTAAGCTTTGATGCTTCCCTTTCTCCTGTAATCCAGGAGAAGTTGTTCAAGAAAAGAAGAACCCGCAATAGACCAGGTGTTTGGGAGGGTGTTTGAGGTACACTATGGTACTTTGACGTGATATTGAAAGCGCCGACGGGAGAGGGGGGTGAACGTGAAAGCCCGTATACTTGCTGTATGTAAGATTTTTCCTAGTGGTCCTAGTATGTCAGAGATCACGAGCCCGCAAAGTTCTGGAGGATGCCATGTGCGGCGATGTGCGGAACGACTTCGTGAAGGAGAACCCGAACATGGAGGACGGGGGATTCAAAGGATTCCGAAAGCCGTGTAGGGCTTATAGGCTTTACGACTTACGGTTTGGGCTTTAGGGTCTTATTCATGTGCACCCCTACACACAACCCGTAACCATTTCCTCCATAAGCCTGAGCCTTCATCGCAAAAGATGTTTTAGGGTTTAGGGTTAATCACCGGAACTCGTTTCGATGATTAAAGGATGTTGGAAGGATTCTGCATTCGACAAGGATCGATCCGGCTTGGTACGTAGATGGTTCTTGTGGTTACAGAAATGAAAAGGAGTGCCCTTTGCTAGAAACCCTCAACCTGAGAGTGTGCCTACTAAGTTCCCAGGCATTACCTGTGCCAATACCAACCGTTTGGGGTTTACAGAATGTTCGTAGACACAACATAAGCTGTTTTCGAGATCGAACCAGCCGTCAATCTATGAACAGCAACAACAAGTCAACAAGCATAGCGGCCGCAGTCTCTGGAGTGAGAATTTTTGGTTCTTTTCACGGCCATTTCAACCCCAGACATTCCAGACCAAAGTAGGTAAAACAATGGCCTTCTATAGACCCAGAGCTTCCAAAATCCCTTACTTAAGGAATATACCTTGAATCATATTAGGGATCCTACTATAATTTAAGGTATATTCCTTAATTGAGGGATTTTGGAAGCTCTGGGAAGGGTGTGAGGGTCTGGTGGTTCAATTTCGTAGACCCCTAACCCCTAAACCCTAAACCCCTAAACCCTAAACCCCTAAACCCCTACAAACCCTAAACCCCTAAACCCCAAACCTCAGGCTCCCGATGCTCTGAAGGAGAATTTGCTCAACATGTACAACTATCTCATGGACCGTTTGCGAGACAACCTCCACGTCTGCCTCTGCTTCTCGCCGGCGCGGGCCCTGTAATGTCATAGGAGGCCAAACGGGGTTTTAGCCTCTGGGGGTTTAGTAGGGACGAGGGTTCCCATAATAGGGAAACCCTACCCGAAGAACCTTAACCCCCCCCCTTTTGGCCTCCCATCATAATGTCATGCTCGTTTGTTCAGAGGCTTTTGGACGTGCCAAAGTCCCATTCTAATTCGTTCATTCTTTAGGCCCCGATAGTAGATGCTACAGAGTTGACGCATGGACAAGGAGCAGACTGTGACCACCTTCGTGCTGTTTCGGCTTCAGTCAGGTTGACGATGGGGCAAGGTATATTCCATACTTGCAGGTTCATGGGTAGTTATAAGTAGGGTTATAAGTAGGGTACCTATGGTTGTAACCGATATTAGGGGACTTATAGCCCCGCTTATAACTGACCATGAACCTCCATAGGGTTGAAGGTTTACATGTCCAGGCTTTCTCACTTCTTACCTTAGGTTAGTAGGGAATGGAGGAATGGGGTACAATTATAGCTACTATTACTACCATTCTTCCATTCCCTACTAGCCAAAGGTAAGCTGTAGGATTATTAAGGCCCCCATATTATAGTACCCTTACAGATCCCTTATAGTAACCCTTATAGACCCCTTTATAAGCCCCCTTTCCTTCCCTACTAAGCAAAGGTAAGATGGGGCCCTGGGGGCTTCAGGAAAACTCGGCTTGAGGGGATTTGCGCTGCAGTGTTTCGGAGAGGGTTTAAGGTTTAGGGTTTAGGGGTTTAGGGTTTAGGGGTCTAGGGTTTTGGGATTTAAGGGTTTTCGGTTTAGGGTTTAGGGGTTTAGGGGTCTAGGGTTTTGGGATTTAAGGGTTTTCGGTTTAGGGTTTAGGGGTTTAGGGGTTTAGGGGTTTGGGATTCTGGGGTTTTGGGGTTTAAGGGTTTTCGGTTTAGGGTTTAGGGGTTTGGGATTCTGGGGTTTTGGGGTTTAAGGGTTTTCGGTTTAGGGTTTAGGGGTTTAGGGGTTTAGGGTTTCGAGGCCCGGGGCAAGATCGACTTGGGCCTCGGGGCTTGGCGGCTCGAGGATCTAGAGTTGAGGGCTTAAGGGCTTTTTAATGGGTCCTTTAAGGGATCCATAAGGGTTGCAATAAAGGTTCTAGAAGGTCTTGGGATCCAGGATCATAAGATCTTAGATTTGCGCTTTGTGCCTTTCAAAGAGGCGGCTTTTCGCTTGAAAAAACTGATGATCAGAAACCGCAAAAACCCTGACACATTTATGTTCAATCTGTTGCTGCATTTCCGTCCGGTTTTCACGGGTGTTTGTCTGCTGTTAGTTTCCTATGGTGAGACATGCCTGGGCGTACCTTCTGGAAAACTGGGGTGAACTGACCGCGGCCGGAAACTGGGAACAAATGTGGGATTCTTTCGGGCTGCGTGGGAAAACTGTGGGTTTTGTTGAGTCTTTGGCTGGATTTTCGGACTTTTTCCGATTGATGATGATAGCATTTGATGTGTGCTCTGCAGGGGGCGTGTTTCAATTTGACCGAAAGCGGAACATGATACAGCGATGCTGTTGAAGAGCAACGGCCCCGACTTGTGATGTGGACGTCAGCCAAAACTGTTGTCAGGTTCCTGTGGGTGTCTGTCAGGTTTCGTTGTTTTTTTTGTTCAGGTTTTGTTGGGTGTCTGAATCTATAGGGTTTAACGTGTCAGTGTCGTATTCTCGTGTTTCGGGGAGGTATGGCCATGATTGGTGCTGGCTGTGGCGCTGGTCGTCCAAGCGATAGGCTATCATTATGAGCACTTCTGGTTGCAGGTCTGACAAGGGCGATGAACTTGATGGTATGAGTAATTGATCTAGGCGCCTCAACGATTACCTATGCGATCTTTTTTGTTGGGGGGGGGGGGGGGGGCCTTATAAGCATAGTATCATGTACCCCAAAACCCTGTTTTAATTATTAGGACCCCTACGTTAGTCTTATAGTCATCCTTTCAGTTCCTTATCATAAGTGTAGGATCATATACCCCAAAACCCTATTCCAAATATCAGGACCCCTACGTAAGTCTCAGAGTCTTCCTTTCTCCACCCAGACCTTCCAAAATCCCTCAATTAAATACCCTAAATTATAATAGTAGGATCCCTAATATGATTTAAGGTATATTCCTTAATTAAGGGATTTTGGAAGTTCTGGGCAGTGCATCCGGTGAGGTGAACGCGAAGTTCCCGATCCGAGCTCAAAAGTTCCCTGCGGTCTTCACCGTGAACATCAACTGGCCGCTCGGTCGTTTTTTGTTTTACCGTGTTTATTGTTTTACAGTGTTTAGGGTTTAGGGCTTGGAGGTTCATGAGTAGTTATCGTAAGGTGTCTTCTTCGGCTTTTGTGATTTGTCGGTGGGTTTGGTTTAAGACTTTAAGAAGCTCCGAGGATTTGGGGGAGTTGTGGGGGCATTCGAGTCAGTAGCTGGTCGGAGAGTGTGGTTGAACACCGACGCAGAAACCGAAGCTGCGAACGCTGACTCGTGACGACGCCCAAACCAAACCAAACTCTCTGCTTTACAAGCTGAAGACTTTGGCTTTACACCCAATCCACCCGCGGGTCGTTGGCCATAGCTTATGGCCATGTTTATTCTGTTGAGTACTGTAGGTCTGTTTTTGTCGGCTGCTGCACTCTTACTGTTCTGTACTTCGCTAGTATAATGTTGGCAGATTTTGCTCTGCTCGGACTCCGAGAACTTGGGGCGGAGCCTGAAAAAAAAACCTAATCCTGCAAAGCCTGGCCAGTGGCTGAGGCTTGCAAGTATGTGGTTTAGGCCTACAGGGTTTAGCGGTTTAGGGCCCAGGGGTTTGATTCACCTAAGTTTACACCTCAAGTGGTTAGGTGTAGGGATTTGAGGCACTTCAATTTTAAGCTTGACCTACAGGACCGCCGACTCTTCGACCCCACAACCGCAAGCTCTTCACCCACTAAGACCACTGGACCCAAAGCCCCGTGTAAGCAGGTAAGCACGGCATGGGACTATTTTTTCAGCCGCGCCGCAAACCCCCAGCCACGGAACCCAAAGCCCCTACTTAAAGGATCATGGGACTTAGTAACGAGGGTTATAATTTGGGTAACTCTACTTATATAACTACTTATAACCCCAATTTATAAGGTACTTATAACCTTACTTACTAAGTCCCATGATCCTCCAAGTAGGCCGCATATCTAAACCAAAAGGTCTCCCTCTCAACTCTAACCCCAAACCAACCGCAGCCTCAAATCCCCGAACCTTCAACTCCAATCTGCAGCAACCCAAACCCCAACGGCCTAAATCGTTAGCCCTAAACCCCCAACATCCCCAAACCCTAAACCCTCAACTCCAAGCCCTCAGCCCAGGTTCATGCCGTGGCCAGAGGCTGCTTTGGTCGCCGTGAGCAGTGCCTTCTTGAGCACCTACAAGTGACTCGGAGATGATTTGATAGGTTTACTGGGCTTTGAAGTATCATACTTTAATACTTCTTTTCTTAAAGGAACCCTTATGAAATCTTTAATACTTCTTTTCTTAAAGGAGCCCTTATGAAATAAAAGTCTATATTTTTTTCGCCCTGGTTACTTAAAAGCCCCAGTTTAGGGTCTAGGATCAGGACCAAACCCCCTGGTTTGGCGTGTAGGGTTCTAAGGGTTTGGGGTTTAGGGTTTAAGGGTTTTGGAGTGTTTGAGGGTTAAAGCTATGGTCGTCGGGTTTGCAGTTTAGGGTTGTTTTGGGTCGTTTCGAGATTTCTTAATGCAGGGGTGCTATTGGGTTTCTACAAGGGTGTTGAACGGACTGCAGAGGTTTCAGGGCTTTTGGCGTGGGGATTCGCATCTGGGGCTTGGGCACCTGGGGCATTGGGATTGGGGTTTTACTGTGGTGTTCGGGTTTAGGTTTGCATTTTAGGGTTCATGTGGTTCAGGGGTTGTAGCCTTAGCTTTGTTTGAGACATCCTGCTCAATATTGTGCTCATTCTTCTGATAGCCCCTAAACCCAAAACCCTAAACCCAAAACCCTAAACCGCGCTTACATGCTCACACTCCAGTCTGACTTGTCTTATTGGGTCTACTGTGGATGCTTATCTTGGCAGATATTGGGGCCGGAAGAATGTTCAGCATTTTCCGTAGGGTTCCTGATTTTGTCTCAACTCAACTTTAAACCCGAAAACCTTTTGATTGAACTCTAGCAAACCAAGAACCCTACTGTAACCGTACAGTCCGCCTCTCCCCCGCCCGCCGAACATGCTTTGGACCTTAGCAGGTTGGACTGCTCCGAGTCTGACAAAGGACCGCAGGGTGTGATTTCGTGGGTTTGGGGTCTTGTCCAGCCACCAAAGGGCAGCTTTGCAGGGCAATTAGGGAGCCGCCTTAAGATGATCATCATCGTCGTCGTCATCATCACATCATCATCGTCATATTCATCTTCATGTTCGTCCTCCTCCTCCTCCTCATCATCATCGTCAGCATGCTCGTGATTATCAAGACAATCATGTGTATCCTCGTGACTTCCACTGTCCAGTCAACATCAATATGGGAGTTTCAGAAAATTAGGGGTACCTTGTTTTGGGGCCCTTTTAAGGGATCCTATTATTTAAGGCAAATTTCAGGTGCTATATTTAAGGTACTATATTAGGGTCCCCTATTTTCGGAAACTCCCATATCCCTGCCGCCATGGTGCTCCTGCTACGACTATGGCCATGCCGGCGAGTCCCAAGCAAACTGCCGCAGTTTGGGGTTTAGGGTCTTAACGTCTGGGGTTTCAGGTTTAGGGCTTAGGGTTTAGGGTGTAAATTTATTGATTAATTTTTTTTGGTTCCAAAGTTTAGCGCAAACCCCAGGCAATACTACGACGACAAGCAGCGGTAACGGCAGCAAATGCACGTTGATAGCATCAGGCCACAAAGTTCTTGTAACACTGATATAAGCAACCGACAGATACCTTGCAGTAGACTACCTGTATACCCTATATCCCAAACCCCACCCCACCCCCTGAACCCTGAAATCTTGAACCTCAAGCCTTTTGTAAGCCGCCGAATTAAGCCCCAAACACGTTGTGTATTCCTTGCAAGCCATTATAGTTATAAGCCCTAGAAGCCCTAGCCCCTAAACCCCCCTAAGCCCTACACCCCAAACCCTAAAACGCCCTAACGATAGCAGACTCAGAACCCTTAGGGGGTCCAAGTACCTAATAATCATATACTCTCCAAAACCTAACCTACATAACTACTACCAGCCCTAAACCCTAAACCCTAAGCCCTAAACCCCAAACCCTGAAAGCCCTAACGATAGCAGACTCAGAAGAGACAAGGACGGCTCTTTGCCCTCACAGGCTCCTTCCAGGCTATGTGAGGTTTGTTTCATTTCTTCGAGGGTCTTGGAGTCGGACTGGTTTAGGGGTTTAGGGTTTTAGGGTTTAGGGTTTTAGGGTTTAGGGCTTTGGGGTTAGGGTTTGGGATTTACGGTCCATGGTTTCTTTTCTTGTTTTGAGCCGTCGCTATGTATGCCACCCTTCCCTTTAAATGCTGGACCAGCCGGTTGGGGGGGTCCAGCTCGGTTTTCCGGGTCACATCGACGGCCGCACGCCGAGTCCTAGTTCGCGACCCCAAGCCGCGAAGCCGAATGCCCAAAGTCTACGCCAAGTCTGCAGTGGGGTTTGACACTCATACTGTAAAGTGTAGAGCCGCAGATTCAGCGTAGAACAAGAGCAATTCATAGGTAATTCGAACATTGGCGAGGCAGTGTGATCGTAACACTGACCATATGTGCTTGGTCCCCGTCGCAGGCCCTGACGCGAGACCTGTGCGACGTTTACTACTCGCGTGTCTTGGGCTTTTGATTCACTGGTTTCCTAAATTTCAATTCCTAACCTCAAATCCCAAGCCCTGCAAACCTTTAATCTCCATCCCTTATCCTAACTCCAAACCCTGAATCCAAAACCCCAACCCTGTGTCGGACATCTCTCAAGCTAAAGCCCTCCAGTCGCACCCCAACCCGAAAAAGAAAGACTAGAATGTAGGAATCTGATAAAGAAACCCTGGGCGTATAACCCCAAAGTAGGAGGATAAGGGCCCCTACATTATATGATTTCGTTTTAGAGTTTTAGGCTTTATGCAGTTTAGGTTTTAGGGGTCACCTCCAGGCATGCGAAAGAATGTCTACGTCACACCGAAAAGCTTCCTGTGCCTCATCGACTTCTACAAGGTTCTTTACGTCGGGGCCCTGGGATGGCGCAGTAGACGCAAGGACGGCGCAGGATGTAAGACTTTATGCTCACAAGGTTTGGGTTCCAAAACGGTATATAAGGCTCAAAATGGCCCAAGAGCCTTGGATAATATGGTCTTTAGGCCCAAAAGCCTTAGAATAATATGGTCTTTAGGCCCAAAAGGCCTTAGAATAATGTGGTCTTTAGGCCCAAAAACCTTAGATTGGCCCAAAAGCCTCAAAATGTGAGTCCTTAGAGCCTTAAGGGAAAGGGCTTGGTTCCCAAAAGCAGTCAGAGTAGTCCTTGCCCAGTTTGGGTAATAATGCCACCGTCAACCCATTAGATGATTATTCCTACAAGTAGGGCCCCCCCTACACTCCACCCAATATATCACTACTACTTCCCCATGATCAATACAATTATAGGAATAACCAATTATATACCCCATCTATATTCTCTAAGGTGGCATTATTAGCCAAACTGGGCAAGGGGTTCCTTATAGAATGTGGTTCAGGGTTTGCAGTTAAGGATCGTAAACCCTGAAGTTCTACGGTATGACCCCGAGGTATTTCGGAGCTACCCCAAGGTATTTCCCAGCTACCCCCGAGATTCTACTGAATCAATCCTAAATTGCCCGGGGCCAACACCACGCCCCAGCAAACTCGAGGACACACCCGAGCGAACTTCAAGGACACCCCACCCCACAACTCCAACCCAAGAAGCCAATCCTGAGGACAGAAGCCAAGACCAAGAACCTTAAAGATGATTATTCCTAGGGTCCCCCCTACAATGGATCCCTTATAGATGCCTTTAAAGGAACCCTTATGGTGCCCTTAGAGGAACCCTAGTTGGGCACATGGACACATAGGGCATGGGCGAAGGGTGCAGGTTGGAAATTCACGACAGACCATGAGCTTCCGGACAATCACTGGCCCAGAGGCTCCAACATCCCTTAATGAAGGAATATTCCTAGGGCTCCTTTAAAAGGATCCTTAAGGGTTCCGTTAAGGGATCTA
>CAJNDT010006224.1:1231616-1432505 GCA_905221615.1 Symbiodinium sp. CCMP2592
TAGGGTTTTTGGAAGTTGTTGGGGGTTAGGGGCTATACTGAACTAAGTGTTGACAGGTCGATATTGCTACAATAGCAGCAAAAAGCCTTCCACTGCAGCTCGAAACGACAAACACCACCCCTACTCCCACCTTCACTTCACCGCGCCTATAGTAAGAAAATGCAACAAACACTGGCACTCCGATGGTCACCAAAACTGAGAAGCTTTCTTTATTGTTGCTACGACGGCTGCAATGCGTACACGCATTTGCCGACAGCAGCTGATTTCTGATACGATTGAAGGATTTTAGACCTGGCGCTTTATGTGTTTTTGCAAGAGCCTGGAGTCTGGAGCACTTTAAACTCGAAGCTCTATCAATGTACAATGCAAGCAAACCCATGACGCTACCGTTGTATGGACTTTAGTTTTCTTAGCTAGTTTCAGTTAATGGTCGCAAGCAGCGTCATCGACTCGAGCATCGGACAGCTCAAAGGCTGCGTTCTTAAGGTTACGACGCTAAGAGTTCAAATCATGTTCAGGAGCTTTAGATCTGATGAGATTGATCCCGTCCTTTTTTGATCATAGAAGAGAGCCTCGGGTACGGAGAACAGTCTTCGTCACACAAGGCTTATCAAAGGCGGTATTATGAATCATGTGGTCCATGGGACCTTTGCGAAGTGTGCTTTGAGTAGGGCTACGGGTAGATCAACCCGAAAAACGGGTTTTCTAGGAACACGAAACCCTACATCGCTGAAGGTTCGCTCTAAGCCTCTGCAAAGAAGGCGCCATTGCACCCTAAAAGAAAGGTTCGCCTTGTAGACTTGTAGACTGTCCTAAACCCCACCTTAGCCCCGAATAGCCTACCTTTTTTAAGGACTTATATCAAGAATTCAGAAAGAAGAACCCTAAAAAGGTAGGGTTTTTCAGGGTTAAGGAAAGGATCCTAAACTGTCCCCGAACTACGAGGTCGAGCTGAAGGAGCAGGATGTGGTCTTGCGCGCGGAGGAGAAGAAGACCACGG
The DNA here is from genome assembly GCA_905221615.1 of Symbiodinium sp. CCMP2592. Classification (NCBI taxonomy): domain Eukaryota; class Dinophyceae; order Suessiales; family Symbiodiniaceae; genus Symbiodinium; species Symbiodinium sp. CCMP2592. Next base: position 1,232,617 of record CAJNDT010006224.1, read on the forward strand.
CTCTCTTGGAGAAGGCCGTTGAGGGTTCAGGGTTGACGGTATGGCATTTGAGGGGTTAGGGTTTAGGGTTTAGGGTTTAGGGTTTAGGGTTGAGGGGTTTGCCTGGACCCCCATACTACCCTTTATTGTAGCCCCGACTTACCTCATAATGAGAAATATCAGAGCCCTTTAAAGGGCACTTGGGGGTCTAGGTGGGGTATAGGGGCCTAAACAGGTTTCGGGCTCATGGGCCTTGTGAGGGTTACTGTACTATAGGGGTTCCCTAAGGCTTTAGGGCTTCGGGTTTCAGGGCCTAGGGTTGAGTTGGTTTAGGGATTTCGGGCCAAGGGTTGGGGGTTTAAGGTTCTTTTCGAGGTCCCGGGAGGGTCTCAGGGTCAGGATTGAAACAGTTCTTAGACAAATGCTTTTCGAAATCGAAACATGGAACTTCAACATCTTCCTCAGTATGAACACAACACAAAACTTCAGATTTTGGGACTAGGCCAACCTCTAGGTTCTGGATTTCTGAGGACAAAAGGGTCTCAAGCCCTTCAGCTAGAAAAAGCCAAGACACAGCCCTACCCTGCAGCCCTTTAAGCAGAAACACCAGAGCCACCCTTCAAAAGAGCCTCTGTTAACAAACACAACAAATACGTACCCAAAACAAAGCCTGAAACCCCCAAAAGAACAGTGCTCAGGTCATGGCGGAGAAGGCTAAGGCGGACAAGAAAGCAGAGCAAGCCAGGTTCTCGGATGTTGCCCGGGTGTTCCGGCTCCCCAAATCCTTGTCCTTTTTTCGCTTCGAGGTTTGTGGCGCCAATAACACGGCATCATTATTGCCAAACCCTAGGGGTCCATGTACCCAAATAGTATATACACTGGCCTTAAAGTACTCCCTATATGGGTACATGGGGCCCAAAGTATAATATACTATTTGGGTACATGGACCCTTAGGGAAACGGCGCCCAAGAAAGGCTATAAATTGGAGAGCCACTCGCAGGGGACGAGCTAGAAGATTCAAGACCGAAGACCATAGGCTTGACCATTTCTTGCAGACAGGGCACCAGCCGCTGTCCTTGGCGCGTCGCATGCACAGTTTGGACTATATCTTGAGCAATCCAGCATGGGCCCTAATCCCGAAGGGTCCTTGTACCCCAATAGTATATACATTGGCCGTAAGGTAGTCTCTACATAGTTACAATGGGCCCAAAGTATATACTGTTTGGGTACACGGACCCTTAGGGAAACCCTAAACCCTAAACGGTCTGCAGGCACCTGAAATCTGAAATGTTTGAGCCCCAGGCATCTCCACACCCATCAGGACGAAACATCCCGGAGAGACCAAGTCCTTCTGATCCAAAGAGAAGTCAAAGCCTCCGCCTGCGAAGAGCTTTCAGACAATGAGCCATAAACGCTAAATCCCAAATAGACACTAAACATAGCCAGGCAAACCTTACGAACCCCCCACTCCTTCCAGTTGCAAACAAAAGCTCATATACATTCGTATATATATATATATATATATATATGTATATGTACATGTAACATATATATATATATATATATATATATACACACATAATCCTGCACAAGGTCAACGCCCAGAAGGCCGATTGTCAGGCTGAGGCGGACAAGATTAACGGCAACACAGCTCGCAAGTCAGCAAGGGTGGTTCCGATTCGGGGTTGGGTTTTCGAGGTTGGGTTTGGGGTTTAGGGGTTTAGGGTTTAGGGGTTTAGGGTTTAGGGGTTTAGGGTTTCGGGTTTAGGGGGTTTAGGGTTTTGGGTTAGAGTTTGGGGCTTTAGGTTTGGGGTGCTATGATTAGGACTGCTTGGAGTTGCAAACTCCATTCTGCGCTACTGTTGTTATACGTGCCACGACTGTCGCAGTCAGCCCTGTTGCCACTCCCGTCACGACTGTTTCGGCTGACATGACTCTGACTCTCAGAATCAGTTGTTGGCGGTTGCGGTGGTTGGCGGGCAAGTGATTGTCACAACGCTCAAAACGTTGAGCCTTCCGCGGCGCCCAGCCAGTCAACCCTACCCATGTTTCTGAAGAATCGTCACCACCCGGAAACCTGACGCCCAGAACCTGAAAGAAGGATCCCCAAACCCAGCAGTGGAATCCCAGCCGTGAGCAAGGATAGAAGCCGATGTTGACCGTGAGTAAGCCCTCAGGAGCCCGGTGAAACTCAATCGCCACAGGATGCCTCAAGAACCCTAAGCCCTTACTAAACCCTGAACCTAAACCCTAAAGCCCCAAACCGTAAAACCCTAAACCCTCGAAGCCTTAACTCCGAATAACCCGACCGCTCCAAGGGTAAAAGGAGGGACCCTTAATATGGATCACGAGGTATATACCCTTAGTATAGCCATTATATACCCATTATATAGCCCATTATAGGGTGACCCCTAGGTATATACCCTTAATCTAGCCATTATATACCCATTATACTATACAGCCCATTATAGGGTGACCCCAAGGTATATATTCTCAATATACCCATTATATAGCCCATTATAGGGTAGGGGTCCCCATTAAGGGTCCCTGATTTTCCCCTCTGAGACCGCTGAAGGCGAGAAGGCCGAGGCCCAAATCGAGCTGGACAAGGCTTTGCCCTTCCTCCACGAGGCCGAGTCCGCCTGCAACTCCATCACCAAGAAGGACCTTCCCCTTAACCTTTAAGGGGTGCCTTCAAGGATTCTATAAGTGCTTTAAGGGTTCGAAACATGCAACTCCATCACCAAGAAGGAGCTTCCCCTTAAGGGTTTAGGGTTTAGGATATATACTTTAGGCCAAAGGCACCTATATGGGGAGTACCATCACCAAGAAGGACCTTCATTTGGGATTTTGGGGCCATGGTTTGGGTTTAGTGTTTTGGGTGCAGGGTTCGAAAAAAGCAATGCCATCACCAAGAAGGACCTTCTTTGACCCTTCCTTTAAGGGGTGCCTTTAAGGACTCTATAAGTGCTTTAAGGTTTACGGTTTAAGGGTCCATGCCTTAGGGGGTATTTTTGGAGTCCTTATAACAAGGATCCTACTATTTAGGGTACTATATTAGTGTCCTCTTGCTCCATCACCAAGAAGGACAGCCACTGGTTGTGCTGCTTCTTGCGTTTTGCTGAGATGGCTATGCCAAGGTGTCTGTCAAAAGAACCCAGAAGGACCTTACTTTAGCTAGGTTCCAGAGTCAATAGTACCCTTTTGCCCCTATTAACTTGGGATCCCCTTATTAAAACCGAACATTAGGAAAGAGGGTACCCTTATCATAAAGGGGCTACTGAGGAACCTAGTTAGGGATCCCAGATGGACATAAGGATTTGATGGGGATTTCCCTAGTTGTCGGGCTTTATTATAGAGGCCCTCTATCACCAAGAAGGACCTTCTTAGACCCTAAGGGTCCAGGCGCCCAACAACGGTTCGTTTAAGGGTGGCCTTTAAGGATTCTATAACGGCTTTACGGGTTCATCACCAAGAAGGACCTTGGTTTTCGATCCTACATCCTACACGCCTAAATTCTCAAACCCCTAAATCCCTGAATCCAAACCCGGAGCCCTCAAAAAGGACCTCCATGTGTTAAGGAGGTTATTTAAGGACCTAGTTTCTGTTGCAGCAGCCACAGTGGCAGTGGTAATGGCAGTAGTAGTAGTAGTAGTAGTAGTAGTAGTAGTAGTAGTAGTAGTAGCAGCAGTAGTACTAGTAGTAGTAGTCGTCGTCGTAGTAGTAGTAGTTATAGTAGTTATAGTAGTTATAGTAGTTATAGTAGTTATAGTAGTTATAGTAGTTATAGTAGTAGTAGTAGTAGTAGTAGTAGGCGGCCCCCCCCTACCAACCACCCCCTTTTACATGCGTTGCTTGGGGTGGGGGGGGGGCTGATAACGTACAGGCAGCCTCGAACAGTTGCCAGCCAATATCGACAGGAACTGCTCCTAGTAGCCCAGATGCTCCAGGATGCTTTGTATGCTATGCTCATGATGCGATTGCATGCGTGGGGGGTGGGGGGGGGCGGGCTGATAACGTACAGGCAGCCTCGAACAGTTGCCAGCGAATATTTACAGGAACTGCTCCTAGTAGCCCAGATGCTCCAGGATGCTTTGTATGCTATGCTCATGATGCGATTGCATGCTTTGTATGCTATGCTCATGATGCGATTGCATGCGTGGGGGGGTGTGGGGCGGGGGGGGGGGGCTGATAACGTACAGGCAGCCTCGAACAGTTGCCAGCGAATATCCACAGGAACTGCTCCTAGTAGCTCAAGCCTCCACGCCAACCATTGACTGCTAGCCCCACCAAACCTTGCAGGGACACGCGCCAAGCAATGACTGCCAGCTCCAAAAAAACTTGCGAGACACGTGCAGTCGCAATCTGCATGCCTCTCTGTTCTGTTCAAGTCGTGATGATGTTCGTTGTTGATGATGATGATGATGACGAAGATTTAACATACCAGATGAACTACTTTAAAGACCGAGTAAAACAAGCCTTCTCCCACCCAATTTCGAGGTTTCGCTGAAAGCCCTCGCAAAGGCAAACAGACAACGTAAAAAAGTCCAGAGGTAGGCTTGGCAACTTTATAAGATGGCGGACATCCCGAAAGTACTGTAAATACCGAGTAAAATGGCTCTTGCGGAGATGTTGTTCGAGGTGTCCGCGTAACAATCTCGACTTCATTCTTCCCGCACACCCACGCACCCCCACAACAAAAAATTCCACAATCGGATGCTGTAGTTTGAAAGCTCGCAGGTGAAATTTCTAGCTTCATAAGATGTTCATACATGACGAAAGTGCTGTAAATACCGAGTAAAACGGATGTGGGTTACAAGAGTATGTAAAAGAGGTGGTTGGTAGGGGGGGGGGGGTGGCTAGTAGTAGTAGTAGTAGTAGTAGTAGTAGTAGTAGTAGTAGTAGTAGTAGTAGTAGTAGTAGTAGTAGCAGTCTTAGTCGTAGTAGTAGTAGTAGTAGTAGCAGCAGCATCAGTAGCGTTAGCAGTAGCATGGGCAGTGGCAGTGGCAGTGGCAGTAGTGTAGTACTAGTAGTAGTAGTTGTACTGGTAGTACCAGAAGTACTGGTAGCACGAGTAGTAGTAGTAGTAGTAGTAGTAGTAGTAGTAGTAGTAGTAGTAGTAGTAGTAGTAGTAGTAGTAGTAGTAGTAGTAGTCGTAGTAGTCGTAGTAGTCGTAGTAGTAGTAGTAGTAGTAGTAGTAGCAGTGGTGGTAGTAGTAGTAGTAGTAGTAGTAGTAGTAGTAGTAGTAGTAGTAGTACTAGTAGTAGTTGTTGTTGTTGCTGTTGTTGCTGTTGTTGTTAGTGGTGGTGGTGGTGGTGGTGGTGGTGGTGGTGGTGGTGGCTAAAGAGCTAAACTGCTAAACCCACCGTTTACCCCCAAGGACGGCCGACATGCCTGAAGCGTGTCCTTGTGGTATTGTGTTATCAGGGTTGAGGTGCCCTAGACCAGTCCTTTAGAAGGGTTTAGCTGATACTGATATAGCAGAGTGTGGGCGGAAAAGTGAAGAGCCATGGAGAAGAGGCAGCAGAGCTACGAGGGTAGGGTGGGTAGCTGCGGCCCTAATCCCTGATTCCCGATACCTTGAGCCCAAAAGGGCCTTGATAGGATGGGACCTTCAGGGAAGCATCACAACAGCCGGGCCAAATCCTTATATAAGCTGCAACCCTTGACCATGATCCTGCGCTCTCGGTTTGAAGGCCAAGGGATGGGTTTTCCCGTAGTTGCTGCCTGGCTTTCTCGGCATTTCTCGGCCGCAGGATATCACGGAGATCAAGACCAACAACAAGTGTCTGACCAAGCATGTGCTTACAAACCCTAAACCCTAAAACCCTAAACCCTGAATCCAAGAACCCTAAACTCCAGACTACAGTCGGGCCTTACCCCAAGGCCTGTGGATATCATCAAGCTGACCTTCGACGGTCTGCAAATTCTACAGTCGAAGTCGGTTATCTCCGTGAAGGCAGGGCTGTAGGGTTATAGGGCCTAAACCCTAAAAAATCAATTAAGTCCCTTAACCCTGCACCCTAAACCCTACCCCCTAAACCCTAGGGTGTAGGTTTTAGGCCTCGGTGCAGGCGAGGGAAGGGCTTTGAAGGGTTTGGCATGTAGTCATCAAGCTCTAGGGTTTCGGGTTTGGAAGGCAACCGGAGTTGAATTACGACAGGGTTTGCGTGTTCCAGGATCAGGCCATTTAGGTATTACTTACAGGATCATGGGACTTAGTAACTAGGGTTATATTTAGGGTAACTCTACTTACAACTACTCATAACCCCGATTGAGGTACTTATAACCTTACTTACTAAGTCCCATGAACCTCCAAGTAGGCGTTTCGGTGAGTGAGCGGCGAGAGCGGTCGATCGGGATAGTTTGAGGTTAGGTTTAGTACGCATCAAGTGGCTAGGCTTTGCGGCTTGAGGACTTCAAAAACCAAGTAGCAGAGTAGGTAACCTTTATCTTTTTTTGTGTAGTATAGTCCCTATATAATCCTTATATAACCAAAAAGGTTAACCTTTAGTACCCCATGATACCCGACAAATCTCAGGGCGTGCCCGCTGTGCGGGCACAGATTAGTCGACAGACCTGCCCACTCCAATTGCACGGGTCTGGGATCTGGCCTGGCAGCTCTGGGTTTTTATGCTTTACCTAGAGGCTCATACCCTGCCCCTTTGTTAGGGTACCCAATTCTCTATATACCAGATCTAACCATCAAACTAGGTACCACAAAAAGGGGTACGTGGAGGTTCATGGGTAGTTATAAGTATGGTTGTAAGTAGGATAACGATGGTTATAAGACTTATACCCGCACTTATAACTACCCATGAACCTCCAAGTAGGCCCTAAACCCTCTACCCTTACAGAATCCCCAGAGATCCCTTTGAAAGGGACCCTTAAAGGAACCCTTTTATAACCCATGAACCTGAAAGTAGGGTGTGACCGGTTGATGATATAAATCCTGCATTACCCATAGTATTTAATATACCATGATTCCCATAGTTTAGGGTCCTTAAGGTAATGCAGGATTTATATCATCAACCGGACCCTCTAGGGGTTCGAGGCTAGAAGCCTTTTGGTTGAAAGGGCTTCGGAGTACAGGTTTACCACTACGCTTGATGATATAACTCGTGTATACCCTTTAAAGGAACCCTAGATTCTAAATACTAAGGCCCCTAGATGAAGCCCTGTCTTTTTTAGGCTCTCCTTCTGATTATTAAGGCCCCTAGATGAAGCCCTTTTTTGGGGGGCTCTCCTCCGCATCGAAGATCTGCACTTTATTAGGGGTACGGTTGATATAAACCCTGGAGTTCCTTTAAATGGATCTACAAGGGTACCTTTTAAGGGGTTCCTCTAAGGGATCTATAGGGTTTTCGGGTTTAGGGATTGAGTTAAATCCTGCATTTCCCAAAATCAGGAATGTGCCATAATTCCCACCGTCGAGGGTCATTAAGGTACTGCAGGATTTATGTCATCAACCGTATCACTACACTTTGGCCAGAAGCAGAGTCTACCGTTGTTTCCTGCGTAGACATCTACATCTAACCCACTCCCCAAAACCCTGAACCTTGACTTGTCGACCCGCAGCGGTTTCGCGACATAGCAAAATCTTGTTCTAAACCCTTGACAACCTGTGGGCATATCCGAAGTATGAGTGTTTTTCTACTATGTGGGTTGTTGGACGCTTAGGATGTTGAGTCTGGAGCAGGTGGATGAGAAGCTCATCAACAAGGCACGTTCCGTTGCAGGGATTGGGTTCTGCTTGCCGTTTGGCTGTCAGATCTCGCCAGCATGGGTGCGCAAGATCTCGTTTACAACGCTGACCCGAAAGAACTGCATACGGGCTGCGTCCGAAAATCCCTGTCTTGTCGTTTGTTCGGCGCCCCTTCTCGTCGACCCTCTTGAAATCTCGAGCTGCCGGACGTTTTGTCTAAACCGCTCATTCGTCGTCTTTGTGTTTGGGTGTGAAGGTTTAGGGCACACTTCTCGCAAATCTAGTGCACTCTGCCCTGCAGGTTGCCACTGTCAGTTAAATGAAAGCTATAGGTTTCGTGCTGCTGTTGTATTTTTCAGCGCAGAGGGAGTGCTGAGAGTTTTGCCTGGGAGCACGATCAATGTTGTGGATTTCGGAGCTAATTCGCTGATGAACCCTAAGCCCCAGCGCTCGCAAATCCACCCTAAACCAGCTTGCAAAACCCTCAACCCATTGATCCTCAGCCCTACAACGCCAGAGCCCCAAACTCCCGAAGAAAGCGAAGAATGCAAGAAATGAACCAACATAGGCTCTTGTAAAAGACCCTAAACCCTAAACCCTAACCTCAAAGGAGACAAAACCCCGAAGCCCAAACAGGTCTCGGCAATCTTCATCATGGACAGCTACGAGGAGTTCGCGAAGAAAGATCTGCAGGACTGCTCATCGCCGAGCTACTGTAAACCCTCCATCCACTTGGAGGCACAATGTCAGGCATGCTTCAACGACCCATCCTTTCGACCGTATGACTCAAATGTCTTTGGCAGTCTGTTGCTCTGCATTATTCACAAGCCCCTAGACACCGGCGCACCGAGCAATTGCACCTGTAGGAGAACTTATATCGTTTAGGGTTTAGGGATTAGTGCTGCTGAGTGTTGATACGTCTCTGTTTGAGAATTGGCGAGTGCATATCTTGGGCATGTTGTAATGGAGAGACCAGCAATACACACCTTTCAGTACATGATTGTCTGTGGTAAAGAAAGTAACCCGCCACATAGGTCTCGGTCCCGCATACACTGGCAGGGCTTCTAGACCCTCAGGGTCCATGTACCTAACTAGTATATACATTGGCCTTAAAGTACTCCCTATATGGGTACATTGGGCCCAAAGTATATATTTTTTGGGTACATGGACCCTTAGGGAGATATGTTCTTGCACTGATAAGGCGATTTTGGGCTTCTCGGAGTGTCGACTCTGAGAAGCTTGGTGGTGTCATGTGCTGCGATATAGTGAAAGCCTGGTTAGCAGCATGCAAACGACAGGTCCCTACACTTAGCACGGATGGTCTTTACGTTTTTCTTCGGTGACGATGATGATTGTGGTTGCTACTATGACTCGCACCATTACTGCTAGTAAGTCTAAAGGTAAGCTGGGTTGAGCTTGAAGAGTTGTTGAAAGGTTCTCTTGCAATCCCGGCAGGATTGAAATCATTATGCTTGTTCTACCGAGAAATCGTCGTCGCTAGAGGTTTAGTCTTTTGGGTTTTGGGGCTAAGGATCATTGGCACTACGAGGTGTATGTAAAGTTTAAGGAGCAGTAGCCAAGGAGCAGTAGCCCACCATATAGGTAAGCTGGGCCTTTTGTGATAGGATATGAACTTCCTGAACAACATCCTGGACTTCGCGGCCAATGAGAAGGCGACCAGTTCTTAAGGGGGATGACGAGCAAGGGCACGGTCTAGCCGAAACCGTTGCCGCCTCTGATATCCCCATGCCCTATTACCTAGACCCTCAGCACCCATGTACCCATATAGCATGTACTTCCGCCCTCCATGTCAGCATGCATTCACTTCTTGTCTTTGGCTTCAGAATATGCTATATAGGTGCATGGACCCTTCCAGGGACATACCTCGAAGTGTCCTTTGCGTACTTTGGGGTTGAACGTCAGGCAGGATTTCGAAGCATAGTCCTGCTCTAAAATACCCAGACGGTCTACGTAATCCTGTGTGCTCAGGCGAGTCACTGAGCAAACCCAAAACTATCTTCTCAGCAAGCCTAAACCCTAAGCCTTGAAACCCTAAACTCTGAGCCCTCGAACCTTCAAAGGATGCCATCAAAACCCCAAAACCCTCAACAACCCCCCAAGAACCATAAAGACCCCTTAGAAGGAGCCGTCACCTAAATCCTGTTGTTGAAAACCTCTCTAGACTAGAAATCCCAAGCCCTGAATCCTTCGGCTTTACACAGTTTAGGATTTCTGGGTTCTTGGTCAGGAACTTGAATTCAGTTACCGTAATATAGGGGTAACTCATCGGGTTTGCTCATTAGGGTAACTTAAATGAAGCCAAGGTGTCCATGTACCCTAATAGTATATACCTTCGGCCCAATGTACCTATATAGAGAGTACTTCAAGGGCATTTGGGTACATGGACCCTTAAACTCCAAAACCTAAAGCCTTTATAGCACCCTTCTAGAAGGAATGAAGGCACCCCTTAAAGGAACCCTTTTGGGCACCTGGACCCTTAGGGTAACCAGAACCCAGTGTTAGGGCCTTGACTGAGACAGTGTCTGTTTGTGCCGAACGAGATCCAACAAGTTACTTTGCCCAGTGACACTGCGGGAAGAAGTGCACGTCTTTTTTACCTGTTGCAGCAAGCTTTGGCAAAGTGGGACGGAGGATTGAAGATCCTCCGGAGTGTTTCGACACGCCAGGGCAACGCTGCAGCTGGCTGCGAAAGAGTGCGCGAGCTTTACCGGCAGTACTCTGTGAACTGCTGCGTGGAGGCGGTGTACATCAGAGGTGAGATGCTGAAGCTTCACACCAAGACTGGTGTTCGGAAGCGACCTCTGGAAGTAGTTCGTTTCTAGAAGTCGAGAAACATAACCCCCAAACCCTAAACCCCAAGGCCCCCAAGCCCTAAACCTCAAACACCTAAACCCCTTATAGATCCACTTTTCAAGAAGCCCTTCTGGATCTCTTTATTGGGGCCCCTATGGATCCAGTCTTACTTAAAGGATCATGGGACTTAGTAACTAGGATTATAATTAGGGTAACTCTGCTTATAACTACATCTAACCCCAATTAAGGTACTTACTTGCTAAGTCCCATGATCCTCCAAGTAGGGCCTTGAAAGGATAACATCAACGACGAGACCTGCGAGTTGCTGGAGCCCTACCTGCGCTTTGATGAGGCCGAGTTTTGGGGGTTCAGGGCTTTAGGGTTTGGGGTTTAAGGGGGTTTAGGGCTTGAGGGTTTTTGGGTTGGGGGGGGGGGGGGGGTTCAGAGTTTCGAGGCGGGTTCGTTTAAGGGATCTATAAGGGTTCCTTTAAAGGGGGTGGGGCTACAGGGCATGAGTCATGGCATTCGGAAAGTGCTCGTGCGGGGGCTGAGACATTTCATTAAATTATGCATTGTTAACGTTGCCAGCTTCGTGAGCCTGCTACGGGAGTTTTTCTGATTGAATAGGATGTCATGCGATTGAGCCTTTTCAAAGGGCTGCTTATGATGATTGTGCAAATATTCGGAGGACATCTGGCACCGAACCCCAGGATCCCACAAGAACTTCTGCGCCCCGGAATGCTTGACCCGTTCACCGTTCAGCTTGAAGCCGCTGCGAGATACCAGACCCCTTCAACCCGTGACCCCTGCCAAACGCAGCAAGATCGATAGAGGCCTTCTTCTTAGTAGCTGAGTGGATACACTTTACACTTTTGGGATAATCATACCCGCAAAAAACTGAGAGTTTTAGTGTACTTATGAATTCAGAAACTAAGTCTTAAACCCTATATACTATGGACCTGGAGAACCACACAGAAGCTTTCCATGGACCTACACCTGGAACCCATTACACCGTACCTCTAGTCTCCATTGTAGTTCCTTGTTTGGGAGTAACCAATGACATATGTAGGATCCTATGAGTTAACCCCCAAGAAGGAACTAACATGGAGACTATAGGTACTTTAATGCTCTTTACACGCCGTGAAGCCAGGACCCAGCGAAGAATTGGAGTCCTTGGACTCACAAGGCAGCTCATTCCTGCGGAGAACAGCTGTACCCGCTATCTATTATGTTTCTGTATATATATATATATATATGTATGTATGTATGCACGTATTTCTGTATGAATGCATGTATGTATGTATGTATGTATGCATGTATGTATGTATGTATGTATGAGTCTAAATGCACACCATGTGCCTAGATATGGTCATAAGATGGGACCGCAAAGCTTAAACCCTTGAAGCTCTAATCCGTCAGGCCCTCAATCCTGCACCCCGAAGGTCGGTATCCGCACATAGCCTAAAGTCCCAAAGCCCTCAACCCGAAAGCCCTACAGTAGAAGCCTCAAAGTTGGAAGCCCAATAGCCTGAATCCATAAGAGTAATGCATAGGGAATCCCAGCACTATTTGGCCTTAATCCGGTTTCCAACTTTATGGCGTTTACTGTAAGACTAAAACTCCCAACGCCATGAAGCTTTCAACTGGGGCTCGGCGATCCATGAGAAAGTCTCGCGTCTCTAGAACTGAACATCGAAACACCCGAGTAGCGGCTGTGTAGCCGAAACACCCGGAACAGCGGCTATGTTTCAGGGATTGGGACTTAGGGCATGGTGTACGTTTTTCGATTCAGGGTTTGTAGTTTACATGTTATGCGTTATGGGCTCTTTGGTGTTTCCATGAACGTCCATTGGTTCCATCGCTTCCATCTTCCCCCAAGTGAACTCATTGTCATTAGAAAATCTGAAGACCCAAACCCTTCAACCCCGGAACACTCGAAACCCGACAGCCTGCTGAAGCCCCAATGTCAAAGCTCTTTCTCACCTTGGCTCTTAAGAAACCCCTGAGCCCAAACCCTGAAGCCTATAACTATACAGTATCCACACCCAGTAGAGGCCCTGAGCCACAAGCTCTGGTCCTTCATCCCTGGGTTTTGCAACCCAAACCCGGAAACCAAGAACTCAGCGCCTGCATCCTAAACCCCTAAACTCACATAAACCATTGTGCAAATCCTGCCAAACCATCTTAGAAATTCTACAAAACCATGAAACCCTACGCCCGCGACCCCTTCCCCCCAAATCGTTTTCCGCGAACCCCAAACCCTTCTACCCCGCAGCCCTAAATTCTCAATTCTAGTTCCTGCATCTTATTTTTTTGGTAATTCCTAAACCCCTGAACCCCTTTAAACCTTATAGATCCCTTGAAAGGAATTAAAGGATCCCTTTAAAGTAGCCCTAAGCCCCTGCCAGGCCCTGGATCCCGACCTGGCCGGCAAGGCTTCCGGCGCGGCGGCCGGACTCTGCAAGTTCGTCGGAGCCATGGCGCCTCTCCTTTGAAGGGATCCTTTAAGGGCTTCTTTTAAGGGATCTTTTAAAGGGATCCTTTAAGGACTTCTGTGAAGGGATCCTTTAAGGGTTGCTTTAAAGGGATTCTTTAAGGGTTCCTTTAAAGGGATCCTTTCAGGGTTCCTTTAAAAGGAATCCTTTCAGGGTTCCTTTGAAGGGATCTGAAAAGGGTCTATAAAGGGGCTTAGGGTTTTGGGGTTGCGTGTTTAGGGGTTTAGGGTTTAGAGCCATGGTGCCTCGTTCTATGTTACATGGTACTGTAGTGTAGTGGTAACGGTAGCATTGGTGCTCGTACCCGTGCCAGTGCTAGTACTAGTACTCGTACTGGTAGCACCAGGACTCATACCCCTACTTGTACTCGTGCCAGTGCTTGTACTTTTGCGAGTACAGACACCACCCAACGTATGAACTCGAAAGCATGAAGCGCTCAACCCCAAGACCATTTATATCCTTCAACCCCTGAACCGTCAGCCCTTTGAAGTATGTAACGTAAGTAACCTGAGCCTTATGAGGCTACACCAAAAACTGGTTTTCGGGTTGAAGGCACAGTTCAGTCCGAAGACCTTTAAAGGCTGGAATAGTTCAAGGGTTAAGGACTTGCACTTTGGGGGATCTTTTTTGTCCACATCAGGTGTAGGTTGCAGTGTTGTCGGGACAGTAGTGCGGCGCTCCCGTTTTCAGGAGGTGGGCGCAGGTTTGGGGATCTGAACCCAGGACCAGAGAATACGTTGGGGCTTGAATAGCTGAATTACGATTGGTGTCTCCTAGCATGTGAGTAGCTTGGGATCATGTAGGATTTTTTCTACTTGTTCAGGCCTCCCCTTTGAGGGCACGCACTATATCATCAGGAATGTCAGAACTGCGAAGTGTCACAGGTGTCCTTACATTCCGAGCCCTTACGATTATCGTCATAGTTGATCATGGGGAAGGCTTGAACTGTCGAAAAGGTCATACATGGAAAAAACCAACGACCCCAAGCCCAATTTGTATCAATCTGATGTAAGAACCCCAAACCCTCCCAAACCCTACATACTTGGAGGTTCATGGATAATTCTGAGTCCCCCAATACAAGTTATAACTATAGTTCTCCTACTTATAATCCTACTTTTGACTAACTATGAACCTTCAAGTAGTCTTATTCAGGTGATGTATCACGGGGCCGCCAAGATCGTGAAGCCCAAGATGGATGCCTTAAAGGTCGCTGAGGCCCGGTTGGCGAAGGCGGGAGCAAGGATTTTTCGTTTCTGAAGGGTTTCCTATAGGTTCTCCTGAAGGCTGCATGTGCCCATATAGTCCCTTAGGGATCTATAAGGGTTCCTTAAAGGGATCTACAAGGGTTCTGCAAAGGGTTTAGGGTTTCCGAAAATTAGGGGCTAGGATGCCCAGTAGTACCCTTATTCCCTTTTTGTAGTCCTAGGTTCCTTATAAAGTTACCCAATACCAAAAAGAGAGGCCTTAGGTTACTGGGTATCCTAGAGTATCTGCCAAAGAACCTCTGTCTGGCCTAAGTATATACAAGAATCATATAGGTGCATGGAGCCGTAGGGTCTGTAAAGTCTTCTCTATAAAGATCTACGGACTCTTGTTATATAGGGGCTGTGTACAAGGGTTCTCTTCGGGTTAAGGTTCGGTTTCTGTAAGGGGCGTTCGGGTTAAGTAGGGTTTAGGGTTTAGGGTTTCCGGATCCGGTAGGGGTTGATATAGACTGGGTCTAGTGTGTAGGGCTTAGGGCTTGATGTGGGTCAGGTTGAGGGTTCAAGGCGGCTGGGCAACAGTTGGGTTTCATAGGGTGAGGGCTTCAAGGTCCCACCTAAATTATGTTCCAGCTGCCCACTGGCAAGGGCAGACGATGCGGCCTCCAGCACCGTAGGCTAAAGCTCTACCCTGGCGGTCGGGCTGCCATACCCTCAATGCTACTCTGACCCTTAAGCCCCGAGCGCGGCAGTGAGATTCGTTGTGAGAAATCCTAAGAGTCCATGTACCCAAACAGTATATATTTTAGGCCCAATGTACCTATATCTCGGAGTAGGTTAAGGCCAAAGTATATACTATTTGGGCACATGGACCCTCAGGGTGTGATAGATATAGTCGCTATGGCGATCCATCCTCCAAGCCCTGCACTCTAGACCCCTAAATTCTGCCAGTACCACCCCCTAATTTTGGGATAATATTATTTGTAGTCTCCATTGTAGTTCCTTTTTGGGGTTACCTTATAGGATCCTTATTATATATTTGGTTAAAGCCAAAAAAAGGAACTACAATGGAGACTATAGGTACCTACTATAAAGTTGAAAGTGTGCACTTTTGGTTGCTTATGAGCTCAGCAACTAAGGAGGCCCTGAACCGAAGCTCCCCGTAACTTCTAAACCCAACCCCCTAAGGGTCCATATGTGCCCAAATAGGGTTCCTTTAAAGGGGTTTCCATAAGGGTTCCTTTAAAGGGATCTATAAGGAATCGATAAGGGTTTAGGGGATAAGGGTCCATGTGCCCAAGTAGTATATACTTTGGGCCCAATGTACCCATATAGGGAGTACTTTAAAGTCAATGTATATACTATTTAGGTACATGGACCCTTAGGGCTACACTATCCCTACACCGCAAGCTTATGCCCTAAACCCATCAATCCCACACTCTGCTCCCCTACTATAGGGGCCTACACTATTGCCAATACTGTTTTGGGGGCTCCTTATTACAACTATAGTATAATGGGCCCAGAGCCCAATTCTAATTATTAAGGCCCCTATATTGCACCCTCAGCTTCCCCCAGCTTCCTCCCAAGACGAGGCCATGGGCGAGCTGGGCGCAGCGGAAGAGGAGCTGAACAAAGTGCTCGCGGAGGTCCCCCTTGTGAGGTAACATACGGGCAATAGTAATAATTGCCCGTAAAATTTTGGGGGTTTAGGGTTTAGGGTTTAGGGTTTAGGGTTTAGGGTTTAGGGTTTAGGGTTTAGGGGGGGTTTCCTTACTTATAAGCATAGTACAATGGGCCCGAAGACCCCCTTTCTAATCCTTCAGGCCCGAATAGTAAGCCATATACAATCGGTTTATTCCTGCCACCGACTAGAACCCACACCACAGGATCCCTTTGTCGGAGGTAAGGATTACTTGGAAGGGCAGGGGACGAGGGAAGTAGGTTATAAGTAGAGTTATAAGTACCCTAAATGGAGTTACCCCAATTATAACCCTACTTATGAACGACTTACTAAGTCCCCTGCCCCTCCAAGTACGGATCCTACCAATGGTTGCTGCTTGCTGAAGCTCTCACATCTACGCTGCTTTTATGGACTTCGGTTTACGTAATAAGCTACTCTAACAACCAAGCATAGTTTTTACTATAGGGGTTTAAATGAGTAGCAATACTGCTTTGGGGGCTCCTCATTATTGTTGTAGTTATAGACTTATCTACCCCCCTCTCCCCCCGCCCCCCCCCCCAAAGCCCTATTCTAATCATTGAAGCCGCTATGTTACGATGCCTCCTTGTCCCCTGTGGTCCTAAACCCTAAACCCCTAAACTTTAAACCCTAAACCCTAAACCGTCCGGGAGTCTGGAGGTTAGGTGTTTGGGGCGAGGTGGTGCGTTGCCTAGGGGATGGTCGCATGGCATTCGGATGGTTCGGTCCCAGAAGAGGTTCACGGTTTAGGGTTTAGGGTTTAGGGGTTCGGGTACAGGTCTCCGGGTTTAGGGTTCAGAGTATAGGAGTTTTTGAGATCATGTGCTTTAGGGTGTTTAGGATGGCTTTGTTCCGACCATTGTGTGGTTCATGCTTCGTTCCGTCATGGCCGCATCCATCTCAAGTTGAGGGTGTATGTATTTTTCTCCTATTATGTATTTCTATTTACAAGTTCGGAGTGTTGAGTCAAGGGTGTCGGGTGTTCAGGGTATGGAGTCTAATCTAAGCCCAACCCTCACCCCGGATCTTGAGCCCAACAGTCCAAGCCTTGAACGCCCAAGCCGGAGCCCTTAAGAGCCCACAAATACCTGACACTCGTCAACCAACTAACTCCACGGCATTTTGGATCCCCTGAAGGAACTCTTTAAAGGCTAGGACCCAGAGTAGGCCCTTATTCCCTTTTTTGAGGCTTAGGTTCCCTTATAAACCCCTTTAAACCAAAAGGGGCACCCTTTTTATTCCTAGGTTACTCTTAGGTCTAGAAGGAATCCTGAGCCTCAAAAACCCAACCCGGAGAGGTCGCCGAGTTAGATGCGGAGCTGGCCAAGGCCCAGGGCGTCATGAACCAGTTGAAGGACCGCCGTCGGGCTCTTGAACATGTATAGGGAGTTGCATAGGGATTTACATGTTGTGTGGGCTTTGTATACATGTCTCCGTTATATATATATACTATGGAGAAAAGAAATATCGGATAAATGAATGTATATGTGTGTATATTTTGTTTGGGGCGGTCTACGAAGGACTTCGTAAGGGTTATATGTTGGGGTTTTATTGGGCTCTACAGTTTTCTTTCGCAGCAAGTGATATTATAGGATCCTTAAGGGGGGGTGGTTCAAGGGGGGAGGGTACAAGGAATCCTTAGGGGAACCTTAGGGAGTCCTAGGGAGAGTTAGGGATCACTAGGCTATATACCCCCCTTGGAGCTTAAGGATACTATAATGATAGGCAAGCCCTTCTGAACATTCCAATAGCCCAGAATCCGAGCTGTGTATCGTCAGGTCAACAACCTCCAACCCACAGATGCCTTAGAAGCTGCCCCCACCCTGTAATAGTGACTATAAGGATTATATTAGGGCCCTATTATATTCCTATTATACCACTAATTACAGGGCGGGGGCCCCTTCTAACAGATGCCTAATTTCACATACCGCGCCTCAAGGCAAAAATCTTACTCAGTGCATTCGTTGGGCGGTCCTAGTCGTGGTAATCGCTCAGTGCCGAAAGCAGCCACCGAACTTGCATCGCAGCAGCAGCAGCAGCAGCAGCAGGGGCGGCACTGGCTGAAGGAGAAGCAGCGGTGGTTGCCGTGGTGGTAGGTGCCGTCGTTGCAATGCTGGTGTCATGAGCTGCGAAGGTAGTGGAGGTACGACTAGTAGTACGGCCTTCACGACTTGTACGGTTAGGAATGAGAGGAGATCTAATTATGTAGTGCTGGCAGCAGTCGCTTGGGTCGTCATCGTGGTCACAGCATCATCTACGGGTTTTTGGAAGTTAGTAATACATTCTGAAGCAAAAATGGCGCGAACTCCAGCCAATTATCCGTGTCAGCATGCTCGCCCTGACGCTTACCCTTCTCCCCGTCAGCATGATCGCCAGCTTCGCTGTCATCACTATCACTGCTCGTCAACACCGCTGTTGTTGGTTGCAGCGCCACCGTGGTGGCCATTATGTTGATGGTGATGACGATGGTGATGATGTTGAGGCTGCCAAGGCTGACGATGATGATAAGCATCATGTGATCAGCGTCGGTGCCCGTCAGCGCCGTTGTCGCTGTCAACAATTATCATCGTCATTGCTATCATCATGGATGGGCTCTCTGACCAGTGCGCCTGGACTTTGAGCCCTGAGTCCTAGCACTTTGGGCAGGCTGGAGACTGGAGAGTACATCGGAACCACGAACACAGCCTTCAATCCCGGTACACCCGTCAGTACGAACCCTAAACCCCAAACGCTAAACCCGAAACCCTAACTTACCAAAGCGAATCCCTGAGCCGTTCAGGAGAGCGCCGCAGCAATGCAACGACAGATGGACGCTGCGATCCTTGGCTTCCCAAAAAGCTTGGTTGTTGAGGGTTTAGGGTGCATTGGCTTTTTGGCTTACGAAGGCTTACATCCTAAAAACCTGGACTGCATTCTTAAGGCTCTAGATAGAAAGATCACATTAATCTACCCTAGAAGAGTAGGTTATTTGTGGTTCAGGTAAAGTTTAAGGCTTTGAGTTTAGGGGCTCAGTGTATATAGGCTTATTGTGAATTTCGTATACATATGTATGTATGTATGTATGTATGTATGTATGTATGTATGTATGTATATATTTATATATATATGCATATAGCCCTACACCTATTCCTTAAACCTTAGGGCTTGGGGTTGCGCGCTGGATCTTAATTGTGGCCTTTTTTATCCGGAACCCTATATAGGGTTTAGGGCATGTTTAGGGCGCAGACCTTGAGGAACAAGCTTCTTTCCGGCCTCTCCGGCGAGAATGCGCGATGGACCCGCTCGCGGGGAGTGAGGGAAGTCGGGATGTTTTGGGTTTAGGTTTTGGGATGTAGGGTTTCATCAGCGGTTTCGATGTTCACGGCTCAAGCTAGGTTGTAGACGGCGCAGTTTGGAGTCATAACTGCCGAAGCCTTAAATCCCAGACGTGCTGGGTACTGTAGGCGCTACGACGTGCATGCTATCGAGCTTCGCTTCTGAGATCTTTAACCTGGGTCCCGGGGTTTCTTCGATTTTCTGGTTCACTCAGAGACGTAAAGCTTAGCGTAGCATATGTGTGTGTGTGTGTGAAGTAATCCAAAACCAAAAGCATCCCTAAACCCTAAACCCTAAACCCTAAAATCCGGGAAGGACCGAAGACTCCAAGAACTTTGCATTGAGGCGCAAGAGGCGCCCTGGGGGGGGGGGGGGGGGGGGGGATTTTCCATGACTTGAGCTACCAAGAAAGGCTTAGGCATTGATCAGCGTGTCTTCTTGGCATATCGTTCATGAGTCTAAGCTTGTTTAAGTAATCTTACAGGCACTACTCCTGTATGCAGGGCTGGATTCGTTTCAAGGCGCAAGATTTTTTTTCATCTCAGCCGGACAGTTCAGGGTCTGCGTGGTGTTCTACCTTCAGCCTCCTGGAAGTGCTTGTCCACATCGTGTTAACTAAACAAACGTCTTCAGAATGGGAGTCAAGCCGCAGGTCATATGCCAGGACCCCCCGAGCGCCCTTTGATGGAGCCCTTATGAATCTAATTATGGTCCCTAATGGTGCGTATTTCGTGTGTAATAGATGGTAGGTGGGGGTTTGTGATTTAGGGTTTCCAGGTCTTGGACACGGCTTCGTGCGGAGCTGGTTGCACCGGTCGGCTCTTTTGAGAGTCAGGGCATAGTTAGGGGACGGTTTTGGGGTAGGTGATGCTTGGCTGTTTAGGGTGACTGCTGTCACCCTCTCGCATCTTCGCCAGCTTCCCAGGCTAATTGGTGATGTCGGCTGTGTTTGCGCCTTCGTTGCTCTTCGGCTGCAGCGCAGCGTGCCCTGCGGGTCCAAGTAGTCCTTGGCAATCTTAAGGCCGTGAGTCTTATGATGAGGAGTACTTGGTTTTAGGGTTGTAATTAAGCCATGTCTCGATCAATCAATTTCATTCCATTTTCCCTACCAGGTGCAAGTTCCGAAGCGACGGACATGTCCCTAACATAATATAGGGGTAGGGTTTTGGGGACCACTATACTATAATTACAATTATAAGGAACCACCAAAGTAGCATAGGTTATTATTTAGGCCCCTACAACAAATCCTTATTATACCCTTTATACTAATCCTGCCAGACCCCTTTAAAGGCACCCCCAAAATAGTATAGCCTATAATTATTTAGGCCCCTACAGTAGTTTATCAAACCGCTGTCGGCCGTCCTTGAGGTCACGTTCTATCCACGGGCTTTTGCTAGGTAGGGCTTTGGGACATTTGATATTTGCTCTTATTGGGCTTAAGAGGATCTTACCTAAGAATATTTTCGAAGGCTTTACAAGCAACTCCTAGTTTGGGGGTTCTTATTTACTACGACAGCGGCCGCATTCGCAGTGAACCTACGCCGCCGCTGCTACAAGCCCCACACCTCGTACTTGATCGTGGCTGCCGCACTGTCCCTCCATCGAGGTTTACTGCGGGCCTTTTAACTCTGAGTTCCGCGACAAGCTGTACAGCCAGTTCCAGGAGAGCAGGGGACGCCTGATACAAGCTTGGGATTTTGAGGTGCGCCTAAGCCCCGAAAGCAAGATCAAATAATGGCCCACTACCAATAGCGTGCTCCTATTCTACATACCTTCAGGGTCCAGCTGGGGCTTACTTAAAGGATCATGGGGCTTAGTAACTGAGCTTATAATTAGAGTAACTCTACTTATAACTACTTATAACTCCAATTAAGGTACTTATAACCTTACTTATTAAGTCCCATGATCCTCCAAGTAGAGTCAAAGGAATGGAGTTTGACTCGCAGGATTTGGGAGTTTCTTGTCTCCTGCTTCGCGCTCTCTGCTCTTGGTCCACATTTGACAAGCCTTCGGGGGTTTAGGGTTCAGGGTTTAAGGTTCAGGGTTTAAAGGTTTAGGGTTTAGGGGGGTTTCATGGCTCACGGTTTCGGAGTTTTGGGATCCTAAACCCTGTAAGGCTGCAATCGGGAGCGCAAGGATCTTTGATTTTGTCATCATATCTCCTTCACCTGATAAGGACCCCTAGGTATATACCCGTAATATAGCGATTATATACCCATTATATAGCCCATTACAGGGTAGGGGTCCCCATGTTGCTCCATTGTTGAGCCCTCGGAACACCAGTCTCGAGCAGATACATAGCAGCTTGTCTAACCCGGCGCGCAAGGGCTCCACTCGGCCTAAGGCTAAGGGTTGACTGTACTTATAGGATTGAGGTTCAAGGTGTATGGTCTAGTCTAGGGTTTTGGTTTTGTTGGCTCACATGTGGTCGGCGTCCTGGAAATATGAAACCCCAATCAGAAGCACCTCCGAACTGAGCCGGGGCTTTGGACAGCAAGCTATAGCTATAGCTACAGGACCTACATCGAGTTTGCCTGGTCCCTAGATCCAACTTCCTTAAGCCCAAACCTAGGACTCTAAGCCTCGACATACCTTATACCCGAACTCTAAACCGTGGAACGTGAGCTTGGGTTTTGAAGAGCTTTCGGAGGTCAAGGCTACTTACTATAGGGACCTTAATGATTAGAATAGGGTTTGGGGGTGGGTTCTACTATACTTATAAACAGGCCCCTCAAAAATAGTACTGGGAATTGTTTAGGCGCCGATAGTCATTGCTTCTGGCAGGCGGACACGCAGAAACGGCAAGTCCCCGCACACGAGAAGGTGCCAGCGTTCAGCAGTTGAGCCTTAGGGTTCAGGGTTGTGGTTAGGTTTTTGGTCTAGGGCCTAGGGTCTGGGCTTACGGATTTAGGGGTTTGCGGTGTTGCATTTCGGATAGGGCATTGCGGGTTTGGGGCATAGGAGCTCTGGTGGCAAGGCTTCCAACGCTGTTTTGGTTCTTCTTCGAGCCTCCTCGAGCTGCGATTTTGCCTTGAGGGTGTAGTGTAATTAGGGTTAGCAGGTTATCAACATGCCGCGGCGATTTGGTCCCGAAAACTCATAGTTACTCCGTCCCTGACTGTGGACACATCGCTTCAATCGCACACCCTAAGCCCTGAGCCACTACATCGAGGTGGAAGTCGTCTCATTCCTCGTGGACCAGGGAACCATCGGCGAGTGGGCGCTCGAAGGTTTGCCGAGTCGCTCGGCTGATCGTGTGGGGTTTGGAGCCTTCAACCGCTCAGCAGTTTGAAGATTTTCTCTTCAGGGTTTCGAGCTTCTTGTTTGGGGCGTCGGCGGTACATGTTGGTACATAGACACACACAGCACCACATCGTGGAGAAGTGCACGCACGAGAAGTGCGCACACACACACACACACAGAGACGCACCGCAACCAGCCAACCAGTCAATGCACGTGTCATGCCCAGCCAGGTTGAAGGGGCCGTCTGGTAAATTCATGGAGGGCAAGTACTATAGGAGCATAAATATTTCATTACCTATACTCTTTTGGGGGGTCCATATTACTTTACATTTATAGTTTAATGGCACCAAAACCCTGTTCTAAGTTTTGAGGCCCTATAGTATAGCCACGGATTTGGTTTCCCTCTAGTGCGTCGAGTTCAAGTTAGCTTCCGGGACCTCGGCTTGCAGCGGATGGACACATGGGAGTTTCCCGAAATAGGGGACCGTAAAATAGTTCCTCAATAGTAGGATCCTTATTCTAAGGACCCCAAAATAAAGTACCCCTAATTTTCGGAAAAGAGAGGACCCGAAAACAGTGCCTCAATGTTAGGATCCTTATTCTAAGGACCCCAAAATAAGGTACCCTTATGTTTCGGAAACTCTAAACCGACCCTTATAGAGCCCTTTAAAGGAACCCTTATAGTACCCTTATAGTAACCCTTTAAAGGAAATCTAAGGAACCCCTAATTTTCGGAAACTCCCGCATGCGATGACTCACAGGTTTCGGAAGCCAACCTCCCAAAGCTAGGAAGTCTAAGCGCTTTAAGTTTAACTGGGCTTTGGAGTACCATACTTTAGTACTTTTTTCTTAAAGGAGCCCTTATGAAATAACCGTTTATACTTCTTTAGTTTTTCTCCTCGGATACTTAAAAGCCCAGTTAAGGCTCAAGACCTCTATCGCCCTGAACCGCTTGGATCTCAAAGCAGAGCTTGATACGGGTAGTTGTCAAAATTAAGGTCCCCTTTTGGGTTCCCTAACTAACAGGTGCCGTACTATTCATAATAGGGACCCAAAAAGGGGTCATCTAATTTTGACAACCACCCATACGAATCCTTGGAGCGCAGCAAGGTGATGAGCTCTCCATCCAGAATGCAATTATGGTCACGCGCTCCTCGCGGTATGCCCTCATGGTCGACCCACAAGGCTTGGATGCGAGCGAAGTGGCCTAGTAATGATGTGATGCTGGATCTTCGGCGTTGGTTCCGGGTGTGGCATTGGGCTCTGCTGTGGTAGCCCAGTCGATGCCGGCGGTCACTGATGGTGATTACACCAATTCGCGGCAGTGGCGACGATGTTGATGTTGCAAAAACGCATCATGTTCTACCGGCGATGCTGATGTTTCTACTTCTGCTTTGGCAGGTGCTGCTAGTGCTGGTGCTGCTTGTGATGGTGCTGGTGCTGGTGGCGACGGCGGCGGTTGTGTGCGCGTGTTTGTTGTTGTTGCTGGTGCTGGTGCTGGTGCTGGTGCTGGTGCTGGTGCTGGTGCTGGTGCTGGTGCTGGTGCTGGTGCTGGTGGTTTCTTGTCATCGTCATCGTCGGTGATGTTGTTGAAACTTGAACCAGTCATGGGTTTCAGCATCAACGACTTAATGTGAGTTCGTCCTTGCGGCAGCACCAGGACTCTGATGAGGAAGTATTAGGACAGCTACAGGCATGTGGTTTAGCACACCTGCGTAGACAAACTATATTACCTTTGTCGTTTATGCTTCGCCCGTACCCTCTGCCTTGTTGCTCCGAGCAGGTCAACAGCATGATATAGGCTTAAGATCGTAAGCACTCCTTGGCATTCTTGTTATTCTCGATGTCGCTGCTGTTCTGACTCGTTTCAGGTCATCGGTAGGTTGGACAAAAATGCATGGTGGTCGCCGATTCGCCTTTAGGAAATGCTGTTGAGGGTCTAGCATTGAGGTGGTTGGGACTGGTGGGGTAAACTCTAACTAAGTGGGCACCCTGGCAGAGCGTACTGACCACCCTGACATAACCCTAAACCCCTAAACCGTACATGCACCTGGAATCAGGACAGGCAAATCGCTGGATCAAGTCAAGGGAGAAGGCGCGCATCAGCGAGAATCCCACCATGTGCGCCTTGGAATCACCAAGTGGCTGCGATGTTGCGGCAGCCCTCAAATGCAACCCCCAAAGAGATAGCCTTCATCAACCCTGGTGCAAACCCTGGAAGTTTCAGCTGGTGGTAGACATAAGAAACGGTCTAAGGTTTGGGCCCGATCCACCAACAATGCAACAACGGAAGTCTGAACTTTCGGCCCTGAGCACTGCAAGCCCCACAACCTGTCCCCGTGAGCCTAACCTGTTATCAGTGCAGTATATGCGCGACATCTGGTTCGATTCTGTTCGTGCTTCTTCCACCCTATGTGCTTGCTATTCAGCCTTCGCGAACTGGACGGGGAAATGATTTCCGGCCTGTCAGCCTTAAGAACTAGAAGGGGGCTTTGGGATTATTTCGAGTAACTACAAGGGACTTAACAAGTAGAATAGGGGTCGAGGTTGAGTGCTTAGGCTGTTTAATAGTGTTCGTTGTTCCCTGGAGCCCGTAATTACTTAACCTGCAGGGGTCCGCTCCAGCATCACACGCGGACACAGTACTACCCCTAAACCCGAGACCAAAAGACTCCAACATCCCTTAAATCATACTAGGGATCCTACTATATTTTAAGGTATATATTCCTTAATTAAGGGATATTGGAGTCTCTGGGATGCGTAATTCCCAAGTTACAGACATGACGCCCTGAAGATTCTTCTGGCTCTTGCCGTGGCAAGGCAGTGCCCGCTTTGAGCAGGGACCGGCTATGCCCGAAAGAGCCCCCAGCGTTCGGGGATTCAAATGAGCATTAGATCCCCAATACCCACCTATTGTCTGCATTGTAGTTCTTTTTTGGGGATACCTTGTGGAATCCTTAATATATAATTGTAAACCAAAAAAGGAACTACAATGGAGACTATAGGCAACCTTCAAAGTTTTTGGGTTCTTATAGATGAGTACGAAGCGGAAAGTTTAACCTCCTATTTCTGTGGCTTATTGGGGGGGGGGGGGTTAGAGCTCTCAGCTCAGGCATTACGACGCTGGCGGCCAAGAACTTGAAGGACCAGATCGAGTTCACCATGGGTTGCTTGCCTGGATGGATGCGCACAATCCGTTTGCCTAAACTCCCGATGTCGTTTCACAATGTCACACGATGACCATCGTATCGAATGTCGCAGGTTTGTATCGCAGAATAAGTTGCTACTCGTACTTATGCGTGGGTCTCTTGAACCCTCAACTCGAGACCCTCACCTCTCAATTCGACCCTAAACCTTAAACCCGAAAATTCGACCCTAAACCTTAAACCCTAAAGCCGTACACCCAACCACGAGGGGCTGGAGCTGATGGAAAAGAGTCATCTCAAGCGAGACAGTCCAAGCACATTGCAGGTGAAGGGCTGTGCCTCATCATCGAGAACGTGGAGAACGAGGCGCGGCGTTGATAACCCCAAGATCTCTCAACCCTCAACTCTAAACGGTTGCAAGGAGCCGTAGGAGAACTTCACACACACACACACACACCTCTTGTTAAGCAGGACACTGAGCATAAGGGAAGGAAGTGGGTATCCACTGCATCCGAACAACAATGCTTAGAACACAATACACTAAGAAATAGACGGCAGAACACAGTACACATCGACATGGCCGATAGTTTGGAGCGTATTGTGCCACTACGTAACCCTCCATGCGTACATACATGCGCTATAATGTATGTAGGATGCATGGCTTTTGTCGCTGACGGCGTCCTCTGCAACCATCAAAAATTTCATACAAGCCTTATGCCCACAACCCTAAACCCTACACCGTAAAGATTTCAGGTGGATCCGATGTTGGACCCGGTCTTGGACAAGCAGATCATTAAGAAGGGTCTCGTGCTTGAAGACGGACTGTGGGTTCAGAGTTTTAGAGTTTGGTTTCCGGCGCTTTCCTACCCAAGTGCTATCCAATCTTCACTCCTTACATGCCTGTGAACTCGCAGCGAAGTCTTGTGCGGAAGGGAATTAGTTTCGGCAGTTTCAATGTCAAGGTAGTACCCATACGTCCTACGTAAGCCCCGAACTGCCATCACAGGGCAGCTTGAGGGTCAAGTTTGTACTGGTATGAGTAGCCTACACAAATAACAATATTATTGCTTAGGGTTCGTTATAATATACCAGTATACTATGTTGCATTGTAACCTAGGCCCCAAGAGTACTCCCAACAGCCATGAGGCAAGAATCTCTACATCAATGTCAGCGACCAGAACATGGATTACAAGGCCGGCTCCAGACAACACCTAGAGCCCCCTAGAGCACTAAAGCACCCCAAGTTCCTAAGCCCCGAGAGCTAAGCCCTAGACCCTGTAAACGCCTTTGCGAAAGCCTTATACAGAAGCTTGAAGCAGCAGCTTGAACAGAAGATACCATCTTCAGTGTACAGAGCTGCTTTCCTTCGAGAGTTTCATGTCCCACCTGGAAGGCAAACCCTTGAAAAAGGAAGTTTAGCCTTTGCCAGACCTAGGGCCTACGCCGAGGGAGCAAAGAGTGCAAACCGTAAGCGACGCGACCCGAGCTGAAGCCCTTTACTCCCGTTCCCTCAGCCTGCGCGCCTAAGGGTTTAGGGTTTAAGGTTCAGGGAGTATGAGGTGTAGGCAACCTTTTCCTTGTTGGGCCAGTATTCAAGCTACTCTAAAATTTAGCGGGGTTTGGGTCATCTTGTCGGTTATATCCACTCCTACCTGAAAGACAAGCTGGCACTGGGAAAGGCTGCTGCGTCACCCTGATGATCATCAGCAAATTAGCTGTTTTGGGCTATGGTACTCAGGCCCTGGCACACATCGGCACATCGGATCCTCAATATTTTTTTCAGCAAAGCACCTGGGGACTCGAGATTAGGGTGACTAGAGTTCCTGATGCTGCGAGAGGGCGATTCTTAATCAAGGGTGTCTACACTGATTACATCGGAATCCAGCGCGTGGAAACCCCAGTGTTGTTCTAATTACTGAGGCAACTATAGACCTTGATAGCAACCCCATCCTCCCCCATATAATTAGTAGGAAATGTAAGCCCCTCATTTTAGAACCCTGGTAGACCCCCTTGCAAAGCAACCTTTTTAGATAAGGGTTTTGGTTTTAGTCATGCAGGAGAGCTTCACGCTCTACTTCACCTCGCGACTGCCGAATCCGCACTTCTCACCGGAGCTCTCTGCGAAAGCCACGGCCGAACCCCGAGACGCGGGCTTTTTGGGTTTGGGGGCCGAGGGTTGAGGGTTTTGGGGTTTGGGGTTTAGAATTCACTCTAACCAGCTCCCTAAACCGAAACTCCTAGACCCCAAACCCCTAAACCCTAATCAGTCCCTAATCCCTAAACTCTATACCCCAAGCTCAGGTCATTGACTTCACCGTGACACTGAAAGGTCTGGAGCAGCAGCTGCTGGGCAAGTTGATCGGCATGGCTCCTCGGCCTAGCCGTCTGTGCAGGTGTCAGGGTTTATTGGGTTTAGGGTTTCAGGGGCTTGAAGGTTCATGATTCAGGGTTCAGGGTCTGTGTGTGTGTGTTCTGGGTGATGCGGTTGATGATATAAATCCTGCATTTCCCCAAGCATCCTAAACTATGAGAATCATATGGTATATTCCTTCTTATGGGTAATGCAGGATTTATATCATCAATCGTGTTGATGGGGATTTGCGGATCTGAGGGTTTAGGGTACGACTTGGGGTTTAGGGTTTAGGGTTTACAGAGGCTAGGACGGTGTAACCTGCGGGCGCAACGGAAGCTTAAAACCCCCGTGTCGGTTGTACAACATCCCCGGAGTGCAGTCTCTACAACTTGTGGAATGGACTTGGTAGGTCGATCTAGCCGTGTTCCGTTCAATCCGGAAGCATCTGATAGACTGTGGCTTGTAAGGTGTATCTGCTTGGTTTTGCTCAGGTCTGGGGGCTTTCTGTGACCCAAGCTGACGAGTTGCTAGCATTGGCTCAGTCAAAGCTTGAGCAGAATGTTCAGTTCTATGAGTAGGACATGTGGTATTGCATCGCTCACGACACTGACAAATCCTTATTTTTCGTTCAACTTATCTAAAAACGACACTGCTTTCCACTCGCTTGGAAAGCCTCATCACAACAGCCCTAGCAAACCTTGAAAACCCCTTCAAGGGAACCCTTCTAAAGAAGCCCTCTTCCTACTTTTTAAGGCCCCTGTCTCAGGAGATGAAGAGCTTGGAAGACACTTTGGCAGCTCTCGAGGAGGATGCCCCTTGCCGATGTTGACCTTGTGTCTAGGGTTTGGGGGCTACTTAAAGGATCATGGGACTTAGTAACTAGGGTTATAATTAGGGTAACTCTACTTATAACTACTTATAACCCCAATTAAGGTACTTATAACCTTACTTACTAAGTCCCATGATCCTCCAAGCAGGGTTCAGGGTCGAGGGTTTCCCGTCCATCGTTTCAGAGTTTAGGCCTGTCTTGCTACGGCTTGACGGGTTCCGGGTTGGAGATCAAGTTGGCTGCGACGAGTTTTCTGGAATCTCGGATGGATAAGTACAGGGTTTCGTGCTACTAATGTTTCGAGTTAAATACAGGTCCAGGAATTTGGGGTGGGGAACGGGTTTAGGACATTGAACCGACAAGACCTGAGATTCCTAAGGCCCAAATACCTAAAAGCCTCTTGCCATCTGTGTGTGAAGGTTCGGCCATGTCAGAAAACTCGCGTTTCAAACAGGGAAAATGAGCCACAGATTTATCGTAGCATATCCCGAAGTTGCAAATCCAAGGTCACAAACAACACAAAGTCCCTGCAGCTGTTGGACAAGCAGCGCCAGCCTCGGCTTTATAGTTATATAGGCGCCCTCAACGTCTGTAGAATCAGTACTTTCCCACTCTATGTAGCTATACTACAGCATACCTAGAGCCCTATTTCAACGATGCAGGCCCCTTTTCTTACGAAGCACGGAATCGAAACGCCTGAGAGTAGAAAAAAAAACTGAACATCTGACTCAAGTCTTAGCCGTAAGGTTTTAGAGTTTTTAGGTTTTTGTTTGCGGTTCAGGGTTTAGGATGCAGGGTGTGGTCGCAGGGTCCGATGTCGGCCCACGAAGGCATATTTGTGAGGACATTGATACTCTACAATGACTCTGTAGCCTGAGTTGTACGGTCCAATATTAGGGGCCTCAATGATTACCTACACTATTTGGGGGGTTCCTTATTATAATTATCGTATAATGGCACCCCAAACCCTGTTCCAATTATTAAGGCCCCTATAGTATGCAGCTTTGAAGTTTAGAGTCCAAGGTTCTGGATCAGGGCCGCAGCTGTAAGCCTGACAACCTCGAACGCCTCGTGGTTTGCGTCTTTGTGTTTCCAATGCCACCCACACCGAACTGCAAATCCTGAGCTGTTGCTCTACTCAACTCCTTTCTCCAGCTTGTCTTGTTGTGTCAGTTGCAGGGTTTTCATTTCACTTCACTTCACGCCTTGGATCGTCTGGGACCCGTCCTTACAATGCCACCCGTTGCCCAAATCATGCAAGAAGCCCTTTTGCCCTCAGGCCTAAAGCCCTAACAGCCTGAACCTCAAATCCCAAAACAACTTTGGGTACCTAAAGCAGTAGCAACACTATTTTGTGGCTCCTTACTATGAGATCTACAGTAGAATATCTTATAACATGCCGCCCCCCCCCCCCCCTAACCCCCATTGTAATTATTAAGGCCCTTATAGTTTCTCAATATACTCCCAAAGCCCCATTGTAGTCATTAAGGCCCCTCTCGTAGACCCCCGCACTCCACCACACGCCCAAGGCCGAAGTTTCAGACACCAAAGAAGACCCTGAACCCTTAAGGGCCCTTTGAAGGGTTCCTATAAGGGATCTATCCTTTTGGGGTTCCTGTAAATTGCCTATGCGCCTCTTAGCACTCCGAACCTATATTTCCTGAATGTATAAGCCGCTTAGAAGTGAAATATTTCACAAGCAACGCCTGTGAAAGACACCAGCGATTCCTTCATAAGGCCTTATAGTTCACTGTCAGGCCGCACAGGGACCCGTATAAATAACCCTAACCTCTCCAAAAGATTCCGAAACCCTCATCAAAAAGAAGCACTCAACACGCCATAAAAGCCGGTTTAAAGCCACAAACAGCCCTGTAGAAACCCTTAGAGAACCCTTCCAAAACCTCCCCTGCTGCAACAACCCCGTAAACATCCGAAACCCTAAAACCCCTCGCTTGACCTTTCGGGTTCCTTTCACTGTAATAATAGATATCAAGCCTTCTAGATCCTTTAGAAGACCCATTCAAGATACTAAACTCCTGGGGTTTTGGTGTATGTTACATTTTGGCTATAATAAGGAACCCCCCGAAAGAATATTGATAGTTAATTAGGTCCCTGCTTGGTTCATGGGTAGTTATAAGTGGCTTATAAGTCCCCCAAATATAGGTCATAGCCACAGTTATCCTACTCATAACCCTACTAGGGACCCTTAAAGGAACCCTTAGTATTAAGCCATGTATATCAATAAGCTTAGATAGTGAACGGGGGAACTTTAAACTGTTGGGCCTTATATGTTAGCTCTATCGTAGAAAGTTTGAACTTTTTGGTGCCCGGTTGTTAAAGAAAAGAGTAAGGCCCCTATAATACGCTCTCGACCCATGACCCTTCTAGAATCCCTATAGATCCCTTTAAAGGGGCCCTTAAAGGAGCCCTTGTAGCCCCACTACCCCTGAACCCCCAGTACCAAACCCTAAACCCCAAACCCTATGTTCTAAACCCTAAATCCTAAACCCTCTTTTTTTTCGCTCTTCACCCGAGGCTCCTCGACCGACTCTCCAACTCTCAGGGCAACCTCTTGGAGGACACGGAGCTCATCGAGGCGAAGAGAGCCGAAGCTCTGGGTTCAGGGGTTCCTGAAAAGGGATCCTGTAAAGGTTCCTTTAAAGGGTTCTAGAAGGGTATATTCCCAGAGAGCCCAATACCGCTTAGTTAAGGAATAGGGCTTGAAGTATATAGGGCTTCATATTATGATTTAAGCTATATTTCTTAATTAGGGGGTATTGGGCTCTCTAAGGTCAGGGTTTAGGGGATTAGGGGCGTAGGGGTTTAGGGGTTTCGGGTTCAGGGGAAACGGGGTTTCGCAATCTAGGGTTTATAATGGCTTGTAGGTTCAGGGTTTAGAGGCTTACAATTTAGGGGTTTAGGGTTAGAGCCGAAGTTCCTTCAATATGGGGGCCACAGAATACCTAAAGGGCGTTTACAATGGTCGTATAGGGCCTTGATCGAGCTCCCTATTTCAGGTGCGGCTTTCATATGGGTTTGATCAGGTTTGATATGGGGGCATGAGAAGTTGGAACTATATTTCTGGTTTTTCGCGCTTCTACATAGGGGGACACGCAGATTGACGACAGTATCATGGTGCATGTTGGGAACTCCTGCATATACCAGCGTGGTAAGAACCCTTGTCTAAACCCAAATGTCAGCTCTTGTAGCCTGTACCCAGAGGCCCCTTAGCAGCTCCTTTTTGGGATTACCTTATAGTATTCTATATATGAACCCCAAAAGGGAACTACTATCGGGCCTTTGGGTAGGCTGCTGAACTTGGAACCTCCTCTGTTCCAAGCGGTATAAGGGGTCTGATTACTACTGACTGTAAAAAAGTAGATTCCGAAGCAGCATTGTCCTGATAGGACCTGAAATGAACTCAAAAGCAGAATTGTCTTGATAGGACCTACTTGGCGCCAGTACATTTCCTGCCCGAAGCTGTTTTACTTCCCCGGATTCGGGTTTCGGATTGACCTTTCAGCTTTATGGGGGTTTCCGGAAATTAGGGGCACCTTAAATTGGGGTCCTTATAATAAGGATCCTACTATGCAGGGTACTAATATTAGAGTCCCCTATTTTCGGAAACTCCCTTATACCTAACAGAAGCTTTCAACATCCCTCACTCGGAGGTTCATGGGTAGTTATGCGTGGGGGTTATAAGTCCCTAGTAGAGGTTATAACCATACGGTTGATGATATAAGCCCTGCATGACCCGTAATAAGGATAAGGAATGTACCATAATTCCCATAGTTTAGGGTCCTTAAGGTAATGCAGGATTTGTATCATCAACAGTAGTTGCTCGCCCTACTTAGAGCTACTCGTGAACCTCCAAGCAACCCAGAAGTCCCCACATGCGGGAAATCAGCAGCCACATCGGAGGTGCTGGCCAACACCAAGGCGAAAGCAAAGGAGGTTGAGGGCAAGTTAAAGGAGGCCGACGAGAGGCGCGGGAATTCGTAGGGCTTCGGCTGCTTCTCCTAGGAGTTTTGAGCGTTCGGGGTCTTTGGCATAGGGTGTCACGGCATGCAGGGGCTTGTGCTAGTTAAGGTGAAGCTTGAGGGTGATGATGATGTTGGTGACAACAGGGTGATGATGATGAAGATGATGAGCAGGAGGATGAGGATGAGGATGAAGATGAAGATGAGGATGATGACGATAACGAGCAGTGGGCAGGCATTAAGAAGGAGAACGAGTTGTTGATGACGATTAAGAAAAGGAGCTAGCATGGGAGGATGAGGATCAGGTGACCAGGAACCCATCGCTTTCGGCAGAATCTTCGGAGCTGCCCAAATCATGCTCGACGACCCATCCTCTCGCCATCACAGACTCCCAAGAAACAACCCTAAACCCTAAACCTTTAGCACCTGGCATCGACGGTTTGGTTTTCTGCTTGCCAGGTTTCCTTGTCAAGTAGGTGTAATTACCCATAGTCTCCATAGTAGTTCCTTTTGGGATTACCGTACAGGATTCTCAATATGAACACCCAAAAAGGAACTACTATGGAGCCTCTAGGTACTGAGATTGGTTTTCTTCGCCGGCTTTTCTGAAATGCTTGCATCGCCCCACAAGCTTTCGTCGGCAGGAAGATTGAAATCAACGAGAAGCGCGAGCAGTTCCGTCCTGTGGCGACACGAGGCGTCCACGTAGTTTCGCCCCAGAGCAGTCTTCAGACTCAGGCCGTTTTGTCCTGTTTGCACTTCGTTAGCTGAGATGGAATCCGAAAGAGACACTTAGACTTCGTCGTTGCGGCTCTGCAGCCTCCCTCAGAGTTTCCTTTGGTAGACCTTCGCAAGATGTGATTAAGACGATTAAGATGCACTGGATGTGTGGTGTGCAGCCCCCAAGATGCCTGCACAGTTTTAGCTTCGAGACAGGCCCGGCTGCCTTCACCCAAAACTCACCTAGAGTCTCCATTGTATTTCCTTTTTGCGGCTTAACCAAATATATAATAAGGATCCTATAAGGTAACCCCATAAAGGAACTACAATGGAGACTACGGGCAAAACCGAACTAAAAAGACCCAAATAAACGCCTTGACCCTGAAGCCGTCAAGCTTGCAGAGCGAAACGGCGATGCCCGCAGGCAGTATCATGTACTTCAACATGACGGCTCGGCTCTCAATCAACTGACCTGGGGGCGGAATGAATACTAACAAGAGTTTTGCTTATTGTGCTTGTCATAATATACTAGAATGTACGCCCGAACCCTGTTGTAATTGTTTAGGCCCCTGGACATAAGACATACTGCCGTGTTTCAACCGCGACAGCCTGTGAGCCAGCAGTTCATAACCAACATAGGTACAAATACAGAATGATATGGACTCAGATGGAGAGGGAGGGTGGAGCAGGGGGCGGGGCAGGGCAGTAGAATCGGAGGGACGGAGGCAGGATGACAGAGAGGGAGGGAGGGAGGGAGCTTACGTTATTTCTGTATGTATATGTATGTGTGTATATATATATATATATATATTTATTTATATTTATATTTACAGATAGATATATGCGGATATACATATGCATAACAGACGGAGAAGCCTTCAGTACAGCTGAGGTCTAAGCATATTGACATGCTTCGGTTTGGAAAAATCCGCAGGGAATCTCTAAAGTGCCATGCTTTCAGGTTTAATTAGGGTTTAGGTTAGTTCCCTAGAACTGCAAGCAGCGAGCCTTGAGGACATGACCAATGTGGTGAACCCCATCACCAGCCAATGTTCCGGATGGATGTACAACTGCTCTCTGCTGCTCCTTGAGGGCAGTTCTACTTAAAGGATCATGGGACTTAGTAACTAGGGTTATAATTGGGGTAACTCTACTTATAACTACTTCTAACCCCAATTAAGGTACTTATAACCTTACATACTAAGTCCCATGATCCTCCAAGTAGGTGGACTCCGGGGTTCGGAAGTGAGCTGTTTAGTTGCGCTTGCCCGAAGGGTCCATGTACCCAAATAGTATATACTTTGGGCCCAATGTACCCATATAGGGCGTACTTTAAGGCCAATGTATATACTATTTAGGTACATGGACCCTTAGGATTGGGGCTGTTCTGAGTTAGATTGTTGGGCGTAGGTCTGAAAAGGGAGGAGTCTTGGGAGTAGGAGCCTTGGGGCTTATTCGTCGTATAGAGTCTATAGAGTGGCGTCTGTTTGGATTTTAGGATTTGGGTTTAGGTGCAGAGTTGAGGGCGTTGGGGGAAACGAGGACGAGTTGCCTGCACCAAAGACACTTGAGCTCGGAAGGGGTCTTTCCCAACGTGAACTCTCGCTAAAATCACGAACGCCATGACGATGACGATAGTAATACTGTGGCGTCTCCATAACATGGCGCGAGCCGTTTAATCACTCATCAAACAGTAAGGTCCAGGTTCTGAAAATCCGATCGAGCGTGCTGAGCATCACCCTCAATCCTGCACACCCTAAACCCTAAACCCCTAAACCTTCACCCCCTAAACCCCTAAACCCCTGAAATCTCTCAACCCCTAAACCAAGGCAATTCTTGGAGCAGTTCGAGATTTCGGCCACTGGGCCCAGAATGGATCTATCAAGGTTAAAACAAGACAGGTTTAGGATTCAGAGTTTAGGGTTTAGGGTCTGACAGTCTGGGCTCCTTTTTGTGCTTGACAGTCCCAACGGGCTTTAAACCTTCAGAGAACCGTATGAGGGAGCCCTCAATTTCCCTGAA
The DNA here is from genome assembly GCA_905221615.1 of Symbiodinium sp. CCMP2592. Lineage (NCBI taxonomy): Eukaryota > Dinophyceae > Suessiales > Symbiodiniaceae > Symbiodinium > Symbiodinium sp. CCMP2592. Next base: position 1,268,119 of record CAJNDT010006224.1, read on the forward strand.
TGTCTAGTAAGGAGTCTTGAATGAACGACCCTTTGTTAGGCCGTAGGCGATCTGGGGACACTACGTCTTTACCACGTTTCTTGGGGCTGGGTGCTTCAATCATGGTTCCTGCGCTTTTCTGTAAAATTGAGTTGAACTCCAGTATTCGTCAATTCTATTTCTACATTTCCAAAAGATCCAGGAGTTTGATTTCAATATTGCTCCCAAGAACAAGTAAACAGCTCAATGGGGGACCGATTACTTGGGATTTCATGTTTCGGAGCCTGGCACCCGGAACAAGAGAAATTAATCTTTCCCTAAGGGTCCATGTACCCAAATAGTATATACTTTGGGCCCAATGTGCCCATATAGGGCGTACTTTAAGGCCAACGTATATACTACTTAGGTACATGGACCCTTAGGGTTCCAGCCGAGCCACGACCTCTCCCGGTCGCCGAGGTCCGAAACAGTGAGAAGTGCCAACCAACCTCGAAGCGAGTGGACAAGATCATCCACTTCCTCACGTATCAGGTGGTCTAAACCCTAAACCCTAAACCCACTTCCTCACGTATCAGGTGGCCTTGGGTGGCTAGATATATATATATATATATATATATATACGTGCATGTGGACTGCAGCAGTGGCGAAGGTGGGGCTTGGGGATCATGCCCGGTTTTATTTACATGTGAGCTGCATGCAAGATGTTCGAGTTCAGGTACGGTTGCATTCAAACAGCCAGGCCCGACCTGTCCAACAGCACACAAAACAGCACATCTCAGACCCATCGTGGCTGCGAGCACACCCGGGAAACCAGGACTTGTGACGTTTGCGTTCTATATTGGGGTTTAGGGTTTAGGGCATAAACAAGGTTTGGCAGGGCTCCCCTCTGCTTGGAAGCATCGCTGGCTTTGATAAGAGCAAGATTCCGGACTTCTGCCCTAAACCCTAAACCCTAAACCCTAAACCCCTAAACCCTAAACCCTAAACCCTAAACCCTAAACCGAGATCCTCAACCCTAAGTTTCGCAACGGTCGAATCCTCCAGGTCTACAGGTACATGAACCGTGGCCTCTACGAGCGCGACAAGATGCTCTTTAAGCTCCTTGTTACCCTGAAGATCATGCTGGTGGCCAGTCAGAGCTTCGGCGAAGGACTTGGAGGTTCATGGGTAGTCATAAGCGGGGCTACAAGTCCCCTAATGTTGGATATAACCTTAGTTACCCTACTTATACCTTACTTATAGCTACCCCTGAACCTCCATGGAGACTCGAGTACTTCCCGGAGTCTAGACTGTGTGTCCCGGTTTTTGACATCACGGAAGCTCCTGTGTAGGTGCTGTGCTTTGTTATGTCTTGTATGGTTCTGCTTGCTTGCAGTGATGTTCTGTTCCCCTGGTGATGGCAGCTAGTAGGTGCTTGTTGTTCGTCCCTCTTCAACTAGGTTCGTTCTCGTTTCATTGCTGCTGAGGAACAGCTGGTTGAGTGGGCCTTGCAGCACGTGATAAATTTTGAACATGTGCACAGCGGACATTATCTACCCTACTCGAGTGTTTTTATTCAGTTCAATGCTAAATCACAAAAAACGGTCCAGGCAGACAATGAGACCTAAAGCACGAAACGCAAGAGTAGCAATTATAGCCACAATATAACACCGCATCCAAAAACGCTGTTCGCCGCGTTTGTAATGTTCTGACAGTGGTCAGTGCTTCCAGTTCACACCTTAGCAGCTCAGTGGATACACTTTACACTTTTTGGGAGAAGATTACCCACTACAAAACTGAAAGTGTACACTTTTGGGGGCTTATGAAGTCAGAGACTAAGACACCCAAACCTCTTGGAATCCCAGGATCACATCCGGCGATGTGTCCATGTTGCTGAAGGCGACCATCCCCTGCATGTTTATATAATCCCTGGGGATCCGAATAGCCTTAGGCCCCCCAAAGTAGGTACTTTGTGGATAGTTGGAGCCCTAGAGTTTGAGATTTCGCAGTGGGATTTGATTGTGTCAATCATTTTCTATGGATCGTTCAAATGATAGCGACGGACATGGCATGGCTGTAGCTTCATGAGGATTGTCGGTAAGGGCTCGTTGGCTTTAAAGTCGGATTTGGCAGCAGGATGGATGTTGAGGGAGCCGGGAGCAGAGGCAAGTCAGACCCTATCACCCTAAACCCCAAACCCCTAAACCCATAAGGCCTAAACCCTAAACCGGATGAGACAGCTGCTCAGTTTCCTTGATACATCGCCTTAGGCTTTCGATCGAAGTCCCGAGCCCAACCCCACGAACGCCTAAACCCCTGGGCGCAGAAGAGCAGGGAGTTAATAGAGCCACGACGCTTAAATCCTTAATTCCCTTAAATGATGAGCCCACCAACGTGATGCAAGTCTTGCCCATGTCCTGAGTAAGCATCCGCGGCATCTACATACCTGTCTCTGTAAATGCTGTTGTGTGCATAGGAGCATGCAAGTATTCAGACAGGTAGATATTATAGGTGTGTATGTTTTGATGTACCTGCGACTCATGTGTGTGTGTGTGTTTGAAATGATTCCATTAGTTCTACACTCTCTCAAATGCCCAAACACGCAGACACACCGAGACACACACACACACACATATACAGATATATATATATATATATACACACATACATATACATACTTGCATATTTGCATACGTGCAGACTAACTTAAACACATACGTACATGGGGACATGCATGGGTCATGCTTACATCAATGCATACATACCTACATGAACGCATACATGCATGCAGCTGCATGTATGCATGCATACTTACAAAATTACATATGCAAGCACACGTGTAGAGCGAGCGAGAGATAACGAGAGCGAGAAGAGTGAGAGATAGATCGCATCAGATGCAGTTTGCAGATTCTTCCGAATTTTGAAGAACTCGGCCCCGCAGGCTGGATCTTCATTGGATAGCAAGGCAGAACGGCCGAATCCATTTGGTAAGTGGCTGCCAGACAAGGCCGCCTCGCTTGCTTTGGAGTAGTTCGTTTCTTTGCTTTTTGAGGGGTTTAGGGTTTAGGGTTTAGGGTTTAGGGGGGGGGCATACAGGGTTTAGGGTTTCGGGCTGAGGGTTTAGGGTTTGGAAGTGTGTAGAGCACCACACTTTGTCAAGCATACAGGAAGATTTCGGCATGCTGCTGGCGTCTTGTCGACCTCACTTCCACAATCCGGAACTGATTGGCAGATTGTAGGAGCAGAAGAGTTTTTGAAGCGATCTAGGCAGTGCTGGTCGAAGGGCTCTTCGGTAGGGATCTTGAACAAGGCGACCCAAAAGGCGACCATGGCAATGCGGACTACGGGTTGGACCGAAAATCAAGCCCTTTGGAGTTCGCTGTCATAAATCCACGAAAAGCCATCAAATCCTACAGTCTTAAAGTCCCAGACCCTCAGCTCCTAAAGCCTATGCTGCCTTTTCGCCCATCCTCATGGCCATCGAGTATAGCAGTATGGAGGCTTCGAGGCTTCAGAGCTTACGGGCTTACCTAGACCCCCCAACTACCCTTTTAGTATAGCCCCCAATTACCTCTTAATGAGAAATCTTAGAGCCCTTTAAAGGGTACTTGGGGGGTCCTGGTAGGCGTTTAGAAGCTTTAAGGTTTTGTTTTTTGGACTTGCGATCTTTGCCGGAGTGGATGCAGTTTGAACTGCTGAAAGGATCATGGGACTTAGTATCTAGGGTTATAATTAGTGTAACTCTACTTATAACTACTTATAACTCCAATGAAGGTACTTAGAGCCTTACTTACTAAGTCCCATGATCCTCCAAGTGAGTCAGCAGCATGCGACGTATGTTTCAGTACCAGATCCCAAGGGTCCATGTGCCCAATAGTATATACTTTGGGCCCAATGTACCCATATAGGGAGTGCTTTAAGGCCAATGTATATACTGTGTGGTTACACGGACCCTTAAACCCTAAACCCTAGAGAGCCCTCATAGAACCCTGAAAGGCACACCCTTCGAGGAACCCTATTTAGGCACATGGACCCTTAGGGAGACAGCCTGCTTCTCTTCGAGGTGTGGCTCAACGTCATCGCCCTTTCGCGTCAGCCCTTTGGCATGGACCAGCAGCACGGCCGCAGCCAGTTTCTTCAATCTTGCTGGCATCTCATTTTTTGAAAGCCCCTCAAAGTTCGGAAATCGAGCCCCTCAATTTATGATAGAGCCTCAGTAAGAACTTATTAAGCTTTTTTGAGCATTTCGAGCCCTCCAAAGCTGTCATTAGAGCCTTAGGTGCGCCCAGAGCACCCCGAATTATTCATTCGGGCCCCTCAATTTCTTATGTTGGTGGGTTTTCGTATGACAAAGCCATATTAACACCTGAAACCTATAAGCCCTAAACTCACAGACCCCTCAGGCCGTAAAGCCCCAAATCCCTAATTGAGCGTTTTTCTTTTTGGGGGGTTCTTGTGACAATACTAGGAGGGCGATTAGCGAAAACTCGGTCGGTTAAAAAAGTGCACACCCTTTCGATCGCGCGCAAGGGCGCGCAAGGGCGAGCGCAAGCTATGCTCAAGGCTTCTTGATAAGGTTGGTTCAAGAGTGATACTCAGCAGCGTTGTATGTAACCCGGCCTGAACCCTAAACCCTAAACCGCCCGTAAGCCCTAAGCCCTACACCTCTATAGTCCCTAAATGAAACCCTAAACCCAAACCAAGGACGTTCCAATTTTGGAGTAATTATAGGCGCTCTTATTCTGATATTCTGCAAGCTGCGGTATAGCACAGTCGCGAACGGTTGAAAATTAGGTTCTGACACGGCATCCTCCGCGCAAGATCGGCGCAAGCGCGCGCAAGACAGCGCGCAAGGTCGCCTGCCCAAAGCCATGGAGGATCCAGCACAACTTCCTGAGCCTTTAAGCCCCCGTGTTGTACCCTCAGCCGAAGCTTAGACTCGAAGCCACCAAGCGTCAACAAACCGCAGTAACAAACCCTAGTCTTAAAAAACCCTCGCGCGCGCAAGCACGCCCAAGGAACGCGCAAGGGCGAAGCGCAAGGGATCCTAATTGGCATGCGTGGAACAAGGATATAGAACAACCCTCAATTCCTGAACCCCTGAACTCTGAACCCTAAACCCCTAAATCCTTAGATCCCTCAATCCCCAGACCTTGGCGTGCAGATCAGGATTGTCTTCTTCAGGGAGATCCCAGACTTTATGCAACGACGCTTGGAGCGGAATGCAGGTATACTGGAGGTGCTGAGAGTTTTTCGGGGTTTTAGGCCATTTGAGGCAGGTTTTAGAGTTTAGAGGTTTTGGGGGTTTAGGATTAGGGTAGTTTGGGGGTTTGGGTTTGAAGAGTTTCGATTCCTGGGGTTTAGACTAGCGGTATATTGTTGAATGCCTTGAGTGCCTCACACTGTGGAGTTAGTTCGTCCCTGGGTAACCTGGGTACCCTAAACCCTAAGCCCTAAACCCTAAACCGTACATGGGTGGTTGTCAAAATGATGGTCCCTGTTTGGTTCCCTATTATGATACGGCACCTCTTACTTAGGGTGCCCGAAAAGGGACCTTTATTTTCACAACCACCCACCTGCAAGTCGTTGAACAGGATCTTGTGCTTCCTCGTTTCATGTCAGTACCTGAATGCCCTGCATGCCTGATGCTCACTGCGGTTGAGGTCTGAGTTTAAGGGAAAGGTACCGTAAACCCTAAAACCTAAACCCTGAAACCTGAACCTCTATACCCTGGAAACCCTAAACCCTAAAACGCCTTTTGGAGACAAAGAGTTGGCCCACGGTTCTTTAGGGTGTCGGGTTTCGGGTTTAGGGTCTGTAAGATTTATCTCTTTCTGTGGACAGAGGAAGCAAATCTGCATGTTGCACAAGCCATTTACCTCATGGCCCCTGATGTCGACATGCTGATTCTGCCATGGAAGGTGCTCAGCTTTTCGGATATTTTTTTTGCAGCTCAAAGCTCGGGGCCGCCGGTCGTCATCTCGCAGAAATACCCTAACCTGGAGTCCGGAGTATCTTCAACCCAGAGCTTTGTATATAGATACCTGATCTCTCCAATTCACAGTCCTTGTAGCCCTTCGCCCTCCACCCTAAACCCTAAACCCTGTTAGACCCTAAACCCTATTCGACCCTACAAACCCTGAACTCCTGTCTGAACTTTCAATGCATGGCAGCAAGACTTCTCAGGAAACGAGGCTGCGTGGAGAAAGTGGTACGACGAGAATGAGCCACTTTGGCAAAGGAAGCCCTTGTGCTAGTGGCTGTGATGTTGTGACCTTCTATGACTTTGATGCATGTTTCCTTGTTCTAGTTTAATGTAAGTAGGTCCAGTAGGTGTATTGCATGCAAGTATGTCAGTACTGCATGCCGTAGAGGTAGCAAGCCTGGTCACGGTTCTAAGCAGCGGTCAAGACAAGCAGGAGCCGCACTGGCAATAGCAGAAGCAGGGGCATGAGGAGGTGGTGGCAGTAATTACCCGTTGTACCAGTAGTAGCTGTAGTAGCTGTAGCTGTAGTAGCTGTAGTATAGTAGCTGTAGTACCAGTGGCGGTGAGGGTAGAACTAGGAGCGCGATCCAAGGCCGGAGGGCGTCCCGATTCCGGACTACGACGAGCGTATCAACATGGACAGGACGGTCACGGGAGCCAAGATGCAGGGCCTCCGGCCGGGAAGGGGCACAGAGGGATGCCTTTGCAGTTCACCATTTTTGCAGGTCCAGGGGGCAGGGTTTCCTCCATGCCGAGAAGCTATTATGTTAAGAGACTCGATTTCAGTCTGTGTCTTACTTTCAGCATTGTGCTTGTGTGAGTGCAGCAATCTGGCAGAAAGGACACTCGGACCATTCCTGCGCCTCGTCGTGGTGCGCTGCATGCGCACCTTGGCCGTGTCTTGCAGATGTCCGAACCATATTCAATGAATCCTGAAATCCCGATGTCCGACAGGGATCCCTGAAAGCTACATCCCCAGACCCTGACGGCCCGTGCGCGGTCAGTGGATCGAGGATGGCTAGTAATCGGATTCGCGACATTCCACCCCAACGGCATGAGGATAGTGAGGTGCCAACTTTCTGGCTTCTACTTCAAAACTCCAAGCTTGAGACAGCAGAACCCCTTCTACCCTCGAGGCAAGTTGTCTTCGTGCATCTCACTTCCACCATGGGAAATTGATGTTTCTGCCGACAGTTAAACACCTGTAGTCTTGCTTGTGTTACGCTGACATCAGCTGCTGAGATAAATGATGACTGTTTTTCTATATTGTTGGCTACTGTGATTCAGCTCCCAGGGTCATCATTCGTGAATCATGAGTCAGTATGTTTATCATTGTTGCCATGTCTTATAAACTTAGCTGGGGTTCTGGCAGCCTAGTAATCTGCTGTAATATCTCTCAAGTCCCATACAACCCTGTCACCCTGAACCTCCCCCCCGCTCCAAACATCCCCCCGCCGCCCCAGAAAGCCCATATTCCACGGTTTAGGGTTTAGGGTTTAGGGTTTAGGGATCGAAGCGACTGGCAAGGTGAGGATCGAACCACCATCTCCTGCAACCAGTTCATCGAGGCAAGGGATTTGCTTTTTGCCTTTCTCGTTCTCGCAGATCTTTCCTCGACCCCACAACTACCCGAATTACCTCTTAATGAGAAATATCAGAGCCCTTTAACCGGCACTTGGGGGGTCTAGGTTGAGGCTTACGTTCAAGGATGCTTTCGACGGTAAGTAACTTCGCAAGGAAGGAAGGCAGGCAGGCACGCAGGCAGGCAGGTAAGTGGCCATGTAAGTGAGCAAGTAGGCATGTAAGCAGCTTCACCCCGGCTAGCAAGCAGGCAGGGAGGAGAAAGTGAGTAGGCAGGCAAGAGTATGAATTCCAATGCAAGCATGTCTGTATGTCTGTGTGTACGTGCGCATGTTTGCATGCATGCCTGCGCAAGTCTTTGTACTTTTTGAAGACGTTTAATGTACATAGTGCATGAGTGTCGGTTGTTGGACGGACTATTGTCGGGTTTTGGGGATTGCTTCATAAGCTTCGCTTTTGTTTCACATGCTCCGCTGTCACTCTCTTATCCACGTGGCTCTCTCCGCCTACAGTATGTGCTACTCTGTAATACTTTCATCATTTCTGCCAGTATATTTTTTGGATGAGTATGCAATTTCTAGCCGAGCCTAGTCCACACCAGAAGTATTCATCAGAATTCTGGTAGAGGCTTCAAATGGGGTAAATGGTACTGTCTGGGGTCTAAACTTTAAACCAAGGGCCACGTCTTTTCTGAAGCTCTCGTATCCCAAAGCCAGACTCGCACCTGAACCCTTGAGCCAAACCTTAATCTACCTATAGTGAGGGTCCCTATAAATTCCATATTAGGGTTTATGATAAGCACCCACAAAAATATAAGGTTTGGGATTTTAAGGAAAGCCTTATTTTGGGGTCCTTGTAATACGGATCCTACTATTTAGGCTACCATATTAGGGTCCCCTGTTTTCGGAAACTCCCATCTCAAACCTGCAGCCGCCAGCTCGCCAGGCGATGTTGGACTCGCGCTTCACGGCTCCTGTCACGGATGGAATTGCCGACATTTACGAGGAGTTTTAGGGGTTTAGGGTTTAGGGTTTTGTTCGCGGCTATCAAGAACAAATTCAGAATAGACGTCTCGATGTTCAGAATTTGTGTGGGAAGAGGTGGTTTTGCCGTTGCATTGGGCCGTGGCCACAAAGGTATGCAAACGCACTATGGCAAGTCTCAGATGTATCTCTCTCGGGTTGATACCAGAGCATGTTGCTATGTTGGAGGCCCAGGGTGCCGTTTGTGCATCAGGATGATTCGATTCAGGACATGAGTCCACTTTGGGATTTTCGCTTTGTGTCATTCTCTGGAATCGTTTTTTTGGTTGCTTGAGGCAGGGCCTCAAAATACTGCAGCTCTCAAACTGGCAGCCAGTGCCTGATAAGAACCATACGAGACTGAACCAGCAGGGTATGTAGTCTCAACCCTACGAAAAGCTGAGGCAACCGCCGCGATCTTCAATTAATCCTGAACCACTCAACCCTGGACCCCGACAGCTCAAGGGAGGGGCAAAGATCAGCTACTGCAGAGGAGTCAATGGCGCGGAAGCCCGTGTTGTATCTGCTCACTGCAGGCTGGACGTGCTGCCTAGGGTTTAGGGTTTCAGGTTTAGGGGTTTAGGGTTTAGGCGTTAAGGTTAGAGTAGAAGTAACAGCGATTCGTAGCAGTCTTTTCCACAGAGCATGAACAGCCCTTTGCGAGAGCGAGCGAGGGGTAAAGGAGTAAAAACCCCTAAACCCTAAACCCTAAACCCTAAACCCTAAACCCTAAACCCTAAACCACAACAGAGAAACTGGCACGGCAGAACCCGGAAACCCGAAACCCTTACTCTAACACCCTGAACCCTGGAACCCCAAATCCTGAACCCGTTATCCCCTAAATCACCCCTGAATTTTTAAGCCCCTAAACCTTAAGCCCTCAAAAATTCCGAGAGCAGGCAGTGATCCGACCTTCAGCATCGATGAGCTGGCGAAAAAGAAGAAGAAATACCCGACTGACAAGGCCCACTCCTTGGGTTTGTTTCATTGTTTAGGTTTTAGAGTTTAGGGTTCAGGGGTTTAGGAGTGTTAAGGTCGCAATCCTAGATCCGCAGGTTCAGAACCCCAAGTGTCAACTAAACCCAAAACCTCTGGCTCCAACTATGACTTGTGACGATCGCAGCTCCTAAGCTGCAGTCTTCCTGTGGAGCTTTGGGTTCTGACAGGGGTTTCCGTATCCTTACCTTTGGTCAGTAGGGAATGGAGGAATGGGGGTGCAATTATAACTAGTATTACTATACCATTCTTCCATTCCCTACTAACCAAAGGCAAGTATCTGGAGGGTGGAGGCATGGGAGCTTACACTTGGAATGATCTTGTCTCGGACACCTGCCTCTGTCTCTTTAGGATGAGAAGTAAAATCCCTAAGCCCTGGAGCCCGACGTATCCCAGAGCACTTGAAGATTGTACTACTCCTGCTGCTGCTACTACTACTACTGCTGCTACTACTACTACTACTACTACTACTGCTACTACTAATGCTACTGCTGCTCCTACTACTACTATTTCTGTATAGGGGCTCAAATAATTATCAATTCTTGGGGTTTCCTTATTACAACTATATAGAGAAAATGCCCCCAACTTTATGGACAATATTAAGGCCCCGGTACCCCTACATCTTATACAGAACCCTGAAACGACCCCGTAAGAAAACCTGTTCTAATTATTCAGGCCCCGATATTATTAAAGTTTATTATTATTATTATTATTATTATTATTATTAGTATTGTCATTTGATTATTATTTTTTATCTTCACATTATTTTATCTGTATTAACATTTCATTCTTATTACGATGAATCGTAGAACCTGGATCACATGCTCCACTAGAGGCCTTGCGCCCAAAACCCCGAGCCGAGTCTCCAAATGCAAGAGCTTGGTGCATGTCGGCTTAGGGTTTGGGTCTTAGGGGTATAGGGTTTAGGGTATAGGGTTTAGGGTACATAGGGTTTAGGGTGTAGGTTTTGGCGTGTAGGTTTGAGGGTCTACAGATTTCAAAAATCGAAGCATGGCAGCATCAAGTGGCAAGATAGCTGCTTCATCAATGCCATAAGCTTGCCTCCTTACAGCGACAAGCCCTTCCAAACGTCACCCTCCACACCCTAAACCCCTTGCGCAAATCTCCAGACCCGAATGTGCCAAAACCCTACACGAGGTGTCCATGGGAGAAGGCCAGGAGAAGGTTGCTCGCGTCGGGGATCCCAGTGTCGCTGGTGGGTCATAGCTTTGAAGATTGTGTTTGTAACTTGTGGCGTACCCGAAGGGTCCAATTGCCCAGAAACGGGGTGATTGACAAGACTGTTCCGCTGAGCGGTAAGTAGGAGCCGCACTAATGAGTTTCTTTGCTACTTTGTCGCTCACCTCTGAGACCCAGTCTTGTATAATCAAGACGACGCTGACCCCTGAGCTGTAAACCCTGTATCTCACAGCGGTCAACCGTCAAAGTCGAACTTAGGAGTGTAGCGGCTCGCTGGTTAGAGTTTAGAGTCAAGCCCTAAACCCTGAACCGTTCAGGACATTTCGGGTTTGGGTGGCTGTTTTGAAATCTCGGGTTCTCCGCCGTCCTGCCAGGATGTCACTCAGGCCCAAGCCACAGACCACAAAGCACCCTAAACCTTGAAGCCTGATGCTGCACGTATCCTATAACGGAAGTTGCAGAGCTTACAAATAAAAGCCCTATAGGCCTTATGCAGCAAACGCTTGTTTTGGTTAGGTATCGGCGTTGTGTTTTTTTGCCTTTCTTAGCATCACGTTTGTTATCACTAGTGTTACGATTGTTCTTATCTTGCTTGACCGTTTTCATTTACTGTTGTTATTGTTATGGTACCCTACAGTAGAAGCCTGAAAGTTGGAACCTGGCTTTAGGAGGATTAGTGCAAGGATCCCTTATACTTTACCTTAAGGGCATGAGGAGTCTGATGTTCCAACTTTCTGGCTTCTACTATACATCCTGAACGAAGGAGAAGAACAATGCAGCCTTTGTCACCGGCGGCTGGGTGATCCTGCAGAACTCGCACCTGGGCATCGGCCCCCCTGGTGTAAAATGGGAGTTTCCGAAAATTAGGGGTACCTTATTCTGGGGGCCTTATAATATAAGGATCCTACTATTTGGGGTACTGTATTAGGGTCCCCTATTTTCGGAAACTCCCAAATGGAAGGGTTTAGGATTTAGGGGCTTCGGGCTTCGGATTTAGGATTCAGGGGCTTAGGGTTTGGGGCTTAGGCTGTAGATTTTGGGGCCGAGGGTTCAGGGTTTCGGGTCTAGGCGGGAATTCTAGGGTGTAGGGTCCAGAACTTAGAGGCAAGGAGCTCTTAGCTTGGAAAGGGGTTCTTGAGAAAGGAACACCATACAGCCTACCTATCCCCAGCCATTTAAGACATAGGATATAGAATTCAGCCGTTTCGACCTCAGATTCGGACGGCTTGCCGGTCAAAGTGACATCGTGCAAGATGCTGATGTTCAAGGCCGAGGACCTAAATGTTATTACCCGGAGCCCCAAGCCCTACATAGTATAGCGCTACATGATAGTATAATTTCAGCTCGCATAACGAAAACCTAGTGTATTATAGTATAGTATATAGTATAATCTGGTATTTAGTGTAGTAGAGCACAGCATAGGCATGTGATAGGAAAACCACCGAGCCCCAAAGCCCTAAGCACTGGACCGTTCACTTCTTCTTCTTCTTCTTCTTCTCTAGGGGAGGTTCGGGTTGCTGAACTGCCCCATGCTGCTTGCCAAAGAGTGTAAACCCCAGATCCAAAACTCTCAACAAGGTAGCGGTTGGGTACTGCCGGCCTTCTTACTCTACGGGCCTCGCTAAGGTAGGGGCTTTAATAATGGGTTCCTTTAAAGGGGTCTGGAAGGGCTATTATAAGGATTTAGTATAGCCCACTCTAGATCAGCCAGATAATATTTGCATATGGAGCACACTCTATTTAAGTATCCGTGGCTCTTATTGTGACCCTTATACAGGGCCAAGGTATAGGGTTCAGGGGTGTATAGCCCTAAACCGCAAATCTATTAAGCTCGGAGAATGGGTAGATTCCGGGTAGATAGCTGCTTAGCGCCCGAGACTTTCGGTTATGATGAGCTTATTTCCGGGCTTAAAAATTACCAATACTATGCCTTAGGGTTCCTTAGTATCGAAACCTTCTTCTAGTAATTGAGGCCGCTATAGTATCCTTTTAGGAGAGCCCTCCACAGCCCAACACCCCGAAGACCCCAAGCCCGAACTATTTTATGAAGCCAAAGTGCAACCCTAAAACCCAAACCCAAAACGCTTTAGACCTTTAAACCCAGCTCGGCAGAACTTAAGATCAACACTTGAGGCTACATGTGCGAGCTCGAGGATGTTCTGCTGAAGACCCCAGAGATCGATGAAGCATTCAGGCCTGCATGGGCTCTAATTGTTGAGGGTGAGGGTTTAGGGTTTCAGGCCAAGGACGGGATTCCATTGTAATTACATATGTACAAGTTTACGGTATTATTAGGCCGGTGCCTAAAGTCGTGGAGGAGAGTTTCGGATTGAAGGCTTACTGATCAGAGACGTACAATCTTGTTGTGTGTGCCATCTTGTTTTGCGAGCCCCTTGGGTGGGGGGGTGGGCAGGGGCTGGCCCCAATCCCCACAGTTTTAAGATTGCTTGTCAGTTTATACTTGGCATCCTTTCAAAGTTTAGGGTTTCGGGGGTGCCATGACTCGGCTGGTGTAACTGGAACTTCCTCTTGTTGAGACTGTGATTGTGCTACGTAACTCTTCTGCCGCTATTGATGATATCGAGTAATGGTAGCCGGTTTTTGTTCCTGCTGCTACTGTAGATATCTGTTTTTTCCGTTGATTCGACTTCGACATGAAGCACAACCGGTGCAGCGACGACTGATGCTAACTGTGTGAACACCGTTGTGATCGCAATCATGTGAATACGTTCTCTGGGATTCGTTGTTGCTTTGTGATTTCACGTCCAGCCTACTTGGAGGTTGGTAGATATAAAAGTACGGTTATAAGAAGGATATCTAGGGTTATAACCTATACTAGGGGACTTATAACCCCACTTACAACTGCCCATGAACCTAGTAGCGTTGCAGATATGACACTGCCATCGCACGGTTCGCTCCCTTAATGCAAGCACCAGAAGCGGCGGGAGTCCGAGTTCGTTGGTCCATTGACTACGAAACGTTTTTTGGTACACAGTGCTTGGCCATATCCCTTAGACTTTAAACTCTAAACCCTGAGCCCCAACCCTAAGACCCAACAAAGCCGCAAAACCCTGCACCCTTACACGCGAGACCCGAATCCCAGCATCCCACAGGCTGTGGATTACCTGCCCGGAGCTGAGTATCCTGGGCCGAGGGTGAAAATCTTTGGGCTTTTGAGGGAATCATGGGACTTGTAGGGATTTCACTAGGTTCAGGAGTTAGGCCTTGACATGACAAGGGTTACTTGTGCATGGGTGTGCAGGTTTAATCTGGTAAGGTAAGGGCTTAGTTGTCCCGAACCCTGAATGCTGTAAGGTTCCGGGTTTACTGGGCTTCAATGTTTCGAGAGTTTGGAACGGAGGATCGTCTCGTCTGCCCTTGCTCCTGCATTCGCAATTTCATGTTTCTTCATAGTTGTACGTCTATGTACGAATTCTGTGATTCCTCTTTAGCACATCACCTTCCTGATGCAGTTTGCTATGAATAGTATGGCTAGTACGAATACCGTTTGCCACAATGATGATCTTAGTAAGGTTCATATTCGTTACCTTCGCCTCTGAGGTGAGATCACGCTCCGCTTCCCGATCGGCCTGCTGCAGATTGCCATTAAGGCGGGCTCCAGGGTTGTGCTTGGGTTGTTCTTACAAGGCTTCTGGTGTAAACAAGGGCCTCCAAAGCGCTCTGAAGCACTCATTCAATGGAGGAGTTCCGAATTGGGGTGTGGAGTGTACATGCTGGGTTTGGAGGTTTGTGTTCAGGTCCTGTCGTTGCTGACTTCTCCCGCACAGGGAAAGAATCTAGGAAAGAATCTCGGCTGTTTGAGCTTGAAGCTCTCGATCCCGGACTGCCTGACGTCATCCACCCTGAATGGACTTCTTGGAAGTTCAAGCCCCTTAGCCTCCAAGCATAGATACAGTACCAACTTCGGGGTCCATGATGTTCTGTGGCGCACGCATGGGTCCCTAAACCCATTTTGCAGTCGATGCCTACTCCTACGCCCAAGCCTTCATCGCCTCATCCGGACAGCGTTTCACCATCCTATGCAGGAATTTTAGTGTTGCGCCCCACCCAACAGTCAACAAAGATTGAGTTCTCCCATCCACACTAGTGGAGAAACCCTTCTGCTCGAGATGCAAGATAGCGAAGGACTTGCACCCTCAGTCGTGAAAAACCGAACCCGCAGCCCAAAACTCCGGGGTTTAGGGTTAAGGGTATCCGTACATTGAGTCTGAGTTCAGAGTAAGGGAATGGCAAGAGTTTGCATACGCTATGACTATACCCCAAAGCCCCGTTCTATTTCTTTTTTGACCTGAAGTCCCTTCCTTTAAAGGGAACTCCAGAAAGTTGGAATATGGATTAATGGTAGGATACCCTATGATTTACCATAAAGGGTTTAGGATAATCGTATTCCAACTTTCTGGCTTTTACCTTATTGTGACCCTTATGTAGCCCCTTGAAAGGAACCTTTCCAGGGAACCCTATTCTAATTGATTCTTGCGCCCCCTTTTATGAACGTCTCAGTTTTCCCAGAGACTCCACTATCCCTTACACTAATTAGTATACCTTAAATTCTATTAGGATCCCTAATGTAACTTAAGGAATTTCCATTAAGGATCCCTGATGTAACTTAAGGAATATCTATTAAGGATCCCTAATGTGACTTAAGGAATGCCCCTTAATTAACGGATATTCGGTTCTCTGGGTTCCCAGAGAGCCCAGTACCCCTTAATTAAGAAATATAGCTTAAATCAAAATATGAAGCCCTATATAATTTAAGCCATATTCCTTAATTCAGGGGTATTGGAGTCCCCTAAACCCTAAACCCTATACCCTAAACCTTATAGATCCCTTATAGACCCCTTTAAAGAACCCTTAGGGGGTATATTCCTTATTTAAGGGGTATTGGGGTCTCTGGGTTCCCGAGCCACAAAAGCGGGAAGGTGACCTTGGAGCCACCAGCCGGATTGAAAGCCGGTCTCTACAGAACCTACAGTGCCCTGGCTCAGAGATCCGGCCTTCTGGGCTTAGGGGTATTTAGAATTTATTTTTATTGTTTTTATTTTTTTGTTACTTGGCTCAAAGATCCGCAGGTAGACCTGCTAAGCCACAACCCTATAATCATATACTATAACCCCTGGCTTCCGGCCTTCTGGGCTTAGGGGTATTTAGAAATATATATATATATATATATATATATATATTTTTTTTAATTTTTGTTATTACAACCCCTAAGAAACAGCTAAAATTATAATTTTTGCTAGGGTTCAAATCCAAGGGGAAAAGGAGGGACCTTTAATGGGGACCCCTACCCCATAATGGGCTATAGAATGGGCTATGTAATAGCTGTATGAAGGGTATATACCTAGGGGTCCTTATTAAGGGTCCCTCCTCTTACCCTTGGATCAAAGATCCGGCCTTCCCCTGGGTGTGGTGCTACAAATTGACGGTGAACATTATGAAGTATAGTAACATGATGATCTTGGTGATGTTGACGATGGTGAAACGGTTGATGCTGAAGAGGAGGGGGAGGATGTTGATGATGTTGAAGAAGAAGATGATGATTGGAAGGAGCAGGAGGATGTTGATGACGATGGTGCTGTTGCTGTTGATGATGACGGTGGTCATGTTGATGATGCGGAGGATGTTGAACATGCTGAAGAAGAAAAGTATGATGGTGGTCATGATGATGATGAGATGACGATCACGATCACGCACAATGATGATGATTATTATGATGGTGGTGGTGCTGATGATGACGATGATGATGGTGATGACGCTGGCTATGCGGATGATGCAGCTGATGATGCTGATACTTCTGATTATAAAGTTGCAAATGACTGTGAAATTGGATGGAAATGGCGATGACGGTGATAGTAGCAAAATGGATGGGGCCATGATGTTGGGCTATCAGTGGACGCAGGCCTGAAAGTCATGGGTTTCGCGGGATTCCCTGCAGGATTCGCAGCGGGAACCATACCCTGCCCAGCTGAACCCGGAGCCCTACAAATGGGATTTTAGGAAAGTCGGCGCTTCAGACGAGACTTTCATGTCCTTGCTGATTTCATCCGTAGACTCCGCCGCATATGTGTCATTGGTGACAATCATAGTCACCGCTATTCTTATCATCTGCCAGCGGCTTGTAGACGCCTTCTTGTAACGAGTACCGGTGCCTGATTTCGGTGTAACTGAAAGTTGCATTCGATGCCGCAGCATCCAGGCACGATGGTGTCCCAAGAGCTGTTGGACAAGTCGCTGGGCTTCGATGCGCATAATGGTAAGAACAATACTAACCATACAAGGTCTACAATACGTATCAACCGTATAGTAATCACAATATTACTAGTAACAATAATTGATGTATATATTAGTTATAGCAATCGTATTTCTGGCTGTTTTTGCTGGCTTGCTGAAAAGGGGTGCACGGACAAAGCACCCTGCATCTGCACCCGTACACTCTGGTCCAGGGCTTTGTGTATCAGGTGGCTAAATTGGGCATACTTGGAGGTTCATGGGACTTAGTAAGTAAGGTTATAAGTACCTTAATTGGGGTTATGAGTAGTTGTAAGTGGAGTTACCCTAAATATAACCCTAGTTACTAAGTCCCATGATCCTGTAAGTAGACCCTAAACCCTAAACCCCATATAGATCCCTTTAAGGAACCCTATAGATCCCTTTCAGGAACCCTATAGATCCCTTTAAAGAGCCCTTTAAGGACCCTTACTAAGTCCCATGATCCTTTCAGTGGAACCCCTGAGACCCTATGCACTACAACCCTGCGCCCTAAACCGGGGCCAACTTGGAAGGGCAGGGGACTTAGTAAGGGATCTTAAAGGGCTCCTTAAAGGGATCTATAGGGGTTCCTTAAAAGGGATCTATGGGGTTTAGGGTTTAGGGTCTACTTGGAGGGGCAGGGGACTTAGTAAGTCGTTCATAAGTAGGGTTATAATTAGGGTAGCTCCATTTAGGGTACTTATAACTCTACTTATAACCTACTTCCTAAGTCCCCTGCCCTTCCAAGAAAGGGCACTCAACAAAAGAAACGGGGCCAAAAGCCCCAAAGCTAAACCTCCAAGCCTCGTCCTGCTATATGCGTGCAGCACTCAGAAGCTGGCGGCGTAAAGCCTATAAGCCCTAAACCCCTAAGGCCCTAAACCAAAATCCTAAACCTGGGGGGATAGATGCCATTTGCAACGCATAACGCGGGAGCCTGATGAGGTTCCGTCTCGAAAACTTTGGTTACGATATAGAATGTACCCAGAGAGCCCAATACCCCTTAATTGAGGAACATACTTTAAATTATCAGCAGACTCTGGAAGCATGGGTAAGAATGCTGCATGCAGGCTGTGCAGATTTGCGCCGCTGTCGCCAGAAAGCAAACCTCGAACCCAAAATCATAAACCTTGAAATCCTGAAGCTCTGACACGTGTGCGTTTTTTAGGGCCTCTGCTTTGCTGAGGATTGACCTGCCTCAGTGGCGAACCCTGGTGTTTGTGCAGGCATTCTTACACAGCATCACAGCTCGCACGTCAGGTGTAGCGAAGAGGTTGGAGGGTTTTCGCACTCGCTTGAGGGTTCCTTGTTCTTTGAAGGTTTTTGGCAGAACTTTCTCCAAACCAAAGCATGTACCGTGTGCTTCGGGGTTCTGGGCTGGCACGGGAAATGCAGGCCACCACACTGAAGGCAGGTGCACGCTCCAAGCAGTAGCGGTTATGGTTCCCTGGACACTATTACTGGAAACCTGATGCCCTGCCCCAAACCCTAGTAGAGGCACTAATCGGCGCTAAACGCTAAACCCTAATAGGCATAAGCCGTAATTAAACGCTAAGCAGAAAGAAGCAGACCCCAGCTTCGGACATCACCATGACGTTATGAAAGTTCGAGAACCTCGACCGCTAAAGACATAATGACAGTCATAATAGTCATCATGGCAGTATCTAATATCAATAACGGGCATGCAATAGGTGCTGCCAGGCAGAGACTAGGGATCGTCCTCATGGGTGAAGGTCTCCCTCTCTCTCTCTCTCTCTTCCTCTCTTCCTGGCAGCGTGTGTGTTTTGGATTGAGGGCCCGCAGGAATGTAGGACTGCAGATACTGTGGCCTGCCAAACCAAGGTAGAATAAATCACTGGGCAGTGGGCAGATTCTAAGCCACAGCCCCTGACACTAAACACTTTCCGTGGAAGTTTGATTTGGTATTCAGTGGTGTTAGGAGGGGTTCAACAAAACGGAGAAGGGGTTCTTCCAATTGAACCTCCAAAGCCAAGGGCCCTACAACCCCCCCAAGGTATCGTGCAGGAGCGGCGAAAGTTCGGCTGGAGCCCTAGCCCAGCCAAGTTCCGAGGGGATTTTGATCTTAGGGCTGTCTTTTTGGCTCTCATTGGGATTCAGAGTTTAGAACGACGGGTTTAGCGCTTGGTTTGTTAAAGGTTCGTTTGGGTCGGAAGTCAAGGTTCGGGGTTCAAGTGTTCAAGGGGAAGTTTTTCTTGTCTGCGTGGGCTTGAGGGATTTGTAGAGCTTCCAGCGATTTTGCGAGTTGGTTGGGGATTCCGCAAATTGAGGAAGTTAGCAGAGAGTTGAGGTTTGGTTGTGGCAGTTGGGGGATGTACGTGCTAGCGGCCTGCAGGAATTTCAAGGGCTATAAAGGTTTTAGGACAAAGGGTCGACATTGGGATTTTGCACATTTTAGGGTATACCTTGACCTGAAAACTTAACAAAGGCCCGATCGGCTGGTGTATTCCGTACGAGTACAACAACTCTGACCTGGACGCCTGCAACTGGGCTTGCATTTTTGGGGGGCTTATGTACTGCGTGGTTCAGGGGTTACGTACGGGCCAATGGTTTTGCACGGCTTTTGCAGGATTCAGATTTGAGGAACTTGGGTGGCGGTTGCAGGTTCAGGGTGTCGGATTTTGGTGCTGTGTGAGCGAGGCTGCCACTTGAGGCTCAGATTTCGGAGTTTTGGTATCGATGTCCGTATGTCGTCTCGTTTCAGTGAAATGGTGTAATTACAAGCAGAACGCTGTTATGCTGCCACCAGTCCGACTGCAGATAGTTTCACGATCCACAATAGCACCATTTCTCCCGATGTCCTTGGGTAGCAGTAATCGTCCTGGTCTCCATCCAGTTTTATCATCAGAAGCAGCAGCATCAGGATCGGCAGTACCGTTATCCTCCTCCTCATCACCATCACCACCACCATCGTTATCATCATCGTCACCACAGTCATCACCATCATCAGCAGCAGCAGTATCAATGTTGTCATCATCGACATCGTTTTGGACCTCGTCATGCTAATCTTCGGCATCACTGCATTCATCTTCGCACCCAACAACCAAACCGAAGATCGCCGTCTGCCTTCTCCCCCTCGTAGTAGAGTAGGTAGCCTTCAACCTTTTTGGGGTGGTATAGTCCCTATATACTCCCTTGATAACCCAAAAGGTTAACCTTTAGTTCCCCATGATTCCCGACAAGTACACCCCCCCCCCCACCAAAAAACACACATGCGGAGTAGAGGAAGGTAGGGGCCGGGTTGGGGTTCTTAGACGTCAGCCCGGGCATTGAAGATCAAGCTTCAGGGCCACAGCCTGGTAGTATAGGGGCCTTCATAATTTGAATAAAGTTGTGGCCCATTGTGCTATAATTGTCATAAGGAACCCGCAAAAGAGTATAGGTACTTGTTAAGGCCCCTGTGTTAGATGACTTCTGGCCCTAGCACACCTCCAAGCCACTGCCAACCTCACCCAGCATGTCCACATCCATCAACACTCCATAGTCGCCATGGTCCCTCAATCCAACAATCCTGAGTCCCAACTCATTAAGGCTTTCTGTTCCTCAAGCGTCTGTTTCTCTCTACCTCTCTCTATGTCTCTCTGCCTCCCCTCGCGGCATTCAGCCAGTGTTCTTGGAGAGAGGCGCCGAAATTCCGAAAGCCTGCAACCAGGATCCCTAAATCCCTAAACCTTGAACCCAAAGCCCTAAACCCAGAGCCTAAACCCCAAAACCCTAGACCTTAAACCAAAGCCGTGAACCATAAGCTCCAAGCCTTACTCTAAGACCTATATACCCTAAACCTTAAACCTTAAGCCCTAAACCTTAAATCCTAAACCCTAAACCCCAAACCCTAAGCTCTAAGCCCTGTAAGGCCTTCTCTTCCTGGAAACGCCAGAAAGTTGGAACATCATTAGCCTCATGCTCTTAAAGCAAAGTATAGGGAATCCTAGCACGGATCCTCCTAAATCCATGTTCCAACTTTCTGGGGTTCACTATAAGGCCTTCTCTTCCTGGAGAAGCATAGGACCCCTTTTTCATCCCTTATAAATCCCTTTAAATAGCCCTTTTAAGGAGCCCTTACTAAGTCCAATGATCCTCCAAGCCTTATAAGGCCTTCTCTTCCTGGAGAAGCATGTTTCGACCACGATCATGGCCGGCTCACCGATCTCCTGGGTGTCCAGTCACTTTAGTACTTGGAGGATCATGGGACTTAGTAAGGGCTCCTCAAAAGAGCTATTTAAAGGGATTTGTAAGGAACTTATAGGGGTTCCTTAAAGGGAGATATATAGGGTTTAGGGTTTTAGGGTCTACTTGGAGGATCATGGGACTTTGTTAGTAAGGTTATAAGTACCTTAATTGGGGTTATTTAGTGGTTATAGATAGAGTTACCCGAATTATAACCCTAGTTACTAAGTCCTTCGATCCTTTAAGTAGAGGGGCCTTAATACTTGGATATTTTGAAAGGCTGAGGGTCTACTACAGTGTTAGGGGTTCAGGGTTTAGGGGGGGTTACTATAAGGGGTAGTATAAGGGTGTAATTCAGGGGCCTCAATACTTAGACTAGGGTTGCTTGAAAGGGGCTTGCAAGGGCTGCTATAAGTAGGGCTATTACAATGATTTAGCACAGAGCCGTAAGACTTAGAAAAGGGCTCTGGGGCATGTTATTGTATAGTCATCATACTGTTGATGGACAAAATCCTGCACTACTCTTTATAAGGAATATACCATAGTTCCCATAGTTTAGAGTCCTTAGGGTAATGCAGGATTTTGTCCATCAGCAGTAAGGAACCCTAGGTTTAGGGATCTCCTGATCCTGGGTGTCCGGCCTTCACTGTGGTTTGAGGTCGATTTGTTTTTTTGATTTCGGGCCTGCCGTTCGGACTGGATTTTGGGTCTTTAGAGTGCTCAGGGTGCTTATAGTAGGGTTTAGGGTTTAGGGTTTTATAGGGTTTACACGAGCATTCAGCAGAGTTGTTCGGGATCTTGTTCGCGGGAAGGTGTTACCTCAGATTCTGGAGAAGCTCTGCCGCCTAGGGTCCCTGGGATGTCATGTGAAATGTGCACAGAGAGTACCTCTAGAGCGTAAGACAGTCCACGAAAATGCACGGTCATGTAAGCTCAAAGTCACGACATTCCAAGGTGACGGTGCAGTACATGGTGGCCGAAGCACAGTACGGTGGACGTATTACGGACGACTTGGCTTCCTGCCCTAATGATTTAAAACCCTTGCGCCCTACACCCCGAACCCTAAACTCCGAGAACCCTGCACCCTAAATCCTACGAAGCAACTCGAGGGTGCGATGCGTTCTCCATGAAGTGCAGTAGGACCAGATTTCCTTTAGAATGGTACTCTATTTGTTTGTGTGTGTGTGGGAGATATAGTAGTATATAGAGGTTTGCGAGAATAGCAGTACTGCTCCCCCAGGGTCTGCTCCCAAACACTGATAGAGTACAGTGACAACCAGGACGACTAACACAAACAAGACCACCATCCATGACCACCAGGATACAAGGAGACCAGGTTTAATTTACTTCGGCAGATAGTCTCAGTCTGCCCAAATGGCCACGGCCCAATTCGTTTCACTCCCTCGCCGGACACCCGGAAACCTCTAAGCCTCTAAGTCTCCGCCAACTCGACAACATTCAACACAAAACCAGACGAATGTAGCGAATAGATAGCTAAATGCATGAATACAGACATACATATATCTGAAATTAAGTGTATGTGTGTATACATAGGTAGGTATGTATGCATGCATGTATGTATGTTTTTATCTATGTATCTATGAGTCTATGTATTTATGTACGTATGTACGTACGTATGCATGCATGTGTGTGTACATATGCATAAGGTCTGAAGCCGGATACTCTTCAACGGTCAAGAACGGCGTGCTCGGCTAAGGATCGTGAGCTGTTCAACACCTATGCCGCCAAGTGGTTCTGCAGCCTGTCCAGAGTTAAGCTCAGGGACCCAAAAAGCACGTAAGCATAAGCATTTTATGGGGATATCCCTACCTTATTGGGCTTCATTATAAGGGGATTTATATGGGACGTCCCTACCCTAATTTTTGCTTATGTGCTTTTTTGGGGCCCCATAACCGAGAAAGCTGCTCCTCACCCTCAGCCCCCAACCCTCTAGGAAGCTGCTACAGCAAACCATGCTTGGAGGGTCGGTGGACTTAGTAAGTAGGGGCTCCTTTAAAGGGGATTCTAAGGGTTCCTTTAAAGGGCTCTATAAGGGTAGTATAGGGTTTAGGGTTTAGGGTTCAGGGACTTAGTAAGTAGGTAGTAAGTAAACTTATAAGTACCCTAAAAAGGGACCCTAATTGGTGTTATGGTACTTAGAGAAGTCCCGAAAATAGCCAGTTACTAAGTCCCCCGACCCTCCAAGTGGGTATTGTGCAAAAACCATTTGGAAGCGCAAACCCGGAATCCTTTACCTCCAGTAACCTCTAAACTGGAGCATGGAAGGTGACGACATCTGGAAGACGTCCTTCGCATTCAACAACTATCAGCCAGGGCCTTTGTAACTGTCACCCGTGTTTTTTTCGGGTTTGGAGTTTAGCGTAGAAACTCAAGCTTGTGTTTCTCAGCTGTGCAACTGTGTCTTTGCTGTGCTTGTAGCCCGCTGCGCATTCTATTGCAGCTGCGAATATTTACAGCTACGGTAATATCCTCATTTGTAACCTTACTTGTGGCTATCCCCTATCCTTAGAGGCCCAATGTACCCATATAGGGAGTACTTTAAGGCCAATGTATATACTATTTAGGTACATGGACCCTTAGGGAAAGCCCCTGATGCATCCGTCAAACCCAAGCCCCGCAGATCGCAACGAACTGCAGCAGCCCAGCATGAAACCACAAAGCTTCGCCCTTTATAGCTTTACACGACCTCAAGTCCTAGCTGTCCTAGCTCTTGAGTCTCATCTGCAATTCTTAAACCTTCAAGGCGTATAGGTCATAGCCAGCAGCAGCGAGGTCGGAGTTCAACTACAAGATTCCAGAGGGCCTGGACATCCAGCAGTTCAAGGTGCAAGGGCTTAGAGGGAAGCAAGATCAACAGGTTCATGGTTTAGGGTTTAGGGCTTTAGGCTCATCTAGGGTTTAGGGTTTAGGGGTATTCAGGGTTGGGTGCCAGGGCCAGGGATAGAGCAGGAGCGCGCTATCAGTGTTTAGGGGGAGCGGGGAAGGAATCATGCATTTCTTGTTTCAGATCCCTGGGGTCTGATTCGCCTTTGGCAAGTTTAGTGTGCCGGTTGTCGATGTGTTAGGCTCTGGGCTTACCCCTGGAGAAAATCGCTGGTGGGAGTGGTGATTAAAAGCTTTCCGCAACATGTGCGAACGATGGCAGAGCATATGCCTGATCTGACAACAGAAAGACGGACCCCTAAACCCTTCCTCCCAGAATTGTGAGCTTGCTCCCCAGTTCCCGCGCCCACAGTGCGACAACCAAAAACTCAGAGGGTTTAATTGTCGAGAGTTCAGGGCTCTAAACTTTAAGAGCTCTTTTCAGGCTGTTCCATGGGATTCAAGGCTGACCCCGCCTTTGCCCACAGGATGCGATTGACACGATCCCCCCAGTCGACTCGCCGTTGATCTTCGGTCATGCCGGCTGATGCTTTGCAAGTTCATGTTAAAGACTCGGAAGCAGCATGTTGATGTGGGTAGTTGTCAAAATTATGGTCCCTTTTTGGGTACCCTAAATATTAGGTGCCGTATTAGAATAGGGACCCGAAAAGGGACCCTAATTTTGACAACCACCCATGTAGGTTTTGGGGAATGGGGTTACTGGTAAAGTTCAGCGCACTCGGAAGCAGCATAGGTTTAAGGGTGTGGGGTTATATACAGCTTAAGTTCAGTGCAGCTTCTGGCTGACAAACTACCATGAGTTAGAGCTCTCCCTTCATTGCTGGTTTCCATCAGTGCTAACATCCACCCAAATGATGGCTTACTCCGGTACAGATTACATGTTATGCAACTGAAGCCCTCCAGGGAATGCTAACAGCTGCTAGCATCGGCACCATGAACAAGACGCTTCTGGCGTCCAGCGCCGTTGATTGTAGTCATCTGGCACGATGTGACAGTGCCCTCCCAGAGGCTTCAATATCCCGTAATTAAGGAATATTCTTTAAATGGTATTAGGGCTCTTATTATTATAATTTAAGGTCTATTCCTGAATTAAGGGAGATTGGAGTCCCTGGCCTCCTGATTTTCACCCCAGGGGATGTTGAAAAGTGCCTCTCTAGGTCTAACGGGTTTGCAAATCGGGTGATCGGGAGTTTAGTTTAGGGTTTAGGGGTTTAGGGTTTAGGGCTTTGGGGTTTAGGGTTTAGGGGTTCATGGTTTAGGGAGGAGCGTGATCGGCTTTCAGTGGAAGTGCTTCGCTCCTCTCACTACGACTCTGCTAGACATGTTAATCGTAGAGTTGGTTGCGGCCAAGCAATATTACCAATACTGTGTCGCAGGAGTCCTGAACCTGCATTTTCCGTCAAACAATAGTATCCCAAAGTCCTACTCTATTTGTTTAGGCCTTGCATAGATCTGCCCAGCTGTTTTGTTACTTCACATCACTATTCTGCGACGCCAGTCTTGCCAGGCTTGCACACGAATGCAGATTTGACATACCGCATGAAGGAGGCATCAGAGACACTTGTCAGGGATAAGTTAATATGTGTTTCTGGGTTCAGGGTTTAGAGGTTTAGGTTTGAGGGTTGAGGGTAGGCTGTAGTCGGATATGCCCTTTTTCAGGGCGGCGGAGGATTCAGCCTATCCCTAAATCCTAACCCTTTGCCTTCTATCAAAATGGTAATCGACGTTTTCGCTGAAGCATCCAGAACCTGCCTTAGCTGCCTGAAGTTGGTACAATCATTCACCACGGAGATAACGAACAACCCACACAGCGCATGCCAGCAAAGGGGCTTGGCTTCCTGCATTGCTTTGTCTTCAGAATCGGAGGCTCGACATAGCCCGCACACATAGCAGAAAGCTCTCAAAAAAAAGCTTTGCGAGATAAACATGAGCATGGCAAGCAACCCCTGAGTTGCTCTGGAGGATGACCTGATGTTCTAAGCCGAAGCCGTCCCATGTGAGAAACTCGTACTTTCTAGTCATTCCAGTTCCGCAGACTTGCATGTGCAGCGCCAAGAAATGGACCCCAAGCGCCTAGACTCTCAAACTCCTGCACATCATCCCTCCAAGGCCTAAGAACCTAAAGGCGGGCTGGCGAGTAATCAAAAGTCCGATGCACTTTTTTAAAAAAAAAGAACCTAAATCCCAAACCCCAGAAGCCCCCCCGGACCAAAAGCTCTGCAACCGTTAGCCTCTTATAAGGATGATCACGACCATCATTGAGACGCAGCCGAAGGACAGCGGTGGCTCCGGAGGCATGCTATGTCCTTTGCAAGAATGGGACTTCGGGTTTTTGGGGTATGCTTTGGTTGTACATCGATGCGTGGTGGTATTGGCCGTTTTGGCTGTGCGATGGGGCTTCACAGTTTAGTGTTTGCCTAGTTCGTGTCTAGACGGCCAGATCATGCTTCGCTCTCTTATACTCTGCATCTCCTTTTGGCTTCCGATAATAAGGCTCCTAAACCCCTAAACCCTAAACCCCTAAACCTTAAACCCTAAAGATACAAAAGGAAGACCAGAACAAGCAGCGCATGTTCTCAAGCCCGTCCCCCAGCCGACAGATCTCTAGGCCACGACCGACAAGTGGGTGGTTGTCAAAATTAAGGTCCCTTTTTGGGTACCCTAAATAATAGGTGCCGTATTGTATTAGGGACCCCCAAAAGGGACCTAATTTTGACAACCATCCAAATGTGTGTGGATGGTGTTGATGATGCTGATATTTAGACCAGTCGGTTTCCCTACTACTAATAGGGGCCTAAACAATGACCACTACTAATTTGGGGTTTCCTCAGTATAGTTATACCCCCAAACCCTATTCTAAGTATCAAGGCCATTATATTAAGCATGAAGCCTGGGGTGAGTCGAGAGACTCTTACAGTACGCGTCCCTTTCGGAAAGGCCGAGGGCAAGTGGGCGCCAAACTCTCACTCACTACTCTACTTAACCCCAATTAAGGTAACTTATAACCTTACTTACTAAGTCCCATGATCCTCCAAGTAGACCCTAAACCCTAAACCCCATATAGATCCCTTCAAGGAACCCTTTAGATCCCTTTAAGGAGCCCTTTAAGGACCCTTACTAAGTCCCATGATCCTCCAAGTAGACCCTAAAACCCTAAACCCTATATATATCCCTTTAAGGAACCCCTATAAATTCCTTACAAGTCCCTTTAGATAGCCCTTTTGAGGAGCCCTTACTAAGTCCCATGATCCTCCAAGTACGGACAGGCAAGTCCACGGATGAGATTGTCAAGGACCTATGCTCCTCGGCCTGGCTGGGGTCTGGCTTCCGAGGTATCGAGTAGGTACCTTTTAGCCTTTTTTGGGTAGCATAGTCTTTAGGGTTTAGGGTTTAGGGTTTAGGGTATAGTCCCTATATAATCCCTATATAACCAAGAAGGTTAACCTTTAGCTCCACATGATATCCGACAAGTTTGGCTCAAGTCAGCCTGTTCAGAGCCTCCTGCGTCGTCGACCAGTAGAACTTAGAGGTGTTGGCCTTTTGTGCCTCACCGTCCAGAGCTAAATCCGGGCAAGAGCCCATTGGACCCTGAATAACAAAGCGTTAAGTTCAAATCCGTAAGGCCTACAAGCAACTGAACCGGAAGCCTTCAACTGTGGGCCCTCCGGTTTTCGGGGCCACCCTGAACCTTAAGGAGGGCTCTGTTCGGGTCAGCCCTGCAGCTGTCCCCACTTGATCTGCCTCAGTGGGATTAGGGTTTAGTGGTTTAGGGCTTTGGGATTAGGGTTCGGGGCTTTGGGATTAGGGTTTAGGGGTGTAGGCTTGTAGGGTCTATGGGTTCAGGGTTCAGGGAGCTCTTCGGTTCAGGGAGCTCTTCGGTTCAGGGAGCTCTTCGGTTTGGGATCTTCGCATTGCTTCGAGCACCGGAGTCCCTACAGCTCCAAACTGCAGGACGTGTTTTTTTGAGATGCTGAGGCCCTACCTGTAGCCGAAAACTCCTACCTTTTTTAAGGAATTATATTAACTATATGTAGAAACCGTAATTTGGAGCCCTAAAAAGGTAGGTCGTTTCGGCTACAGGTACAGCCTTGGGCCAGAGACTTGAAGGTTCATGGTTTACTACTATTTGCTTAAGAACCCCCAAGAAATTTAAAAAATATATTCCTTATGGGGGTAATATAGGGATTATTATTGTTATTTTTTGGGGGTTTCTTAAGCAAATAGTAGTTTAGGGTTCAGACTGAGGGTTGTACCGAGCCTGCACCGACAGAAGTCGGCAGCCCACCTTGAAGCCTTACTTGGAGGCCCAGGGGACTTAGTAAGTAGGTTATAAGTAGGGTTATAACTACCATGGAGTTGCCCCAATTATAGCCCTACTTATAACCGACTTACTTAGTCCCCTGGGCCTCCAGGTATTGCCCTTGACTCAAGTGCCAGTACTTCTCCTATGCCCGGGCAACAAGACAAGACACTGCAGCTCTCTGGCATATACAGAGCCCTAAGGGTCCATGTACCCAAATAGAATATACTTTGGGCCCAGTGTACCTATGGAGGGAGTACTTTAAGGACAAAGTATATAAATACTATGTGGGTACCTGGACCGTTAAACCCAAAACCCTTAAGCCCTTACAGAGCCCTTATAGAACCCTTTGAGGCACCCCTTAAAGGAACCCTATTTGGGTACATGGACCCTTAGGGTAGACTAAGACCCCATCTGCCCCAAGCTCTCCACCCTGAAGTAAGAGCCAGAAAGTTGGAATATGATTATCCTAAACCCTTTATGGTAAATTATAGGGTATCCTACCCTGAAACCATATTCCAACTTTCTGGAGTTCCCTTTAAATCCAAACCCCCTCCAGCACATCATCAGGGATTCGCGGCTCCGCTGAACATCTTCTTGTTCCAGGAGCGGGCGCTCCCAAGGCTTGAGCAGTCTCTCTGACATACTATAGGGGCCTAAATAAGAGTTACCACTATTGGGAGGGGCCGAGGGGGGGGGGGGCGGTGTCCTTATTATGAGTATATTATAAGGGGCCCAGAATCCTATTCTGATTGTTAAGGCACCCATATTCAGAAGTTTCAGGTATTAAGTCGAAGACAGCAATCTTAAGATAGCCCAAACCCGCAATCCCGGGCCCAAACCCGTTGGTACTCGCGCCCTCCGGGTGCTGATCCCATCAAGCCGGCACCCCCAATCGTCGCCAGTGGGTTTGGGGACCATGTATTAATTTAGGACGGGCGCGTGGTCTAGGTTGCTTAGGGTGGCAGCACTCAGCGTAACAGAGTAATATAGCTGGCTGCGGCACTCTTCCTTATTCTCACTCGACTCACCACCATCGTCAGCATCATCATTCGGCCAGTCCCCGAATCCGCAACCAACCGTAGACCTGTAACCCTAAACCCCGCACCCTGAACCCTCTAAACCCTCTAAACCAAAAACCCCGGCTCCTGAACCCTAAACCCAAAACCCTAAACCCTAAACCGACGACAGCATGGGATCTTGCGCTCAGGAGCTGCAACGACTGCAGAACATCATCGCCATCGTGCGGACAAACCTCAAGTCTCCTGAAAGCTCTTAGGGGCTCGGTGAAATCGACCTGTATATATGTGTATGTATATATATATATATATATATGTATATGTATATTTATATATGTATATACATATACACATATATATATATATATATAGATATAGATGGATAGTGTGTATCATGTATATGTGCATATGTAATGTAGATGTCTTTGAGCATATCTGCCTGTCTGCATGCGCGTATGTGCATGCATATGCATACGCATATGCACACACGCACACACGCACACATATACACACACACACACAACACATAGTATGTGCACTCGTACATATTGTATGTGTGTCTGTGTATGTGTGTGTGTGCGTATGTACGTATGTATGTATGTACGTATTTTCATGTATGTATGCATGCATGCATGCATGCGGGCATGCATGTATGTATGTATGCATGTCATGTTTTTTAGGATGTCACGTATGATATGTATGTTATGTATGTTGTGCATGTTTTGTATGGTATGTATGTTATGTTTGCACGCATGTATGTATGTGTATAATTATGTATGTATGTATTTATGTATATACGTATGTATGTATGTACGTATGTATATGTGTGCTTGTGTAGAGGATTCATTTTGGGTTTAGTGTTTGGGAGACGCTTTTGAATATTTGGGGGCCTTAGAAATGTTTTTTTCGTGACCGGGCCCTTTGTTTCCTGGACCTCCGCACCTGCTACGAACCAGAGCAGGGGAGACCTAGGAACAAGCCCCTACATCCTTAATCCGACACTTCCAAGCCCTCAACAATTAGTCACTAAACCCTAAACGTCCGCCTGGCCATGTATGGCCTTCCGTGTTCTTTGGATAGTAAAGGCGGGCGGAACAAGGTGCTCAACAAAAAAACCTTCCACCCTAAACCGTGATCTCCCTCAGCCCTAAACCCTCAACAGTTAGTCTGACCCTCAAGCCCTAAACTACCTTACACCCTAAGCCCTTAGCCCTAAAACCTGATCTGCCGAGGAGCGTGGCAGCTGCTATCGACGGCACTGTGGTGATGACTACTGAGCTCATGGCTCCTCAGACACGCGAAATTCAGGGATCTACTTAAAGGATAAGGATTCTTAAAGGGCGCTTTAAAGGGATCTATAGGGCTCCTGAAAGGGATGTATGGGGTTTCGGGTTTAGGGTCTGCTTAAAGGATCATGGGACTTAGTAACTAGGGTTAAATTAGAGTAACTCTACTTATAACCACCTATAACCCCAATGAAGGTAGTTATGACCTTGCTTACTAAGTCCCATGATCCTCCAGGTAACCTAGGGTTGTAGGGGCCCTAATCATAAGAATGAAGAGGGATCTAATCTAGGGTTTCAGGGGCATTAATAGTGAGAGTGACTCAGTAACACGAAAATGAGGCATCTGATCCAGGGTTGTAGGGGCCTTCATTGTGAGAATGAGGTCTTATGGTTTGGGGGCTCATTACAGTAGAATACACTCACATCGTAGATTTGCAATAAGAGCCCCCATGCCTTTTATGGTTAGTGGTGTAGAGTCTCGATCTTGGTTATTAGGCTCCTTGCGTATTGGGAGCTTGTGAGTTTTCCTTCAACCGAAAGGCAGCAGAAATGTTCACAGGATGGGCGCTGCCAGGAAACTTGCCGTGGGACAGAGTACAGAGGGCTGAAAAATGCAAGGAGCCGGCGACATGCACCGGTTTTGCATCGCCATACGGTTTAGGGTGTGGGGTGTAGGGTCTAGGGTGTATAGACCCACGAACACTGAAGCCAAAGGCTTGAAAGCACCCGGGCCACAGACCCTTGCCTCGCAAAGTCAGATGGCCTCAGCCCTAGTAGTATCTTTACCATTACCACTGCTCTTACCATCATTGTCAGTTCTTGTTGTTGTTATGACTGGGTATACGATGACGTCCACTACGATCATCACGATGATTGCTGCAGTTTTAGCTTACTCTTATGTTTGTTATTTCCATAAGCCCAGGAAGATCTCGGCTACCTCTTCGATGCCCGAGTGCCAAGAGGTCCGGATAGGGTTTGAGCTTCAAGACTTCAGGAGTGTAATATAGGGGCCTTAACAAGTACCTATACTATTAAGGGTGGTTTCTCAGTATAGATATAGTATAAGATCCCCCAAAAACCCTTTTCTATTTATTAAGGCCCCTACAGTAGTTAGGGGTTTCAGGCTTTTCTGGTTTAGGGTTTAGGGGTTGAGGGTTGTGCAGCATTTTGCACTGTACCTTGGACCGTCGTGCGGATTTTTTACAGAGGGTATCCGGAGGTGCCTTTTTGGAGGCTATTGAGGCTAAGGGCGTAGGGTTTGGGGTTGTGGGTTTAGGGCCTTGACTTCGGGCTTAGGGTTTAAGGGGCTTAGAATGGGCACTCCGAGCCCTAGGACCCCAACACCCAATTAAAGCTTAAACTGTAAACTCTACACCTCTGAGCCCGAAACGCCTGCAGCCTAATTCGATTCGCCAAGCCCTTAAACTCCAAACCCTATAAGCCTATAACCACTCAACCCCCCGCGCCCCACCCCTAAACTGCATAAACCCGAACCCTACACCCTCAACCCTAAAACCCCTAAACCTCAAACCCTGAGCTCCAAAGTCAGAGGTTGGACGAATGACCCCTCGGGCGCGGAGATCTCTTGGCTAATGCCCAATCTTGGAGGCACCGCCTTGTTTTTCGGATGTGTGGTTTGGGGGTTTGGGGTTTACAGGGTTTATAGGGTTTAGGAGTGAGGGTTTAGGGTCTCGGGTCTAGGGTTGTGTGCATGACTAAAGGGTTGAGGATATGGGGTCGATGAACTTGGGATTGAGAAGCTCACTGGTTGTTTTCTGGGTTGAGGGTTGCAGATTACTGGTTTAAAGCTTTGTTTCGCGGCCACCGCTGTTTGGACTTTGAAGCTGAAGCTTTCGGAGTCCGGTAGCTTAAGTCTAACGGTCCAAGTTGGCAAACAGACTAGTTGTGACAACCCCAAATCTCAGTAAGCCCAAGATAGAGCATACAAGGAGCTGCTGTTCGTATAAGTTACCCAAAGGCCCCAAAGTAGTTCCTTTTGGGGTTCATATATAGAATCCTATAAGGTAACTCCAAAAAGGAACTACTTTGGGGCCCCTGGGTAGTAAGATAGACCTCAAGACCATACGGATGCCCTCTGGGAGGATGGTTCACTGGCCTTACGGAGCGTCAAGCGCGACTTGGCGAGGAGTTGCAAAGCACGGTAGCGAAAGGGTGGTCTACGGAGCTATGAACACAAGAGAAGAAAGTAGTAAGTTCCGCCTTGTCAGTGGTTTCATGGCCCTTTCGTCTCCCGTGCATTTTCGAGCATGTGCGGATGCGCATCTGTGAATGAACTGTTTCTTACGAGATGCATAGTGCATAGCTTGTATACTCATTGCAACTGTATATTGTATGCTGCATGCCTGCACACATGCATGCATACATAAAGACAGTACATACATAATTCATACAGACTCACAGAACGTCTTGGAATAAAACACAGACAAACAGACGGACGGACCGACAGACGAACAGACAGACGTGACGGACGGGCGGACCGAGAGATAAATAGATAGACAGACAGAAAGACACATACAACGGCTCATAGTTTCTGGTTTTAAGCTCCCGAAGCTTCTCACAACCGAACCCAAATCTGACGCTCCAAAATTGATTGACAGCTCACAGCTCAGGATGTTGAACAACTGGCTGGAGAACGGCCGGGCGGTCATGAAGGCCGGTTACTGGCGGCCAGTTTTGACCTAAGGCAACTGAAGCGATGAGCAGTACGAGCTGACTTCCTGAAGCGGCGAACCCTCATTGCCTGTGCCGCAAGTGGTTGCGCGAAATCCCTTCCTTGGAAAATCCCTTCTGCAAGCCTGCAAGCTAGCTTTGCCCTGCAGCTTAAATGCCTGCATGACGTGGTTTTACTACTCCTACTCCTACTACTTACTACTACTCCTACTCCTGCTCCTGCTCCTGCTCCTACTCCTACTCCTACTCCTACTCCTACTCCTACTACTACTACTACTACTACTACTACTACTACTACTACTACTACTACTACTACTACTACTAGTAGTTTAGATTCACGAACGCTCTTTCGATTTTGGAGTCCGTTCTCCAAGCCTTTAAGGTTGGTTCAGGGTTTAGGGGTTCAAGCAGATTATGTTACGAGTGTCATTGCTACAACTCCCAGGATTTCGCCAAATATGCAGTTTTCCTCCTGGGAAAAGTTGCTACTAGTAATTACCAGGGGCATCACCGTTACCGTTCTCATTCTTCGGAGCAGTGACACTACCCAAAGGCCCCAATGTAGTCCCTTTTGGGGGGTCCATATATCGAATCCTATAGGGTAACCCCAAACAGGAACTACTATGGAGCCTATGGTTACACCCCTAAACCCTAAACCCTTATAGTACCCGTATGGATCCCTTGTAGGATCCCCTAAACCCCAAACCCCTGCACTGGGGTCTTTGGGTAGGATGGTTTCGGATGTCAGGCCCCTAAAGCCTGAAACATGATCAAACACATAACCTCAGGAGCGCTTGAAACTGGTTTTAGGGGTTTAGGGTTTAGGGTTTTAGGGTTTAGGGTTTTAGGGTTTAGGGGTTTAGGGTTTAGGGTTTAGGGTTTAGGGTTTAGGGGTTTAGGGGTTTAGGGTTTTAGGGTTTTAGGGGTTTAGGGTTTAGGGTTTAGGGTTTAGGGGTTTAGGGTTTTAGGGTTTAGGGTTTAGGGTTTATGGGGTTTATAGTTTGTAGGCTTGCATGTAGGGTTCATATCAGTTTTATCAGGGTCCCTTACTGCCATCATTTCCATCTACGCCAGAGCAAAGCTGGCCTCTTCATCATAGTTCACCCTAAGGGTCCATGTGCC
This sequence comes from Symbiodinium sp. CCMP2592, assembly GCA_905221615.1. Classification (NCBI taxonomy): domain Eukaryota; class Dinophyceae; order Suessiales; family Symbiodiniaceae; genus Symbiodinium; species Symbiodinium sp. CCMP2592. Next base: position 1,302,639 of record CAJNDT010006224.1, read on the forward strand.
CAAATAGTATATACTTTGGGCCCACTGTACCCATATTGGGAGTACTTTAAGGCCAGTGTATATACTATTTAGGTACATGGAGCCTTAGGGTAAAGAAGCAAGAGTGTCCTGTCGTTTCTGAACAGTGACAACTCACCATCCACCTGATTCTGAAGCCTGCTCCTGCACCCTAAGCTGGGCTTTGGAGTACCATACGTTAATACTTTTTTGGGACCTGGTACTCAAAGGGAACCAATTATGAAATAAAAGTCTATACTTCTTCTCCCTTGGTTACTTCAAAGTCCAGTAAACCCTGCAATGTAAAGATCCAAATGGCCAGCCGACTCTGGGGGTTGATGGCACTTAGGGAACGATGAAATGCACAAGGTCGGTCATTGTTAAGTCCACCCCTAAACCCGTCGCTGCATCCGAAACCCAGCCCTAAAGCTTACACTATAGTCTCCGTTGTAGTTCTTTTTTGGTTTAGCTTCATATGTAGGATCCTATAAAGGTAACCCCCAAACAGGAACTACAATGGAGACTATAGGTCAAGCTTAAGCCCGCCCACAGCATCGAGGCGTATTGGCTCACCGGGTTCACCAATGCGCAGGGCTTCTTGACGGGCATGCGACAGGAGGCGATTCTGCTGGCGAAGCTCCCAAGATCCTTCATTCTGTAAAGCACTACGGCTGATGACATAAATCCTGCTTTACCCATAGTAGGGAATATACCATAATTCCCATAGTTTAGGGTCCTTAAGGTAATGCAGGATTTATATCATCAACCGTAGGGCTTCTACTACCCTCGGATCTTCGAGCGTTTGAGTACCCCGAATGATAGGTTTTGGCCGTGAGGCTCAGGCTTCATGACGCAAATGGGAGTTTCCGAAAATTAGGGGTACCTTATTTTGGGGTCTTGATAATAAGGATCCTACTACTTGGGGTACTACATTAGGGTCGCCTATTTTCGAAAACTCGCAAATCTGTCGGTGGGTATGTATGTTGGATCTTATGATGAGGATGCAAGAAGCAGCAACTTCGAGCTCGCACTGATTTTCCGTAGGCAGAGGGATTTTGGGCGTCTCAGCGATAATCCTACAGATATCTCTGCACGGGTATCCGGAAAGATTACTAGTTCGCACGAGACTCCAGCAAGCTCCCAATGCAACACTGCCAGTACCCCTTAATTAAGGAATATGGCTCAAATTACATAGGGCTTCATATGATGATTTACGCATGATTTAAGATATAGTTATTCCTTAATTAAGGGGTATTGGGCTCTCTGGGCTTGGCCAGGGAGATGAGCAGCGTAGAACTCCGAAAGGGTCGTCACGCAGTGTGACAACCCGGACCGAAACTCGAAGAACACAAGTCTGAACTCCCCGAACCCCAAGACTCGAAAACCTAGACCTTAAAGACCTGTGCCCTCAACTTGTCCGACCGACGATTGCTGGTGGCTTAGTGTCTTCAAGGGCTTGGGTTCAGGTCGCCGGCAGTTCCCACGGGTCGATGCCCACATCATAAGGGTCCCAATGCTCAGAATAGGGCTTTGGGGTCCAGCGGAATAGCAGCTTTATAGGGACCACAAGGAGATAGCATTGAGTCATAGGAGGCCGAAGGGGGGTTTAGCCTATTGGGGGGTAGGGTTCCCATAATAGGGTTCATATTAAGGAATTCCTGCCCCAAGAATCTTAAACCCCCGTTTTTGGCCTCCCATCATTGAGCATGCAGTATTCCTATTCTTTCCGACCCCGACGTTATTTCGCCCGTTTGGGCTTCCTAGATTCGCCTTAGAGTTGAGTACTACTTCTAGTCTCCATTCGGGTTCCTTTTTTTGGGGGGGCTACCTTTATAGGATCCTACATACAAAACTGGTTAAACCAAAAAAGGGAACTACGACGGAGACTATCGGTCGTCTCTACTTTGAGCTTAAGTTGGTGCCTGTGGAGCAGCTTCAGGCCTCAGCAACCGTGTGCATCTCGGATAGAGAACTCTGGGGTTAAAGTGCGCACTCGATGTATGGCAGTTTCCGAAAATCAGGGGTAGCTTATTTTGGGGGGGCCTTATGATAAGGATCTTGCTATTTAGGGCAGGGTGCTATAGTGAGCTCCCCTGTTTCGGAAACTCCCACATGGGCCTGTAGAGAATGGCACTAGCCAGGTGACGCGGCAGCACAAGAAAGATCAGTGGGCCCTGGATGATGTCATCTCGCACACAGAGGTGTACCTGGGCTGACCATGAGCATGCTAAACTCGAACTCATGTTCTCGGCGTTGCTTGTCCTGTTGCCTTGTGTTCGAAGGGAACCATAAAAATGTTTCGAAGGGTTCCATAAAGTCTGTTCTTGCCCAAAGCTTTTTGCGCTGTCCTTGACTGTACAATGAAGTAATGGTGTCGTTTTGATTCCGTAGATCCCTTGAGGCGTCTTCAGTAAAGCGGCTACGGATACAGTCATTCCATTGACTTGAGCACTCTGTCTATAAGAGTTATACTACGAACTTCACTGTACGGCATCTGATTAACCCCATAAGCCCTATGAGCCCTAAACCCTGCAAGCGTTGGACCTTTCTCTATAGTCACCGGAGGTGCTTTCCTTTGCACTGAACTTAAGGGGGCTTGACGAATTAGAGTATCGCCTTGAAACATATTAGAATATAAATACATACGGGCTTTTACAGGACAGTGGTCCTAACTGTAGACCCTTGTGATGGCGAGATCGGCGCTGCACTGAGTGGTGACATGAACAAATGCAGTTGTTGCATTGTTGCTTGTCTCTTTACAGCAGAATGCAAAGGATTAGACGATTAGATGCCTTTAGTGTGCATTATCCCAAGCCCTTCCTACAGCCGAACCCCTATTATACAAAACCTCAGAATCAAGTATGAAAGTTTTGTGAAACCCTTTAAGGATTAAACCCAAAGCCCAAAACCTTAAACCGGCTCCGACCGCTTCGTACCCGAGGCTTCCCTACGACATGGAGAGGATCCGAGAAGTTCCTGAAGAGGGACAGCCGCACGGCGGCAGGAGGATACGGTTGGACTTGTTGGGGTTTGGGAGTTAGGGGGTTTAGGGTTTAGGGGTTAAGAGTTTAGGGGTTTAGGGTTCAAGGTTAATTAGGGTTTAGGGGATTCAGGTTTTACGGTAACCGGAAAGCTGGGGCAGGAGGTGAAGAGAAGGCGCACAAGGCTTCAGGGAGGAAGTCGGAGGTGTCTAAGGGCCGAGACCGCGGGTTTAAGGGTTCCAGTTGCAGACAGATGAATCTTAAGGGACATTAACAAGGGTTACTTTGTTCTATATAACCCTAAACCCTAAACCCTAAACCCTAAACCTTATATGGCTTTGGCGGTTGATTCAGGGATCAGGTGCACAGGATTCTGTCGGTTGATGATGGATTACGGCTTCAGGGTTCGAGGGCTCCAGAGTTTTGATTTAGAGACCGCCTCGTGAGGGTACGGTTGATGATATAAATCCTGCATGACCTTAAGGACCCTAAACTATGGGAATTATGGTATATTCCTTATTATGGGTAATGCAGGATTTATATTATCAACAGTATTACGAGTTGTGGGGCTGTAGGATTTCGGGCTTTTAACCCTCAAGCTTTCGAGGTAGGTAGGTGTGCCTGTATGTGTATGTGTGTGTTTTCTAGTCAGAGGGACAGTCCCTGAAGCCACCGGTGAGCCCAGAGTTGAGACTTTTGGACGCTTGGTCGATTCTGGTGCAGGGTTCGGCATTTGGGGTTGAGGTCTAAGGTAGTTTAGGGTGACGGTCTTGGTTGTAGGGCTAACTGGGCTAACCCTAAACCCTGAACGGAGGGTACTCGTCGAACGGCCCGAAGCTTGAAAGGGGATCCTCCTTTTAGCAACCCTGAACCTTACAGTAAAAGCCAGAAAGCTGGAATATGATTATCCTAAACCCTTTATGGTAAATTATAGGGTATCCTACCCTGAAACCATATTCCAACTTTCTGGAGTTCCCTTTATACCCTAAACCCCTTAAGCCCGAGGGCTGGGGTTAAAACCTGAACTTTCGGTTTCCAGGATCCGGGCTTCGACTCACCGGAAACCCCAGATCCATCCAAGATCTCAACTTGGAAGCCAACAGCTCCCAGAGCCACCAAAACCTCCATAGGCTCCAAAAATGCGACCTCAATGAGGAGCACTTATCCCCAAAAATCTTCGAGACTTGAACCCTGAAACCACGAAAAACACCTAAACCCTATAAGCCAAGCGCTTTACACTCTAAGCCCGCAGCCCTATATGCCCTAAGCCCTACAAGCCACTAAACCCTTACGCCTCGAAGCTCAATTAGGAACATCTGGGGTCTCTTCATTGAGGGAGGGCGCTGGAGCCGACAGGACAACCGCCCTGCTGAACCTAAAATACGGTTTAGGGTTTAGGGTGGTTCACGATAAATAGGGCATGGGGTTTCGGGTTTGGCATATAGGGACCTTCATAAGCAGAGCGATTCGGGTTCCAGGCTCCAAGAAGGCTGAAGGGTGCCTTGATGAGTAGACGAGAGTTTATGAGCTATAAGGGTGAATGTAGGCGTCGGAATGTTAGTTTGGAATAGGGTTTGGGGTATATTACAGTGTAGCAATATGGGGAGTATAAGGCTACTGAAGCCGGGATTGTTAGTAACGGTAGCCCTATAATATAGGGCTTGCCCACCGTTTGGAAGGTTTGGGCGTAAGGGGTCGGTTGGGGCTGAGGTTTTTCAGGGTTTGTTGATTAAGGTTTCGGGTCTCCACAGATCGGGTGTGGGGTTCGGGGATTGGGTGGGTTGTTCATGCGGGCAGCAGGTTGAAGGCGTATGCGTATTCTATCATATTTGGACCCGTGGGATGATCCTCCGTACCGAAGGAGGAGATTCTTAAATGGGGTTAGCAAAAGGTAATCAGGTACTAAAATATACCGCAGACATGTCAATAAGCTTTGTGTATCGGAGGATTTGCGAATGAAGGATTCTTTTGAAGCTCCCACAGTCGTATGTACTGGTTCAGGCGTATGTGTTTCTAGTTTTTGGAGACCGTCTGTTCGCCCTGGCCCTTGCGACAGTAAGTGCATGCCGGGTTTTGGTAAAGTAAAAGCCAGAAAGTTGGAATATGATTATCCTAAACCCTTTATGGTAAATTATAGGGGATCCTACCATTAATCCATACTCCAACTTTCTGGAGTTCCGTGTAAGGCCAAATGCATGAGACTTCTGAGTGGAGCCTTTCAGCCTGCTCCTGTAAGGACATGTAAAGGGTTTCATGCCTCGAAGGCCAGAGTTTGGGCAGAATCATAGGGACCCTAATAGGTAAGGGGGAGGGGGGTAGGGGACTGTACTTCCTTAAATCGGCCTTAGTAGGTCCTTATTATGTGCACTCAGGGACCCTACCCCCTAAGGGTCCCTGTGACAGAATCACTTCCATGGCTTGCTCAGAGGCCGATGGAATCTTGACACCAGGCCCCTCTGCAATCCTCTCCACCCACGCTTCTGAGCCACAACAAACTCTTGCCCGCAGTCTGCAGGGTTCAGGGATAAGGGTGAAGAAGCCAGCCCTCTTTGCATGATCTGACAGCAGCGCCCCAAGCAAATCTCATATAGCTGGCAAGGCAAGAAAGCACCCCGACATACCCGAAACCCCGTCAGCCCCACACCTTAACCCTCGACTCAAAGCCCTAAACCCCATAAGCTCCCCCGCGTTGTAGCCCCTGAGCACTTTCCTGGGCCGGTATACCCTAAATCTAGGACCCAGAGTAAGCCCTTATTCCCTTTTTTAGGGTTCTGGTTCCCTTATTAAGCCCCTTTAAACCAAAAAGGGCACCCTTTTTATTCCTAGGTTATTCTTGGGTCTAGAAATAAACCCATGCCCTGATTGCCGGACACAAACCCACACACCGATTTCTTTTCACGACCCCATGGCCTTGGTGTCTTAAACTCCGAACCGTCCTACCGTCCTACCTACAATTTTAAGGGCCTTAGCAATTAGGGTAGGGCTCCTTTTAAGGGTTCCTTTCAGGGATACCATCAGGGTACTAGAAGGGTTTGATATGTCCAAACCACGAAGCCTAAAAACAGAAACCCCAAAAAAGACACAGCACACTAGTTCCCACGCCGTAGGTCTGAGTCCCTACACTCCGACCCCTTATACAACTCCTAAACTGGTCAGAAACTTTGTTTCCTTCCCAGACTTATTTGAGTTTTAAGCGGTCATCATCTAAGACGCAGTTGTTTTTCCCAGAACTTCATGTCGGGACCTTTATAGTTAGCTGCTATAAATATTCGGGCGGCTCCTTATTATGATTGCAACATGATTGGGCCCTAAAGCCCTATTCTAACCATAAATTACGGCCTCTATATCATAGCACTCTTTCAGATCCCTTACGCCTTTAAAGGAACCCCGTTCTAAACATCAAGGCCCCTCTATTGGCTGATTCCTGAGCGGTTGAGACGCGCAGGACAGCAGGATCGAAGAGTCTGAGCCCAAGAAGCTCTTCACCTCCATGCCTGCGACTAGGATGCCCAGTAGTACCCTTATTCCCTTTTTGTAGTCTTAGGTTCCTTATAGAGTTACCCAATACCAAAAAAGAGAGGCCTTTTTTTTCTTAGGTTACTGGGTATCTTAGGCGATCTTCGTCACGGCCACGACCGCAAAGGACCTGAAGGCCGGGTGTGTGTTGGGTTTAGGGTTCAGGGTTTGGGGTTTAGGGTTTGAGAGTTAGGGTTTAGGGCTTGAGGTTTGGGAGTTAGGGTTTAGGGTTTGGGGATTTAGGGTTCAGGGTTTAGGGTTTGGGATTTCGGGTTTAGGGCTTAGGGTTTGGGGGTTTGGTTTTTAGGGTTTTGAAATTTAGGGTTTGGGGTTTGGGGCTTAGGGTTTGGGGGTTTGGTTTTTAGGGTCTGGGAATTTAGGGTTTAGGGTTTGGGGTTTGGGGCAGACTCGGAATATTGGGAAGGCAAGGCTAACCATTCAATTAGGTACCCCCCAAAAGGGGTAGGATATGACCCTCTACTTAAAGGACCATGGGACTTAGTAACTACGGTTATACTTAGGGTAACTCTACTTATAACTACTTATAACCTCAATCAAGGTACTTATAGCCTTACTTACTAAGTCCCATGACCCTCTAAGTAGGTAGAGATCTGCAGATTTGGGGCTTCAGGGCTGAGGGCCCAGCAAATCAAATCGCACATTTCCCGCTGTCGTGACGAAAGTTGAGGTGCCGAATTGAAATCGCCAGGTATTTCTAAGCCTTCCTGTAATAAGAACCGACACTAGCAACGAATTTGACAGAGCTTCTGTCACTTCAGGGCAGATCTTCAGAAGGATACCCATACTGCTGAGGATGTGAATCGCCAGAAGCAGAGACAGGAGAACTGTGCCGTCCGAAGATGTCTCAGCCGACTGCATCTTGATGAGCAGTCCTACTCCAAGCCGCGACTTAAGCACGAGCCAGAAACCTCGGTACCATATCATAGGGGGCCTTAAATAAATACCTAAACTAGTTTAGGGGTTCGTTATTCTCATCATGGTACAATGGGCGCCAAAACCCTATTCTACTCAATTATTAAGGCCCTTATAGTACCCTTCGGGTATCCCTTAAAGGAACCCTTTAAAGGACCGGTATTCTAACTCCTAAGGCCTTCAACTTACACGTTCGACCAAAACCTTCAGACCTCGACCTCGCCGACCGCCTACTTGGAAGGGCAGGGGACTTAGTAAGTAGGTTATAAGAATAGTTATAAGTTCCCTAAATGGAGTTATTATAACTTATAACCCTACTTATGAACGACTTACTAAGTCCCCTGCCCCTCCAAGTACCTACGAAATGGGTCGGACTCTTTTTTGTGCAGATGTACGGTTGATGATAGCTAAACCCTAAACCGTAAATGACTACACTGCTATACCATAATTCCCATAGGTTAGGGTCCTTAAGGTAATGCAGGATTTATATCGTCAACCGTATCAACTCGGTGTCTCTACTATTATTGTTGCTGTAGTAGAATACACCGCAAACTCTATTCGGAGTACTCCTACATGGGAGTTGCCCAAAATAGGGGACCCCAATATAGTACCCTAAATAGTAGGATCGCTTTTATAAGGACCCCAAAATAAGGTACCCCGAATTTTCGGAAACTCCTCCATTGGGCCCTCAGATTAGGGTCGTTTACCTAGATCGGAGTACTGAGTGCTACCTTCCATCCAGGGATTGAATACTGCTAAGGGAACTCTGGGCTGGCGTACTAGCGAACCGAAGTTTGGGTTTCGAGTGTGGGCTTTGGGGTCAAATCTTGCAGGTCAAGAGGTTAAGTTCCTGGACAAACCACAAGGCATAGCTTGCTATGTCCTCGCACTCGCCCTGCAGAGTTATAATATGCCGATAAGAAGCTTATGTCCTAAAGCATTTGCGCGCGGAGGCGATGGGATTGAATTACGGACCCAACGGCCCTTACAACACCGCCGTCTACAAGTATCCGAAGCGCAGCGCTGTCCGCACTCTTGGTAATGGGAGCGAGAGCCTTTTAGGGATCGCTCCAGGACGATTTAGAGTTTGGGGAATGGCGTGCGACTATGAACTACTTGATGTTCGAACTGTCATTGGTGTCATTGGGTCTTGCCAAAGCCTGGTATTTTCCAGCCTGAATCCAACAAGCTGGCAGCAATGGCAGCGTTTGGGTACGGAGTGCCTTGAGATTATATCTTGTAGATTGTAGGTCACGTGTTTGGGATGTACTGCATCGCTCCCAGATGCACCCTTATGCCGTGACCTTGTATCGCATTTTGGTGGCTGCTGTCCAGACTTTGTTTCAACACTCGCAGTCGGGAGTGCACATGTGTGCACACAATTGTTCGGTGTGCTTTGTGCTTGTGCGTGTGTGTGTGTGAGTGTGTGTCAATGCTCATACCCTTTCAGGCTGTGCAGACCGGCTGCATGCTTTTCTGCGAATTCCCTGAGATCTTCTACTAGGATGCCCAGTAGTACCCTTATTCCCTTTTTGTAGTCCTCGGTTCCTTATAAAGTTACCCAATACCAAAAAGAGAGGCCTTTTTATTCTTAGGTTACTGGGTATCCTAGTCCATCTTGTTGTCCAAGGCAACGACCGTTACCTCATCTTCCGCATGATGCTCCGAACGGAGATGCATCCTTATCACTGGCAGCGCGGCTTACTCTACTTAAAGGATCACGGGACTTAGTAACTAGGGTTATAATTAGGGTAACTCCACTTATAACTACTTATACCCCCAATTAAGGTACTTATAACCTTACTTACTAAGTCCCATGATCCTCCAAGTAGGGTTTCAGACTATCCGTTCAGGCAGGCGCCCCAGGATCAATTTCATAGCATGGGTATCATCATTTGTAGTTTCCGAAGGTCCAGCTGTTCTAGTTCTGGCCGCAGTTAACATTCCGAACTTGCAGCTGCTAAGAATGTGGTATACTTCAACTTCTTACACTATAACACGAACTATGGTGTACTATATGGGAGTTTCCGAAAATAGAGGACCCTAATATAGTACCCTAAATAGTAGGATCCTTATTATAAGGGCCCCCAAATAAGGTACCCCGAATTTGTAGAAACTCGAAATCCTTATAGGAACCCTTTAAAGGAACCCTTATAGTAACCCTTTAAAGGAACCCTTATAATAACCACCCCTATAGTAACCCTCCCATCTGAAGAATTTCGAAGGCTTCGGCCCCTCCATGTACCCATATAGTATATACTTTGGCCTTCAAGTACCTATATAGGGACCCCGTTAAGGCTTAAGTATCTACTATAAAGCTACATGGAGCCTTTGGGCCAGAGACTCTAATATCCCTTAATTAAGGAGTATACCTTAAATCAGATTGGGGATCCTACTATGATTTTAGGGATATTCCTTAATTAAGGGATATTGGAGTCTTTGGGTAGGCCTAGGGCGTACGTGCTACCTCGTTTAAGTGGAGCCATGCTAAGAACTCTGCTTAGCAGTACTTGGAAGGGCAGGGCACTTAGTAAGTAGGTTATAAGAAGAGTTATAAGTACCCGAAATGGAGTTACCCCAATTATAACCCTACTTATGAACGACTTACTAAGCCCCCTGCCCTTCCAAGTAGCCCTTTGTCTCCAAGCCGTCAAGCTCATTGCAACCGTTCAACAATGCCCCAGGACCCTTTTTTATTGGCTGTAAACTCAACTTTTCAACTTTATTGGCTGTAAACTCAACTTTTCAACTTTTGGGGTTCTTACAAGGTAGTAGATTCTGAAAGTTTCAACTTATATTTGCTTGGGTTTTGGGCCAGTGAGCCCTTAACCCTAACTGTTGAAGGTGTTCACCCTGGGTGGCCATACCCTGCAGCGAAGCTCACGCAGAATGTTTTCTATGGCTGGGCGCAGAGGCGACTCACGCTCTCAACGAAGCAACAAGAGAACCGACAAACCAACAAACGACCTGTACAGCTTTACAAGTTGTTGGTTACAGTACACATGGCTCAAGAGGCTTTCCTACGCAGCCTTCCCCTAAGCCAAAGGATACAGGAAACACACATGTACAAGCCTACCTGAAGGAAACTATACAAGTGCCGGCAATCCCTTCAAGCAGACTACACACCTGTCTAACCTGATACCTGGGCATGCAGTGAGAAGCATTTCAACACTCCTCCTTGCTAGAGCCGACAGGCAACTAGCACACGCTGCACTATTTACAGCATGCCCGTTCCTGGGACCTCTAGCCTTGAACCTTGGCTTGCCTTTAGAGACCTGTGCGGTGGCGGTCTCTGCAAACACGGCACAAGTTGCGGGTAGTTAAGGGTGTATTACGCCTTAAACCCCAACAATTAGAATCTAGATGAACACAATCCCCGTGCGCAGTGAAGTAAAAGGGACCTTGGGGAAGTTCATACTGCGTGCGGATTTCGATCCTGGCAGGCATCGGATCTGGTGGGACTCCTGTGACTGGTTGGAAAGCAGGCTCACGATCCGTTTGAGTAGACTGCTCACGCACTGCAGGGCGGCGACGAGACTGTGTGGCCTTGGGCCGTGGTGCAGCAGGCAACTCGTGGGAGGACTGCGAAGGCACAGGTGCCCTCTCGTTGTGAGCTGTGGACTCACCTGCTGGTGGTCTGGAAGACACGTCCTCAAGACTCATGCCCTGCAGTTGGGCAGCAAGCTCATCCTCAACAGCTCTCTGCATACGCCTCAAACGACGGGCTCGACGAGACGACGCATGCGAACCAGCCCACCACGCATCAAGCCGATCCCACAATCTCTTCAACCACTCCCACACAACAAGGACACAAACCAATGCCATGCCAAGAACGAAGTAAAGCTCCAGGGATCCATCAAGCTGCAAGCCGGGATACTCGGATTCACGGCTCGAGCTTCGCACAGGTTGGATCTGAAGCAAACACAACAAGGCACTCAACGCGACTGGGTCGACAGCTGCTGACGAGCTCGGCCTGACCTCTCGGTCGGCTGTATCACCCGCAAAGTCACGCATGCCCCATAACCTGACAAGCTCTTCAATCCTTGCAGACGGAAGAGGTTTGGTCAGTAGATCTGCAAGCTGTTCCACACCCGGGCAGAAGGCAAGCCTCAGCTTCCCAGAGCGAGTCTGCTCACGAAGGTACTCAGCTCTTACCCGTAGGTGTCGCGTTCTCCATGATCCATGACCGTCAGAAATCGCAAGTGACGCTTGGGAATCAACGTGCAAATTTCCGCAACGTCAAAACCAACCGTGTGAAGCAACGCCTCAATTGATTCAAGCGCGATTGCACACTCAATCGAAGCAGTGAGTTCACTTTCAGCAGTAGAAAGTGTCACAAAAGCTTGACGCGCCGACCTCCAAGCAACTGGACATCCATGCACACACACGCACCAGCCTCCATGTGAGCGAAGGCCTTCTGGCGAGAAGCTTGCGTCACTCCAACCGTGAAGTTGGGTTCCGTCCGCCTCAAACACCAGCGACGCTGTCTTGGTTCGCTGCAAGTAAGCCAAGGCACGGTCAGCAATGCGTAGAGCACGACAAGGCGCCTTCGTAGACAAACTAGCAAGCAAGCTGGCAGTGAACGCCAGGTCCGGGCGAGTACGTTGAGACAACCACAGCAGTTCACCAGTCACCTGTTGCGCGCGGTGAACGGCCTCCCCGTCAGGGGGGCTGGAGTCTCCTTCGCCAACTTCAAACGACGCTAGCTCCCGAGGACAAGGGATTCTACCCCTCACGTGGCAAGGTACCTCATGAAGCCGCAAGACTTCTTCTGCGTACGACTGCTGTGAGAGAACAAACCCACGAGGAATGACAATGATGTCCACGCCAAGGAACTTGATCGGCTGCTCTGGGGTAGCTACCACAAACGGTGTTGTGGCCCACTTTTCTTGCAGAGCCTTTGCCAAACTTTGAAGGACACCTAGCGACCCACACAACAAGAAGTCATCAACGTACACCAACAATGCGCCCTCAACGCGACCACCTTCAACCCTGACGACTTTCCACCAGTTCGGGTCTAGGGTCGAAGGCTCAAGCCGGTAGGTCACGCCGTCAAGGTCCCACACCAACGCTGCCAAACAAGCATCTCGATACTGTCCCCACAAGCGCGGGGCCTCTCGAAGGCCGTAAACCGCGTGGGATAGTATCCACAGCTCATGTGCAACTGCAAGACCAAGCTTGACCAACAAGCGGGGCGGGGTCAACGCAAAGATGGGGAAACCTTCAAGACAAGGAATAGGCGTTTTGAGGAACGCGCTGGTGATATCCAACACTCCCAACAACCAGCCAAAGAAGCTTGCCAGGGCAATCACTGTTCTCAAGCTCTCAGCCTGAGCACCTCCAGCATACACATCCAAGCCTGTATTTGGCGCCACATTTCCGCAAGCAGCAAGTCTCGCTTTCCGACGGTACAAACTTTGGCCTTGCGACGAAGCCTTTGGAGCGCCCTGAAGGGCCTCTGTACTGTTGTCGGGCTGAGTGAGCGCAAGCTTTCCAGTGTCACCAACAGCTGCTGCCCCTTGGTCGGGCGGTTTCACTGTGAACACAAACTTGGAAGGTACCACCTGCAGTCGAGGATCACTCAAGTACTCGGCCTGCCTGGGGTCTGAAGGGCGCAGTCTGAGCACCGCATGCTCAATGGCCTTTACTTCTTTCTCAATGGACGGAATCCAAGGGATTGGATTGAGTGCGACTTCTGCGGGGTCTACAGTGTGAACGATTTGCAGAGGTGAGCTTAGATTGCTTAGAAGGTGTTCTATGTTCTTCGTGAACGTCGGTTCGGCTTTGCACAGGCGGTAGGGGATTACGGGTCTACCTTCGCTTACGAAACCCTCCTCCTCTAACGAGCTCCGCGAACCACTTTCTACAACCTTAAGCACCCTCAAACTGCAGTTGCTGGCGTTTGCGGCATCGCTCATGGGCTCCTGCGGAACATACATGTCCCAAGACACAGTAACCGGCCAGGCCTCATCAATCTCAACGGGTCTTTGGTTCTGCTCTGGTCCGGCCTCCTCTTTAGAGGGGCTGCATACAGGGGCAACTGGCCGATACGAACACGACCAGTTCACAGCGAAGTCTACAAACCCATCTGCAACTGGAAAGACCTCTTGCCAACCACCACCTTTGTTGACGGGTTGGCTCTCCGGGAAGCTAGGGTGTTGATGGATAGGGATCTCATGAGCCTCAGTGGCCTCCTCCTCCTCCTGTACTTGAGACAGACGCGGGGCCTGGAGATAGGCGGAGTCTGGGAGAGGAAATCCCAAATCTGCTAAGCCGTCAAGGTCATCTTTTTCGGCCTTTCCAAGCACGTCGGAAGTGTAGCCTATAACAACGACGCGGGTGCCCTTGAAGGGAGTTACGAAATGATGCCGCTTAGGATCAAACTCGAAAACTTCATCCTCTTCAAGTCTGTGCACCACACCGTGACGCTTGCGACCTCGTGCATCAGTGTGCTCTACAATAGACCCCCTAACAACATCCCCACTACCTAACTCAACCCAAAGATCGCCCCCACGCTTAGGAAGACACACTGGTAGGATGAGATTTGTAGTTCCTGGAAGGTTGGAAGAATCAGTGTGAATGTCCTTTTGACACGAGTTGGACAGACACACCGACGTGAAGGTAGCATCAGGTGCGTGATGCTGCAACAGGCGCGCGCACAGTGAGGCAAGCCACGGCTTACTCCAAGTCGATCGCATACAGCCTACTATCCCTCCCCTACGGAACATTCCAGCTTGATACTGCTCTTCGGGGTAGGCTTGGCAAACCTGCATGAGGAGATTCTTGGCAGCCTCAGGATCCCATTCCTGCAGCAAAGTCTTTGCGCCAGCTTCAAGCTCAGACCACGTCCATGAGCCGAGCTGGGCAGCTCTCAGCTCTGCTTCTGGCGGGGACTTTCCTACAACGCGACGCCTTACAGGGACAGACTCGCCCTCAAACTGCTCAGGGCTCTCAGGAGGCTCAACAACCTTAGTTCTCACGTGCAGCGACTGTGTGAACCCATTGCCTTTGCCATCATCCCTGTACACCAAATGACCTTCATTAACCGTTGGAGATAAACCCGCATACCGACCTGAAATCCACCGTTCGGCAATCTCGCCCTTAGCAGCTGCAACAGACGTGTAGGCCTTCACGCGCACCAGGCACTTAGCACCAAAAGGCGCTGCAAGCTTCGTGGCCATACCTAGTACCTCAGACCTCTGCTGCGCTGCAGCAGCTCGCATTGCACATGCCCACAGGGGCGGCGGGAAATCAGCAGCTCGCAGTAGAGTTCGTGCCCGAGTCTTAAGCCACCTGATGGTGCGCTCTGCTGAGCCGTTTTGGGCTGGCGCATCACCCTCAGTTGTGGTGACCCTCACGAGCTGATTTGCAAACCACTTGCGAGTGGCCTTATTCATGAACTCACGCGACCTATCGGTATGCAAACGCAAGACTGGAAGATTGAGTGCCCGCAAGTAGAGGTAAATTTCTTGAAGGGCTTCAAGGACGGAGGGCGACTTATTGTCAAACAGCGGAACGCAGAACATGAGCCTGTCAGACTGCACTGGCTCCTTAAGGTCTGAGTACTCAAACTCCCAATCCCCTTCTTGAGGACCGCGATTCGGGAGTGCCTCCTCCTCGTCGTCAGCTTCCTCCTCCTGAGCCTCTTCCCCATCTTCCTCCTCCTCTGCTTCTTGGCTCTCGGCCTCCTCTTTAGAGGGGCTGGAACCGTCGTCCGGAGCATGTGGCGGAGGCGGAAGAGGTGGGGCATCATCTTCACTAAGATTCTCTAAGATATCCCTCGCTTCTTCTTCAGTTAGCCCTGTACCTGCACCCTCAAGGAAATCGTCCAGCGGCTCCTCCTTGGAGAGATCTACCTCATCTAACGGGTCTGGAATTTCGGGCATGCCGTGCAAACGAGGAAAGCGATACGAAGCAGCTAGAAAATACTTGAACTTCTTCGGCGCCTTTGACCTACCTTCCGGGTCAACAGCTGGCACCTTCAGAGGTCCACAGACATCCGCAGACAGAGTGAACTGCGAGGGGTGAGTCACACCAACGTGGCGGCAACGGGTTGCGCACTAGCCCATTCAGCTTCGGAACTTGCAGCGCGAAGGGCATGAGTGGCCCCACTGTCTACCAAAGCCAAAAAACTAGGACTACCATCTACTTCCAAAACCTGCCCAGGCTCAATGGCTGTGAGATGGATGGTCTTAATGCTCGCTTTAGGCTCCTCCTGTGCTGCAGGTTTGTCTTCAATCGCCGGAGGCTGCGCGGGAGCGGCTGGGGTGGATGCAGGAGGAAAGGCTTCGGAAGAACTGGCAGCTGCAAACATCATGCGCATAAACGCTGTGAAGTCCTCCGCTCGGCCTGGGCTCGCGCCCGGCTGGATTGCAGTAGACGCCTGATCAGCCGTTGTAGGCCTGTGGCCTGCAGCATTGTTGGTGTCTCCTCCACCTGGCTGTCCTTTCCCCTTTGGGCTTCCTCCAGCTACCGGGCAGTCCTTTTGGCGGTGTGCCTCAGAGCCACATGCTAAGCACTTTTTGCTGCGCTCCTGACGAGAAAGTCCTGACATGTCGTGGCTAAACGTGCACTTAGGACCCCGCCTACACCCCGAAGTACCCATGAAAAACTTGCAGGGCTTTGAAGCCTGCGGCTGCCCACTGGCCTTTGGAGATGTTCCCGGACTGGGCGTGCCTACAGCTCGAACCTTAGGGGCACTCACACCTGTGGCCTTAGAGACTGCAAGGGCTTCCATCTCTGCAAGCAAGTGCTTGTGGTACTCCAGGACTGCAGACGAAGTTGGTTGAGCATCCATTTTTAACATGGAACGAAGCATAAACGTTCGAAACTTCGCTTCTTCATGCTGCGCCAAAACTTGGCTAGTGATGGTAGTGAGGCTTTTGGACAAAATGGTCGAGTCCGGAGGTGACATGTTGCAACTTTCACAGCGATTGTACCAACGAATCCACTCACGCAAAGACTTCACGGCTGAGGAGGGATCAGATGCTGGAGTGGGCTGCATGAGATTCTTCTGAATAACCTCCTTTTCTGAACCTCCACCTGGTTGGTACGTGGTGTGCAAACGGAAAAGGATGGAAGGAGCTGATTGATTGCATTTGCGGGCCACAATGTCTGCTTTGATAGACTCTGGAACTGCCGCCATAAGCATACTACAGATCCTAAAGTTGACACGCGCCCATCGCCCTTGAAGCAACTCAGCCGGTACAACTGGCTCAACCTTTAGCCTATCCAAGGGTGATGACGAAATCCAAACCCCATAGGCCGTACCAACCACATCCAAAACCTGACGCCACCACTCTGCTGCTGTGTCCGAAACATCACCGACCAAACCCCCAATCACGACTAACCAATCTTGGTACAGAAGAGACCCTTCATCCGAAGTGAGCTCTGCCAAAGCTGGGAAACTCGAGATGCCTGGCTTAACAGCTTCAGGGTTGGTGGGAGAATTGCCGCCATCGCGTTCGGCACGAGATCCCTTGAGCATCTCTGACATGGCATCTTGAAGTTGATGCATCCCAGCAATCAGTATCTCACGATCTGTGGGTCCTGATGCACTCGCGGCTCCTGCTGGCAGTGTGCCTCTGGGTTCTGCTTGTGGCCTCTGCGGTGCAGGGCTGGAAGACCGCGCACCGGAACCAAGGAGCCCTGAGAACAAACCAGCGAAGCCCTGAGGCTCGGGAGCGGAAGGAGGCGGAGGAGGAGGCGGTGAGGATGAAGAAGGGGCAAATCCAACCCCAGTGTTGGCGACAGGATGCGAACCGAACCCACTATCACCAAACCCACTAAAGCCAACCTCCCTAGTACCCACCTGCTGCAACGCCGTAGCCTCAACTTCACCAGCCTGCTGAGACCGAATCCTCGAGAGTTCGGCCTCAGCACGACCAGCTCTCTCTTGCTCAGCTCGCAGTTGCTGCTTCAACCCATCAAGCTGTCGCGCGACTTCTGCCTGAATCGCATCATGCGGAATAGATGAGGACTCGGTGTGCGGAGGCCTGTCCGGAGACCCGGACCCGTAGAGCAAGGGAGCTCTTTGCTCCATGGCAGCAAGCTGCTGCGCGTTGGCACCAGTGAACAACGGCATCGGCACTTGACACTCATCTTGCAGGACGCGGCCTCCTCTCTCGAGGGGCTGTAGTGGTCGCGACGGCCTTGGAGGAGAAGTCAGTGGACTGGGAGCCCACCCTTGCGGCAGTGGCTGTACGTTCGCCGCGCCACCAAACAGAGACTGCACTCTTCCTAGCAACTGACTAGCAAAAGCCTGAGCCCCAGTCTGCATGACCGCTGACGCCCCGTACGCCGTTGATCTGGGCGTTTCAAAGCCCTCAGCACTACTTCCAGGATTCGCTGCAGATGGGTTGTACCCTGAGACGCCTGCGGCAACATTGATCTGAGCGCTAGCCATTCCACTTTCGGTGGCCACACTGAAACCCTGAGTCACTGCAGTTGCATCTCCATGCACCCCACTCGCATCGGCGACCTCCGTGGTAGATACTGCTTCATACGTAACGCCAGCTGTGCCCAAGCCTCCAACCTGGCCTAGTGTTCCATCGCCTCCTGTCCTACCGACTGCTGAAACTCTCGGTTGACCGGCTGTTCCAACAGTTTCTTGTGGCAGCTGAGGGGATAGCACTGGACCAGCTGTGGAAGTCGATGGCCCCGACGACGCATCCATCATAGTTTGCTGGATTCCATCCCCAATAGGCTGCGCAAGCCCAGAGGGCGATGGCACTCCAACTCCGTTCACTGTAGTCTGCGGTGCATCCCCGCCTCCCCGCACTCCAGGCAGAGAGGCCGGAGAAGCCACCGCTCCGGTTGCTTCTGGCCCAGGCGTTGGGCTCATCACCTGTTGAAGGTGTTCACCCTGGGTGGCCATACCCTGCAGCGAAGCTCACGCAGAATGTTTTCTATGGCTGGGCGCAGAGGCGACTCACGATCTCAACGAAGCAACAAGAGAACCGACAAACCAACAAACGACCTGTACAGCTTTACAAGTTGTTGGTTACAGTACACATGGCTCAAGAGGCTTTCCTACGCAGCCTTCCCCTAAGCCAAAATGGCTACGGGAAACACACATGTACAAGCCTACCTGAAGGAAACTATACAAGTGCCGGCAATCCCTTCAAGCAGACTACACACCTGTCTAACCTGATACCTGGGCATGCAGTGAGAAGCATTTCAACACTAACCCTAAACCCTGCAGAACACACCCAGCTCTGAGCCTGCAGGCGTCTCCTCAGCATCTAACGTATGGTGCAAGCCCTCTACAACTAAGTCACAGGATTCTGCCAAGCCCCAAGGCCAGACTAAACCTTAATGTAGACACCCGGTAATAAACAGACGTTCCTTAAATGATCCCTAGTACATACCGGATGCTGGGAAAGTCCCACACCACGCTCCGTTGAACACTTTGCTAGAAATAACTGTCAGATCCGAATACTAAGTTACCTGGTACGCGGTAAGCCCTGAACCCTCAACAAGGAATCCGGTTGCTGTAAGTGCTCAGGAAGCTTAGAGGTGTCTGCCTCGTGGCGCAGACGGAGTGATCGAGCGGCTCAGCCGCTTTGGCAGTGGTGTGTGTGTGTGTGTATGTTATCTATCTAGCTATCTATCTATATACATACATAAATATGTTTGATTGAGTTGGAGACGGCTTTTGCCTTCTCCGGTGCCGGGTCACTCTCCACCAATGTTTAACCAAGCAGCGATGCTTGCGCTAAAGCTGGGTTTTGCAGATGTCTGCCCCAAGATTGAGAGGCGCGAGCTGTAAATACACAGGTGCCTTCCTTCCTGAGTGCATACTGCTAAACATTTGCATGCCTAATTACGCCGCGCACGTACCTCTGAAGGAACGGAAATGGAAAAAGATACATGTATACATATGGATGGCTAAACATGTGTGTAAATGTGTGTACATATATATATATATATATATGCATGTACACATAATTACACGCACACACACACACACACACCTACATCCGCATGTACATATGCATACACATATTTATGTGTATCTACATAAGCACCCACACATATGTATGCACATATATGTATGTATATGTATATATATATATATAGAGAGAGAGAGAGAGTTCATGGTTTAGGGGTTTAGGGTTTAGGGTGAAAGATTCAGGTTGGGTTTAGGTTAAGGGTTTTACAGGGTTTAGGCCTATATAACTAGCCTGCCTAGATGAGTAATGTTCAAAGCTGTCGGG
Organism: Symbiodinium sp. CCMP2592; assembly: GCA_905221615.1. Classification (NCBI taxonomy): domain Eukaryota; class Dinophyceae; order Suessiales; family Symbiodiniaceae; genus Symbiodinium; species Symbiodinium sp. CCMP2592. Next base: position 1,322,284 of record CAJNDT010006224.1, read on the forward strand.
TTTGCATCACTGAGGCCACCGCAGCACGTGCGCCGCCGTCATGGGGGAGTGGGCAAAGCTTGGGCAAAAAGCATTTGCAGTTTCGTACCCTTATGAATCCTTATAGTAACCGTTATAGACCCCTGGGAACCCTAAGCCCTAAAACCCTAAAAGATTTAGGAAGTGGAGGGTTCCAAAAAGTTCCGCTGTTTGCGCTCACATGTCTTGTGAGGTTACGGTTTTTTTTTTCGTATTTACCGTTTGTATTCAGTGGTTTCGGATTTGTTGAGTTCACCGACCATTTTGGTGGGGAATCGCGCTCTGAAAGTGGCAGCCTTGTTGGCTCCTAGGTTTCAACAGATTCGGGTTGCCAGGGGTGTACCATCAAAACAGCAAGATCGCACTTCTGCTGCCACTTCCCCGCGGCCATCGCGCGTGAGCCGTACAGGCGTCACAAGCCGCGTAGAAGCTTCAGGAGCGCTGAGGGACTGACACACAAACTGCCTTTGTCCTTGAACCTGACTACGCAGGCCCAAAGAAAGACATCTAGTTCAACCGGCCAGCCCCCTAAGCCCTACACAACTCCAGTGGCAAGATTGCTCTCGACCTGCTTCGTGGAAGCTGTGCTCAGCAAGAGCTGCAGAGCATATGGCACGGCCGCACCTTCGTCCCGACTCTGCTTTTCTTGCTTGAGGTGTTTAAGCATGTTATGGGAATGTAATGGCTTTGTGTATATAATTTGAGCTTTGCTTCGACGATTGAAGTTTAATGGCCCAGTACTGCCCTCATCCTCCACCTAGCGAGTACAACCTAGGTGCTTTTGGGGTTCTCGTTGGGATACATGCCTGTCGGTATAGTGACACATGTTAGACCAGGGGCATTCGGCCCTTGTTCTGGCTGTCGGCATTCATAGACCGCTTCTGCATTACGCACGGAGTGGACTCTAAACTCTTTATAAATCCTAAACCCTACCCCGATTCTCATAGCCCTTTGGCCCATTGGTTCCGGTTGTAGAATTGTGTCTACAGCCGCTTCGTTAGTGTTGACGTTGTGGTAGAAAGCTTGATACGGAGGTCTGAATGATCAGCAAGAACATGCCCTTATAAGCCCTGCGTGATGATTGTATGATATGCCCTCCCCAGCCATCCATGTGTAACTATGGTTTATGTTATATATAAATAAATAAATAAATATATATTTATATATATATATATATATATATATATATATAGGACGGTATAACCCCACCCCCCTTCCTTCACACCGGCTCGATACATCCAGGCCCTTATGTTGTAAAGCCTTTCAGGGTTTGGGTGTGTGGTTCGAAGTGCTGTGGAAGGTTTCGGGTTCAGGGATTAGGGTTTAAGGGTTTAGGGCTTAGGGCTTAAGGTATCGCCGCACGTCCAACATTATGTATCTTCGGAGAATCTCACAGCTTCATTCGCATGGTGCAATGCCCTAATCCGTAACCCCCAACCCAAACCCAAGAAGGGTTAAGGTTCAATGGCCTAAGCTTCCTAGCTGCGATTTTGATAAGAGAAGAGGGTTTTTTTGAGACATGGCACATGAGAGATCAGGGCCTTAATCAATTCGACCCCACCTGCAACCTTCGATACCGATGAAGAGATGATGACGATGATCATAGTGGTGATGGGATGATGTGAGTTTCTGCAAAAATTGGAATCTAAGTCTCTACTCCATACCGCCCAAGACACACACACTCTCAACAAAGCCGGGTCGGCGAAGTGGCTCTGTACAGAGGGATCTTTTCAAGTGGCGCTTGCCAAAATTGGGTAGAGACAGCAGGCCGCGATTCAATTGTGGACAGACTAGTTTCAGGCAGAGTTTACCCCAGCTACTCGTGGTACAGCGAGTTTGAATACGCCAGCCTCAATCTCTGCACTCTGCATGTCCGAAGAGCCAGAGCAGAAAACGCTGCCCGAGCCACGGCCAAACAATTCGCGATCACGGCTTAGCATCTTTTATTACAGGTTTGCGGCCAAGAATGTTGTATTCAGACTGTTGTATGCACGAAACATAGGCAATCTCTTGCCGCGACTTGAAACAACGCATCGTTGCAACTCGGGGATACCAGAAGCAACAAACAACTGCAGCAGTGTTGATCTGAGTAGAAATCGTAGCAAGGGTTCCATTCTAGCAGAACTGACCCCAAAGAGTCTTAAATTCTTGGAGGTCGAGCCTATACTTCGTCTTCTGCCAGCTCTTCCTGTGGCTCGCTCCCCACTAGAACTGATTCCTTTGCATGCCCGATCTCACGAAAAGAGTGCGATGGTCGGGGGTTTCGGCCTCATGCCCGTAAGGTAAAGCATAAGGGATCCTAGCACTAATTCGCCCAAAAGCCATGTTCCAACTTTCTGGCGTCTACTGTAACCCATGTCAGGAAAGGTGGAGGCATCAGCTCTTACTCTACTTAAAGGATCACTGGACTTGGTAACTAGGGTTATACTTAGGGCAACTCTACTTACATCTACTTATAGCCCCAGTGAAGGTACTTATAACCTTACTTACTAAGGCCCATGATCCTCCAAGTAGACCCTAAACCCTAAACCCTATAGATCCCGTTTAAGGAACCCCTATAGATCCTGGGACCCGTGGCAGATATCTAGACCCTCCCAAGTCTATATCGTTTTGGGACCCAAGCAGCACATAAGCAGAAGCATGCTATAGGGATATTCGTACCTTATTGGGCTTCATTGTAATATGGGACATCTCTATACCAATTTATGCTTCTGTGCTCTTTTGGGGGCCCTAGTCGTGTATACGTATTTCATGGGGTTGAAGCTTCCCGATCTGATTTCTCTTCAAGTCATTACCAAAAGGGTCCAGATATCTCCTTAGGAGTGTCCGGAATGTCCTAGGGAGAGTCCTTGGGTCTCTTTGGGGTCGCAAAAACCCTCAATAGATGATATAAATCCTGCATTACCCATAATAAGGAATATACCATAATTCCCATAGGGTCCTTCAGGTAATGCAGGATTTATATCATCAACCGTATTGAGGTTCCCCAATTTGCTGGAACCCTTAGGGTAGCGACGCAGCAAAGTTTTTAATTCCGAAGAGTCTGGCGTTCGAGGCTGACAGCTTTCATAGCCTCTAAACCCTAAACCCTATAAGTATGTGCACCAAGATTTTGGGAGTTTCCGAAAATAGGGGACCCTAATATAATACCCTAAATAGGAGGATCCTCATTATAAGGACCCCTAGATAAGCTACCCCTAATTTTCGGAAACTCCCATATGATAGCTGCAAGTCAAGAGTGGAACTCTGTTCCCAAACCAGCGTCCCGGCAACCATGCGCTTCAATCCGTATGCATATATAAGCATACGTGGCCTGCGTCCGTATCTATACGAGCAAATATCTAAGTTCAAACATGCACGCACATATATAATGTATAGACATTGACATAGACACACTCTCTCTCTCTCTCTCTCTCTCTCTCTCTCTCTCTCTCTCTCTCTCTCTCTCTCTCTCTCTCTCTCTCTCTCTCCGCTGCAAACCCTAAATCCTGAACCCGAAACCGTCCCCAGTTCGAACCCCCCGAAACCCTAAACCCCTAAACCCCTACAAACCCTAAACCCCTAAACCCGTACAAACCCTACAAACCCTACAAACCCTTAATCCCGTACAAACCCTATAAAATCCTAAGCCTTAAACCCCTAAACCCCTACAAACCCTAAACCCCCACAAACCCTAAACCCTAAACCCCTAAACCCCTACAAACCCTAAACCCTAAACCCTTAAACCCCTACAAACCCTAAACCCCTAAACCCCTACAAACCCTAAAATCCCGGAACCTGGAGGCATCCCTCCATTCCCTTCGCCGGGCCTCCGGTGCTCTGCGCAAGGCGGGCTGCGAGGCGGGCAGAAGAGCAGCTCCAGCAGTACCTATACTTAAAGGGTTCTTCCAAGGGATCGGGGGTTCCTTAAAGGGATCTATAGGGTTTAGGGTTTTAGGGTCTAATTACTTGGAGGGTCATGGGACTTAGTTAGTAAGGTTATAAGCACCTTAATTGGGGTTATAAGTAGATATGTGTGGAGTTACCCTAATTTTAACCCTAGTTACTAAGTCCCATGATCCTCCAAGTAGTCTCCGTTGTAGTTCATGTTTGTGGCTACCTTATGGGATGCTTCATTGTAGTTCCTTTATGAGGTTACCTTATAGGATCCTACATATAAAAAAGGGAATTACAATGGAGACTACAGGTACCATCTGAAAGGTTCAGGGTTCAGGACCGAGGAGGGTTTAGTGTTGAGGGCTTAGGCTTTAGGATCTACCTTAACCCTGAATAACCTACCTTTTTAGGGCTCCTTATCATGATTTCCGTATATAAGTCCTTAAAAAGGAAGGTTACTCGGGGTTAAGGTGGGGTTTAGGGCATCATGACCAGCAGAGCAGCACCAGCCACTGCTAGAGGCCATGAGGCCATAAGCTTACGCTGAACGGAAATCAGGGTTAAGGCTGGGTGTCGGTATCGTATCTAAGGATTCAGGTTTCGGCTTTCTTTTGAGGTTCAAAGCTGGTACGAGGGTTGGGTTCAGGGTTTAAGGTGTATATAGGTTTCGAGGTTGTGGTTTTGGGTTATTTCTTGCCGCAGGGTGGGCATGAAGTGCCCCGAGTTTCTGGCACGGTCTTGCTGATTTGCCTCTCACGAACAAAAAAATACAGTCAGTTTACCTGGAACAAGCAACAAGACCCTCTTCCCTAAATGTTGAATCCTAGGCTAAGCCTGTGCTCTCGTGCTTTCTGTTGCCTGCTCGACGAAGTATATTCTGTTCATGCCGATCAAATCCTGAAATTTACATCAAGTAGGGTCCTTGTTCTGAGTACTATGTTTCTGGAAGCCAAACCCGTTAAAATTTCAACAAGTCCTAATCATCCTAAAGCCTTGTACCCTGAACTCTAAACCCCTAACCCAAAATTCGCAACCGCCTGAGACCCAAGTAACAGTCTACCCTCCACTCCTGTGGAGGGCCCCGTTTGGGCTCACTTCGCAGCACGCCTTGCAGAATTGCCCAGCAGCGAGCTGGATGAGGTGAGTTTGCCTGGCGTTGATCCATGATGTTATGTTGCTGGGGATAAACCCTAAACCGAAACCCTTCACCCCACATTTTGCTTCTTTGGGGTGTGGGGATCCACCCTTATTTACGCAACGCGGGGAAGGTGCAAGGATCAGTGATTTAGAAGGCGGGGCGTATAGGTGTTTGGGCGCACGGCTTTGCGCACATTCATATATTGCCAATACTATTTTGGGGCCTCTTTGTTACACGTGAACAAGGTGCCGGAGCATTATTATAACTATAATATAATGGGCCCCAAAACCCTATTCTCATTATTACGGCCCCCATTTGATTTTCCGGAGAGGCTCCCTGGTGTCGATTCAGCAGCCACAGAGGATATCTGTTCCCCTTGTAGGAGATTGAAACTTATAACTGGTTGCTTTCGTCTTCGTTTTGGCACCTGCCAGAAAGCTTCATTAAGCCTGACCTGAGGCCTAGACCAGACCCCTGCAGACAGGGCACTTCTACACCTTAAACCCAAACCTCACAGGACGACAGCGGTGCCCTGGCTTGGTTGGCAGCCTGCCCGGCAAGCTTACACCGAGGGCAAATTGTAGCATGGGGACGGAGGGGGTGCAGGGGCTTCGCATAATTTGATGAACAAGGCACCGTAGGCTTCCGCTTGTTGTATGGATACTGCTAGAAGGCTGCCGAGGACGTTGGTACGAAGCGACTAACCGTCAACCGTTGTCTTACGCTGTGATATGCCGTGATGGAATCCTAACCCTAAGGGTCCAAGTACCTAATAATCATATAATTACTCTCCAAAGTCCTAACCTGCATAACTACTATCCTAAAACCGAGTACCTAATTATTGGGTCCTTTGGACCCTTGGGGTAACCCCTATCCTGACAGCCTAAGGGTCCACGTACCCAAATAGTATATACTTTGGGCCCAATGTACCCATGTAGGGACCCCTGTACGGCTTAAGTGTCTACTATGAAGGTACATGGAGCCTTTGGGTCATGGAATCCTAACCCCCTATCCTGACAGCCTCCAGGATGACCTACAGGCTTTGCGGGGACGCTTGCCCCAGAATTCTATGACAGCGTCTGCCTCAGACCTCAGGCGGCCTGGGTCCTACGGCTGATGATATAAATCCTGCATTACCTTAAGGGGAGCTATAAGGGTACCTTTAAGAGGCTCCTTTAAGGGATCTATAGGGTTTTAGGGTTTGGGTTGATGATATAAATCCTGCATCACCTTAAGGACCCCAAACTGTGGGAATTATGGTATATTCCTCGTTATGGGTAATGCAGGATTTATGTCATCAACCGTAGCGTTTTCTCTAAACCCTCAGACCTTAAGCTTTACAGCCGCAGAGCCAAAGCCTTTTTGCAATTCCCGGGACCGCAAAGGTTTTTATGAGGGTTTTGGGGCTGCACTACGTCTAAGCCCGAGAACCTGCAACACTCATATTTGAGGGGCCGGTTCGTGTTCGAGTCTGAATGAGCAGCAGTACTCTTCTTGCATAAACCCCTGTGACTTGCATGCTCAGTTTAGTCACCCGAAATCATTTGAGAGTTTCAGAAATAGGGCATATCACTAGGATCCCCTATCTCCCAGCTTTGAGCTCCGAAGATTGCAGCACTTTCAGGGAAGCCCCGCAGTCCGAAAGAGGAGTCTTCGCAGTTTCTGTCGCCGCGGCATGTTTTGTACTAAGATTCCCTGTAGTACCCTTGCTCCGTTTTTGTAGTCCTAGGTTCCTTATAAAGTTACCCAATACCAAAAAGGGAGTCCTCTTTTATTCCTAGCTTACTGGGCATCCGAGTGTATGTATGTATATATGTATGTCGACATTCCTAGTAGTGGAGTAGGTAACCTTTTACCTTTTTTGGGTAGCATAGTCCCTACATAATCCCTATGTAACCAAAGCGGTTAACCCTTAGTTCCCCATGATACCCGACGAATAGGTATTCTTATGTGCATTTACAATACCATTTTGTTAATGCAGTTGAAACCACTGAAGGCGGAACCAACATTGAACGTTGAAGCGGAGAGGCAGTGGCAAACCCTAAATGCTGCAGGTAGCAGAGCGGCAAGGCCTTTGAACTAGCAAACCTCTCGTCCTGCTTGAAGGCAAGCCAGTTGCAAGCTCAAAAGCCCCAAGCACACTCCAAGCAAAATGACAGTGTGGCAGGGCGAACTCCAACAACTGAAACAGAATAAGCTTGAATATCTACAAGTACTATCCCGTCGTGTTCCTTCTTATATACAAGCGCACCACAATATCTAGCTCACAACCCTCTTTCATTTACTCCGGCACCCATATCAGGGGAGGGGGAGGTTGGGACGGTTGATAACCTCATTTGTTGCGTGCATTGGACCGTTTAGGCTTTATCTTTAGGGTGCTTTGAACCTTAAACAAACCTAAACTTTAGCAACTGTACCTGGGCACTCCCGCCTGCACCCAAGCCCAATGTCCCGTCACGAGTCCAGGAAACCCGAGACCCCCCTAGACGGTGAATGCAAGAACCGCGCAAAGCAGATCCAAAACAAGTTTAGATAACTCACATGAACCTATCACCATCTTTAACCGACACACCCTAGAGTCTACCTAGATGTGCAGGTGCCTGAACAGTAAGGTATCATTCATGTTATCTATGTAACCCAGTATCTCACTATTTAGGTAGCTGGAGCGCTCGGGACCGGTAGTACGCAGAGATCAACCGAGAGATTATGCGCCTAGGACGCCTGGGTCGGCCTGGCGACAGCTGCACTCGGGGCAAAGGCTTTCCTCAGGTTTGTAGCCTTTCAAGGTTTAGGCTTGAGAGTTCTATAGGATTCAGCGTGCAGGTTGAGTTCAGAATGCAGAGGAGGGTTTGCCTAAAACCCTAACCCCTAAACCCGTAACTCCTAACCCCTAAACCCCTAAACCCTAAACCCTAACCCATAAACCCCTAAACCCTAAACCGGTAACCCCTAATCCCTAACCCCCTTTTAGGGTTTGTAGGGTGTAGGGTTTGTAGTTTTTAGGGGTTTAGGGTTTGTAGGGGTTTAGGGGTTTAGGGGTTTAGGGGTCTGGTTTTAGGGTTTAGGGTTTCAGGGTTTAGGTGTTTAGGGGTTTTGGGGTGTTTGTTTAGGGTTTGTAGGGTTTAGGGCTAGGTTAGGACTGGGTATAAGATTCAGTGTGTGTGGAGTTTGCACTTTAGGATAGAGTTGGGTGTAAGACAAAGCTTAAACTTTTGGGACCAGAGCTTCTAAAGCTTCGAAGATGCGCTAAGGAGCGAGCATCTAAAGCCTAAAACTCTAAACCGCAAACCCACGTTAAGCAGGAAGATCTTAGATTTCTGTGCTTGGGCTGAAGAGCGACAAGCTCCTCGTTGACGAAAACGGGTAATTACCCCCAATTTACGATGACAGGCCAGCAACACTGGTAAAATCGAAATGCTTAGGTGCCGCGACTGCCTCGGTGCTGCTGGAACAGCGCAAGAGGAGAGGTGGTACAGGCAAGCTTATGGCCGCATGCACCATGCGAACAGAGACGGAACTGTGTACGACGAGTACACTATCACCGAGTATGTTCCATCCCCTACAAGCTTCACAGCGGCTATCGGGGATATGGCTCAGGTACCCTTTGCTGCCACGCTTCCTGCGATTTTCGATGTGATATCTAGTTCGGAGTGGGTGGACAATCCGCGGGTACGCCAATTGGAGCACGCCATGTAGGAGAAACGCATCTTGGAACTGCAGTGCATTCCTGGATGGTGAAATGTGGTTTCTCTACATTTATCTACTCAGCTAAGGGAGGTTGTTGAGAACCATGAGGTATGCATCTCACCAAGCGGCGCATGTCTTCGTGTGCTGATAATTTATGGATCAGAAGAGCCAGTATTAGTATCTCATGGTCCCCATATCCACAGATTCCGATTCCAGTCGTTCAGGCCGCTATGTTACTTGTCTGTGTCTTCTTGCCGGTCCATGTTCCCATCGCCAATCCACTTGAGGCGATCAGGTTCGGACTCCAAGGCAAGTAGAAACCACATAAGGATTTTTATATGTGCTAGGTAACGGTAAAGGCTACTCCACAGGCTACGATAGCTCCATATAAGTGTTAGCTTACTATACTGAGGTACTTAATTACAAGGCAGCATGCCAGCCCAAACCCAGCACAAGGCGTGCTGTACTCAGCATTTGGACGAACCGGTCCCAGACACCCCAAAGGCGGCAACCTATTCAACTAAACTCAAAGCAGAAAACCCCGCTTTGAAACATTGTTTATGGGTTTTTGTAGCACGAAATCATACTATGTAGGGTTCTGCCAGGTCAGGCTACCTGGTCATACGGAGAAGTTTGCAGCATCGGCCGCGCCATCGCTAGCACTGCCATCAGCTTCATTACTTGAATCTTCATCATCACCAACAACATCATCATCATCCGCATTATCATACTTCTGCCCATCACTGTTTATCTTCGCCAGATCGCCACCATGCTATTCACTGACACTAGGGCCATCTTACACCACCGCGGCCGTCACCACTCAGTGTGATCATCTCCGTCGCCTTGACCAAATCCTAAAGCACCTCAGCACCATCACCATCATCGTCATCATCATCGCAACGAGAAAGTGATGGGAGTAGATTGTGGCCAGGGTCCCCGTGGCTCCGCTGATCTAGCAACGAGACTCGTTGGGGGCCGAGCGAAGGATGGGAGTTGGGGGGGTGGAGGGCAGGTGTGTGTGGCTGCATCATCTTGTGGCTTGTTTAACAAGTACTGCTCAAGGCAGGAATGTGCCTCCGTAGATCACTTTCCATGAGCTTGCTTCCAATCTGTTGTTGCAATGAGGTTGCTGCACCAGCCCCTCCAAAGCAGAGGGACATACTTGATGAGGCTCGTGGGCATTGTGATATTTGCGCAGCACATCCAGTGGATGTTGCGACAAGGTTCCCGTTGTGTAACTGACTGGTATAGTCTGAAGTTCTGAATGACATGCTCTTTGAGAGAGACGTAGGCTAGTAGACGAGTAGTATCAAGACAGGAACGCCTGTGCGGAGTCTCGCAAGGACATGTTGGCTCCAGTATAGGATTTTTGTTGCTGTTTGGTATTACTCGTATCATCATATAATTTGTATTATTGTCCACATGGTTGAACATAACTGCTGTTGGTATCATTGTTCTCTTATTACTACTAGTATTATCATTAGCATGTTTTGATTATTAGTACTCTTATCGTTACTCTTGTCATGATTACATGCTCTTTCGAGTCCTATGTCTCTTGTGTTCAGGCTGTAGCTGCTGTCCGTCTTCCATCCGTCCAAATACCCGACCACCCAGTCGTCCGCACTGTACACACGTGACGGTATCGTTTGGCGGTACATTTGTCACAGGCTGGAATGGAGTACTATAGGCGCCTTATAATTACCTACATTCTATTGGGGGTTCCTGATTAAAGTTATAGTATAATCTTCACCAAAACCCTATTCTAATTATCGTGGCCCCTATATTGGATCACCAGCAGCATGTGACCTTGTATCTCCGGAGACACGCTTGCATCTTTGCAATTCATACGGCTGATGATGCAAATCCTGCATGACCTTAAGGGCCTAGACTATGGGAATCATGGTATATTCCTTATTACGGGTAATGCAGGATTTATATCATCAACCGTAAGTAACCCTTCTAGCATCAACCCCGTAACCCTGAGCCCGAAGCCTTCAGCACTAAGCCCTGAAGTCCAGTGAGTCTGCTAGTTCCTTTACTCCCCCAAGTCGCTTTGATTCCCAGAGGGTCCTTATGAATTAGGCCCGCAAAACTATAATTACTAAGGATGGTCTTTCGGGACCTAATTCCATAATAGTAGTCTATATGGACCCTCTTGGATTGAAGCCTCCCGCAGGGTGTGCGAAGCACGCTGCGCCGTGGCGCAGAAAGCTGCCAGGAGCTCCCGCCCAAAAAGGCGGTCTCATTGTCGGTTTAGGGTGTACCTAGAGGCTCCACAGTAATTAGTTCCTTTTTTGGGGTTCACATGTAGAATCCTAAAAGGTAACCCCGAAAAGGAACTACTATGGAGCCTGTGGGTAGGGTTGAAGAGAAGCCTCGGAGGCCCAATTCCTACATAACCCTAAGGGTCCATGTAGGCACATTGCGTAGAATTTGTTTAGGGTTTGGGGTTTAGGGTTTCTGAAGTAGCCAGGCAGGAACCTGACGAAGGCAAGAGTATAGACTAGATGAGTACAGGGGGCCATTGGGATCGTATGAGCCCTTGTTCTCGGAATCGCCATGGCTCTTTGCCGCGGTTCCGGAAAGAAATTTCGAATCCGGTCTGCCAAGGGTGGGGGGGGAATTATTGTTCAGAGCTCTAGTCTAGGTTAATTGTGTGTAGGTTTGAGAAAGGCTTACGGGCTTGAAGTTTGGAGTTTAGATTTGTGAGGCTTTACGGTTTAGGACTTATAGGGCTCATGGTGTCTTATAGGGGGTTTAGGTTTATGCGGAAACATGCCGATTGGATGGGGACGGTGGCCCTAAGTCCCAACAAGTGCGCCCAGGCTGAAATTAACACTAAAAACCTGGCTGTACATCTCCCAAATCATCAAACTCAAGGTCTAGTGCCTCATCAAAACCTTAAGCTCCCAAAAGCTGCTTTTCTGCAAGTACGTATTGTACAGCCGAATATAGACTTTCCTAAAACCAGATGTGGTAGTTTAATATAAAAGGGCCTAATAATTACCTATACTATATTGGGGGTTCCTGATTATAATTGTAGTATAATGGCCCCATAACCTTTTCTAATTATTAAGGCCCCTACATTAAGGAGCCCGTAGCTGTAAGATTTCAGTTTGCATAGCCGCCCAGGAGCCAGAGAGCCCAATACCCCTGAATTAAGGAATCTGGCTTAAGTTATATTGGGTTCTCTGGGGAAGCGTGTGCTAGATTCAAGAGTGAGCCCCATTCGCAGCCCGGCTATCGCCTGCAATCCCAGCATAAGACCCTAAGCCAAGAACCCTAAGACGGTTTATGTCACAAAATCTTGTTGTGCTATGTGTTACCGAATCTGGGTTCTTGTTAAGAACTTTGCATAGTTCAACTTACCATGATAAGGAATCCATATCACGTACCGAAGATCCTTATTATGGCAACTGAAATTAAATCCCTTGACAAGAACCAAGGAATGTAACCCTAAGGGTCCACATGCCCACATGGTATATACATTGGCCTTAAAGTACTCCCTATATAGGTTCGCCGGGCCCAAAGTATACACTATTTGGGTACATGGACCCCAAACAACTCCTAAAACCCTAAACCCTAAAACCCCTAACCCCTAAAACCCTTAATCCCCTACAACCCTAAGCCCCCAATCCCCTGATACGTGGACCCTTACGGCAGGCCCCATTCCCACCTATAGCAGCTCTTTCGTTTCAACTTCGGTCGTCAGCTCTTGAGACTCTGCTGGCCTATGGATGATTAGGGTTTAGGGTTTACCTAGACCCCCCAACTGCCCTTTAAAGGGCTCTGATATTTCTCATTAAGAGGTAATTCGGGGCTACAATAAAGGGTAGTTGGGGGGTTCTAGGAAGCGTGAGTTTAGAGCTGGGTTACTACACGGGGTGTTGTATGGTTCCTATTAAAGATCCACAAGAGCTCTATAATGGTTCGGTTCTATTGCAAGACCCTCAGCCGAAGCCTGATCTTTGACCCTAATTTCTTTCGGTTTGGCTTTTTAGGGTTCCGTTCAGCTCAATCTTGCATGATGGCTGAAAGCCCAAGAGCTCTAAGAGCAAGAAGGTCGGAAAGCCATCGTTGGATGCTTGGTAGATACGTTCGGTTCGCAGATCCCAATGCTGCGCAATCTCGAACGTCCATGTGCCCATAAGCCCCTTCCACGTTCGGCCCAAACATTTTAAGCAGAAGCCTGTTGCGAATGCATCGTGACCCAAACTCCAAAGCCCTAAAAGCCCTGAATCCTGACCTCGCAGAACCCTTCACAGGTATCTTTGCTGCTCAATGCGGCAGCACGGTTCCATGAGTTGCAGAGGCTGGTCACTGTGGGTGGTCTCATAGTGAGCACGCTCTCCCCAACCAGACGCACAATTACGGTCTGTAATACTTCCGGCCAGGTAGGTACGGATGTGTCAGAAGTGTGAAATATATCTTGAATGTCTGCTACCTGGACCCTACTTGGAGGATCATGGGACTTAGTAAGTAAGGTTATAAGTACCTTAATTGGGGTTATAAGTAGTTTTAAGGAGAGTCACCCTAATTATAACCCTAGTTACTAAGTCCCATGATCCTTGAAGTAGGCCTTAAACCCTAAACCCTATAGATCCCTTTAAAGAGCCCTGTAAGGACCCTTACTAAGTCCCATGATCCTTTAAGTAGACCGCACACCCCACGGGCTTCGGACATGCGTGTATGTGGCTATACAGACATCCATCCCTCCCTCCGTCCGTGCGTGCGTGCACATAGAACCATGCATACATGCACATCTCTATCTATATCTATCTGTCTACCTATCTATATATCTATATCTGTATCTATATCTATATCTGTTTCTATATATATATATATATATATATGTATATATATATACATATATATATATATATGTATTATGTATATGCGCAAATGCATCATGCAAGTGCAGTTCTGTGCACTCGTATGTGGTTGTATGTACATGCATGCGCAAAGGTTAACATGAGCACGTATGACACTTTGCAGTCAACAGCCTTCCGCGAACGCAACATCTAGCAGTTTCCCAGCCGTACAACCTGAAATCCAGTCGGATGCAACCCTACGCCCTAAAAACGCCATGCCTGGACGCTCTTTCTGCGTTTGGAATCAAAGGCGTATTGCATGAAAAAATCCCTAGCCTGAAGCCTACACCCCATAAATCCTACCCCTAAACGGCCTCAACCCTGTAAATCCTGAGCCACACGGCCTAAACCCTACAAATCCTCATCCTAACCGGCCTAAACCGCACAAAAACCCGAGTTAAGCCGACCAGAACCCTATGATGCATCCCAGGGGCTCACCTCTGCCAGAAGATGATGAAGAGGATAAGAAGGAGGCCGCAGAGGAGTCGGACCTGGGAGGGCTCATAGTGAGCCCCAGAAAGGTTTAGGGTTTAGGGTTTAGGATGATTTGTGCTAGGATCCCTTCTGCTTTACCTCAAGGGCAAGAGGATTATGGTATTCCAACTTTATGGCTTCTACTATAGGGTTCAGAGTTTTGGGCTTGGGGTTTATAGGTTTTCGGGTTCAGGGTTTTGGGCTTGGGGTTTAGGGGTAAAGGCTTCAGGGTTTAGGGTTTAGTTTAGGGCTTCAGGGTTTGGGGGTTTATTTAGGGGTTTAGGTTTTTGGCGTAGGGTTTTGGATATAAGGGGTTTAGGGTTTAGGATCGGTGAGGGTTTAGTTTGCGTTTGTGCGGCAGATTTTGGGATGGTATCTACGACACAGTGGTGTCCTAAGCCGTGAGTGCTCAGGTCGGCCGTCGTACTCTTCTAGTTCTACTTCCAACCTTGCAGGGACCGAAACCTGAAAACCCCCAAATCGCGTTGCGTGCCCTCAAACCCTCAAACTGTGCATCTTTCCGATGCCAGTGGTTTGTGACCCTGACTGTTCGTACATTCAGCACGGACGCGATAGCCCAGTTTACTCTGATTTCGACCAGTGAGCTCTGCACCCCTTAGCTCCGGATTTCGGGAATGCTGAACTGAACAGCCGGAAAAAAGCGAAGGTCTAAACCCGAGAGATACCCGATGCATCGTCTAGGCCTAGCGCGGTAGAATGTACAGTTGCTGAAGTCGTAAACAGTGGTAGGATGCCGTTGTGTCCCTTGCGGCACTCCGAGTCCTGGCTGATGCAGTAAGATTATTTGTGTTTGTTTTTGGATTGCTTTCACCTGTAGAAGTTCAAGAAGTTCGGAGGTTCAGGGATCTGGTCTTTGAGGGTTGGACTGTTTTGACTTGGGGTCAGCCGACGCGAGCCCTAAACTCCACAACCCGAAATCTGAGGTCTCGCCGACAGAGTTGCTGAACAGATGCTTGCCGGGGAGGCGGCATTTTAGATTTAAGACTCAGGGTTTAGGGTTTAATTGCTTAAATCTTAGGGTTTCAAAGGCTAGAAGTCATGGTTTCTCCGGCTCCTTCGCATCTCTCATGGTTCTACAGTTTACGGTCGGGGGTTAAGACGGTTTCCTGTCAACTCTGTACGAACAAGTCTGATTGTGAAACCCAAGCAGTCCATGTGCCCAAATAATATATACCTTGGCCTCAAAGTACTCCCTACATCGGGCCTAAAGTATATACTATTTGGGTACATGGACCCTTTTACACTAAAACCCTTATGGATCCCTTATAGATCCCTTCAGAGGAACCCTTATGGTACCCTTAAGGGAACCTAGGACCCAGAGTAGGGCCTTGTTCCCTTTTTGAGGGTTTCGGTTCCCTTATATATAACCCCCTTTAAACCAAAAAGGGCACCCTTTTTGTTCCTACTTTACTCTTGGGTCTAGGAACCCCAATTTGGGCACATGGACCCTTAGGGAAATCTCAGACCCTCGGCGCCTTGAGGCTGGTCCGACTTGGAGGGTCGGTGGACTTAGTAGGGGCTCCTTTAAAGGGGATTCTAAGGGTTCCTTTAAAGGGCTCTATAAGGGTAGTATAGGGTTTAGGGTTTAGGGTTCAGGGACTTAGTAAGTAGGTAGTAAGTAGACTTATAAGTACCCTAAAAGGGACCCTAATTGGGGTTATGGTACTTATAAGTCCCTAAAATAACCAGTTACTAAGTCCCCCGACCCTCCAAGTAGTCAGCCTTGCGTTAGGATGCTCCTTTCAGCCAGTGACTTGCATCATCGGCTTGTGGCTTGGGGTGTGAGTTTTAGGGGTTTAGGGTTGGGTTTAGGGTTTTAGGGTTTCGGGTTTAGGGGTTTAGGGTTTCGGGTTGCAGGCGGTTAGGGGTGTGAGTTGTCTGCGGTGGAGCGTGGGGATGTGATTCAAGGAACTTTTGGCAGATTCGGCCACTTACTAGTTCTATTGCTAGTGTTTCCGCAACTGGCATTGGCATGTAGAACCTGCGATCACAGGGTTCAACGGCTTTTTGCTTTTTTTTCGTTCTGTGAGGGAAGTCCTAGATCTGAGTTTACGGTTTGGGTCATCGATTTTCGTAAGATCGCGTTCGGGGTCGGTTAGCCTGACATAGAGATCTGGAAACCTTGTTAGCGTCTTTACATTATACATGGGTGTTCTGAAATCATGGACCCAGGGGTGCACACTAAATCGCGCCCAAAGGGTGTGGGTTTAGGGTTTAGCCTCAAAGGGAAGCTGCTTCTTGGCTCGCAGCAGGCGCGAAAGCGCCCGGAGCCTTTGTAGATGCCCGATAGAACATCAGAATAGGGTTTGGGGTTTCAGGTTTAGGTGGTTTAAGGTTTAGTTTTGGGTTTACAGTTGGTTGTGCGATGTAAGACCGCCGTACAAACTCGGACCTGCAACGTGCGACAGCCAAAGGCTCTGTGTCATGAATCTCTCAAAACATGTCCGTGATAGTAATAGCCACAGGCACAGTCTTGACAACATGAACAGTAGTGTTATGTGTGGTAGTACTACAGGTAAGAACTCTGACAGTGGAACTTGCAAGGGGTCTCACGCTTCCCAACGGATCTCTCCTCTAAACCCCTCCTTGAAGCCCCCTCAAAAGCAGCACCCCTGAGTATGCCTTTACGGCCCGCCTTGAAGCGCTTTGCAGCAACATCTTAGCCGCCAGCCTGGGTTTGCCCTCGAAGTATCCGTGTGCCATGTCGACGTCAATGCTGAACATGTCTACCGATTCGGAGGACCTAATCGACCAAAACCCCTGCACCCTGCCGGGTTGTGAACCACCTCCCCCTCAAAAAAAGAGCCTCAACCGTAGTCATTGATATTCTAAACCCATATCCCAGACTGCCGCAAGCTCCAACAAGTACATCCCTTGAGGGATTCATATAAAGTGCCCTTTGGCATGGCCGGGTCCCCATTGAGGGGATCTACTTCTTAGATACCCTCAGAATTCCGAGATGACGGGGAGGGGGTTTATGTTCGAATGGCCAGGGATCTTGGTGAGTGTAGAGGGGGCCAGTTGAAAATCTTGATTGTGTGTGTGTGTGTGTGTCTGTGTGTGTGTGTGTCTGTGTGTGTGTCTGTGTGTGTGTGTGTCTGTGTGTGGGTGTGTGCGGGTGTGTGTGTGTGTGTGTGTGTGTGTGTGTGGGTGTGTGGGTGTGTGGGTGTGTGGGTGTGTGGGTGTGTGGGTGTGTGTTTGGGAGTTTTGGTCCAGTTGGAAATCTTGATGAGCGTGTGTTTTGGGAGCTCAGTATGGCCGACCAATACAACAAACCATACCTTATTTATGGTTAGCAGTTAGCAGAGGGCGTTTAGGATGCCGGGTTCCGTTGGGTTCAGTCCGTGATATGAACTTGGCAGTGATAACTGGGATGGGCTCAGCCTCTGAGTTTCAGGAGTGTGTGTGTGTGTGTGTCCCCTGGATCTGTCCTTGTCCTTCAAATCCCAGCACTTCGATGCCTGAACATCCTGATCTTGACTGTTGACTTCTCTTCCCTCATGCCGATGCGATGTGCAAGTATCTGTGCTGTGGGTTTCCGATCATACCACGGTTTTAATGAAGTCACAAAACTTCACTCAGTCGGATTATGCAGCAATGCTGTTTGCGCAACAGAGTACATCGAGCCCGCTGCCCGGTCAAGAAAAGAAACAACACCAACTCCGACAGCCGCAACACCTACGACAACACCACCGCCGCCACCGCCACCAGCACAACCACCACCAGCGCCACCACCACCGCCACCAACAACAACAGCAGCAACAACGGCAAACGTCTAAGCAGCCGAGACTGGGTTCCGGAGAAGCGTGACGGAGCTACCATCTCATTCGGAGGACTCGCAAGCTTACTCGGACGACTTCGACGAGGGGTGCGCCAAGCTGCCAATGTTCTGTTGCAGTAGACCCCATAAAGTTGGAAACCGGATTAAGGCCAAACAGCGCTGGGGTTCCCTGAACGTTACTTTTAAGGATTGAGGCTATGGGGTTTCCGACTTTTGGGCTTCTACTGTACTATAGGGGCCTGAACAATTACCGAATCATACGATTATGGGGATTCCTTATCATATTCCTCGTAGAAGCGGTCCCAAAACCCTAGTCTAATTATTAATGCCCCTATATGACACAGCCTTGAAAGCCCAACACACTCTCGGCCCGAACCTGTCTACTAATTACATGCAATCCCAGACGACATAGGAGGAGCTGAGGGTAGGTTGTGTAGAGCACAACACATCAGTAGCAGTACAAGAACTGACTAGTTCATCGAAGATGCAGCTGTTGTGACGAGAGATGTTTTGCAATTCTCAGGGGTAAAGCTTCAGGGGAAAGTTCATCACCCATGCGTGCGCAGATGCCAACTTACATCTTCATTAGGTTATATAAGTTGTGGCAGAGTTCGATACATTTGCCAAGAATTCCACCCCGAGCAATCCCGTTATCCTACCGCCTCTGGAACCCAAAATCCCAAACCTTAAGCCCTCCCCCCTGAGGCCAAAACCTCTTGAGCCCGCGGCCCTAAAACCGAAGCTGCTTCCTTTAAAGGAACCCTATTCTAATTATTACGGCCCCCCAAAATGGGAATGATCGAAAATAGGGGCCCCTAATATAGTACCCTAAACAGTAGGATCCTTATCAGAAGGACCCCCAAATAAGGTACCCTTAATTTTCGGAAACTACCAGAAATTACCCTACACCCTAAAGCTCCCTAAAAGAATGCCTTAGAGAATCCGTAGAGTTCCCGTAAAGGAACCCTATATTCTACTCATTAAGGCTACACTAAATCCGTATAATGGCCCTTATAGTATCCCTTACAGGAGCCCTTTAAAAGTGATCCTTTAAAGGAACCTATATGCTAGTTATTAAGGCCCCCCAAAAGT
The DNA here is from genome assembly GCA_905221615.1 of Symbiodinium sp. CCMP2592. Taxonomy (NCBI): domain Eukaryota; class Dinophyceae; order Suessiales; family Symbiodiniaceae; genus Symbiodinium; species Symbiodinium sp. CCMP2592. The sequence goes on from CAJNDT010006224.1 coordinate 1,341,242, forward strand.
AGCAGCCCAGTGCAACAGCTGGAAGGGAGCCGCAGCCGGCTTCCCCTGCACCTGCTTCCTCCTCGGGAGGCTCCGCGGAAGAGGGGTGAGGGGGTGTTTGGGGGGGTTTAGGGTTTCGGGATGTTTGGGGTTTAGGGGGTTCGGGGGTTTAGGCAGGGTCTTGGGAGTTTAGTGTATAGGGATGTTTGGGTGTAGGGTTTAGGGATGTTTGGGGGTTTAGGGTTTTGGGGGTTTAGGGTTTAGGGATGTTTGGGGTTCAGGCTTTAGGGTTTAAGCGGCGGGTTCTCCACCTTTAAAGGTCTCTAATATTTCTCATTAAGAGGTAATTGGGGGCTATAATAAAGGGTTGTTGGGGGGACTCGGCTTTCTTCGGAAGATATGTTCAAGTATGTGACTCCAGAGGCAGGAGACTAATAGTTCAATCAGGGGGGGGTTAATAATAGGGGGAAGGGATTATCCACACTTGATACCAATTCTCCCGGAAAACATCAAGTTCTTCAACAACTCTGGCCAGAAGTGTATGCTACAAGGGCTTTTGATGCGCGCAGTAGCAGAGACAGATCATGTCTGGGTGAACGAACCTCAACCAATCTGCTTTCTGTCGATGTGCGCACACGGAACGACAAAGCTGTATCCAGTATGTCTCGCAGACGCCAGGCATGCAAACATACATGCATGTATGTATGTGTTTATATATATATATATATACAATATGCATTATGAATATTCCTGTTCGCATATGCACACATGCACATTCATACCTACACGCTCGCATAACCATTGGCTCTCCTGAAGCCCTCCAGGTGGAGTTGTGCGCCGTCGTGGCTTCGGTGAAGGACGTGCAGGCCACAGTGTAACATATTGAAGTTACAGGTTTCCTACCTAAACCCTAAACCCTAAACCCCTAAACCTAAAGCGGCGGCAAGGTCTTCAGTGCTCGTTCATGCTTACCCTGCCTGAACCATGGACGACATTTTCCCCATGGAGAGCCCTTTATAACCCGGCAGGCAATCACCAAAACATCACAGAAGCCGCAGTGATTGTCAATACCATTCCTTGGCCTCTTGCTCTATTACCAGGCGCAATCCAAGAGTTCAGTACAGTGAGGGACCCCACACACTATCTGAGATTACATCAGAATGCCAAATCCTAAAGGGCGGTTTTCGCCGTAGCTCTCTGTAATTCTCATCACCGCAGTCCAAAAACCCAACAGTCCGTAAATTTCGCTGAAATCCAAAGCCCCAGGGCGAAGTGTCACCCTACACGCTTCTCGATGTCTCGGGGGACCAAGCAAGTAGGCCATACTGCAGCCAATCTGATTCGGGCCATTCTAGATGATACCCCTGCTTAGGTCTGTGCATAACCGTGACCATGTCCCCGAAACCCTCAAGCGAATTGATAGGCTGCTTAGGCAAATCCTGAAGGGTGAGGCTGTTATCAAAAGTTCAGGAAGCAGAATTTTCTCGGAGTTCTTGACCCCAACGTGCTCGTCTGTGCCATCGACTCGCCCGGAAACCACAAAGCCCATCAGGCCCGAATCCGGAAGCACGAACCCAAATGGTTGTAGGTACTGTAATCAAGGATACTTCCCCAAATCAAAATAAATATTCCCAATATGGAAACCCGACCTTGCTCGACATTATACCTGAGATTACATACCGTAAACCCCAACATCCGAAACCCCCTACTATAGGGGCCGAAAAAATTATCAATACTATTTGTGGGTTCCTTTTTAATAAATATATTAGAATTGGCGCCAAAACCCTATTCTAATACTAAGGTCCCTACATTAAATCCTGACAAATAGCCCTTATAGTAGCCCTTATAGTAGCCATTATGGACCCCTGTTTAAAGGAACCCTGCTCTAGTTCTTAAGGCCCCTTTTCTAAATCCCAACCGGCTTCTTGAGGCCGTCAAGCTCACGCAGTGCATGAAGACGAGGTCGGCGGAATGCAAACGAGCTCTACGCACAAGGGTTTAGGACTCTAGGACTCGGAGGTTGGGGTTCAGGTTCAGGGAATAGCATACGCCATAAGTAGGTATCGGGGCAGCTTGGAAAATCCCCTTTGCAAGCTACTTACCTGTTCATTGAAGCTCGATCTGGGGTTCTTAAGAGGCGCCCTTCAATCGAACTACCCAGAGCAATCATTCAGGGTTTAGGGGTATAGGGTTTAGGGTTTAGGCCTGTGAATCCCCGAAGCCTGCACCGATTCTCCGTCAACCCTAATTTACCTGAAGCGTGCACCACCGAAGGAAGGACCCCACTGCTTTGCATGAGAATAATTCAGAATTGGAGACCCGTGTTCGCTGTTATCCGGGTATCTGTCTAAGTTTTGGTCTAAATTTGCTTGTTGACTTTGCTGATTTCATAAATACTTCTCAATCCTGCCGGTAGTCTCCGTTGCAGTTCCTTTTCTGGCTTACCTTATGGGATCCTAGGCACAAAGCTCAACCTAAACAGGAACCACGATGGAGACTGCAGGTACCGTACTCGCCGGGCTCATCTAAGCCCCTCTACAGAATGACCCCCAAGCACTGAGCCAGCAGCGTGCAGAATTACAACTGCCTCTCTTCCAACAACCCGTGCAAAGTTCGAGGGTTCTGGTGTAGGGATTCGGTGGGCCTCAAACTGTGAGGACATGAGTCTTTAACTCTGTTGTACGTGGAACAGCTTAGCAGCGTTACTGCGCGACCTACTCCTGCTGGGATTTTAGCTTGACATTCAGAGGCCTCGCTTGGGGCACGGAAGTTTGGCGTTTTGGGTTTGTGGAGAGTTCCACGAGATGATTTCCCGACTTCACGTGACCTTAGGTGCATGGTTGTGTGTGCACACGCGTGTGTGCAATCCGGGTTGGCCTTCCTGGGTTGTCTCCTCTACTTGGTTCTGGAGTACCATACTTTAATACTTTTTCTCTTAAGGGAACCATTATGAAATGTGTATTTTTTTAAATTTTTCTCCCTGGTTACTTAAAAGCCCAGTCAACCGGCAGTCTGAAATCTGGACACAAGCTGTATGATCGGGACACTGGGCTGACAACATGTAAGGGGACTTGTGACCCCAGTAGCTACCCAGAGGCCCCACAGTAGTTCCTTTTTGGGATTACCTTATAGGATTCTATATACGAACCCCCAAAAGGAACTACTTTGGGGCCTTAGGGTAACTTGCCGTACTTGCTAAGTCACCAAGAGCTTCCTAAACTCCACACCGCAAATCAAAACTAGAGCCTCGTCAAACAACGCAGAATGGAAAAGGTTTACCTTAACCCGGAAGAACCTACATCTTTAAGGACTTAGATAAGGAAATCATAATAAGGAACCCTAAAAGGTAGGTTGTTCAGGGTTAAGGTAGGCTTTAGGGTTTAGGCTCTGCAGGTTCTCCCAAGGCATGGGGATCGTAGGCCCAGGTGGTTCCCGACAGATCGCCCTATCCAACACCCGAATTCAAAAAAGAAGCTCCGGCATCGACCCTAAATTCTCAAACCGCTGTACCCAGACAAACCCTAAACCGGCCGATCTTGAAATGCTCCATGGTACGTAGGACAATTACAGCGACAACTTCGAGGACGACACCTCGAAGGATCCTTGTCTGCGTTTGATGTAGGGTTTAGGGTTTAGGGTGTAGGGTTTGTCACAGCGCCACGGCGCGCCCCACCCATGGAGTGGTCGTGGGTCGCGCCGTCTTCGTAACGTGGAACCCACCCACAACCACCCCAACCAGGACTAGAACGGGTTTTGTGTTCTGCTTCTTCTTATTCGAGTGCTGCACTCGCCGAAAAGACGTTGCAATGTTGCGGAACGTCAAAGGGACATCCGAGTGATGTAGTCACAAAATAGCAGCGACGCCCTCGCTCGTCCTGGCCGGCCGCCAGAGTCGTCCGTCAGCCGTCGTCAGATTCGTCCGTCAGGGCCCAGTGCCAGGCCTCCAGAAGTGGTCTGCAGCCGTCCGCTGTCCGTGCCAGTCCGGCCAAGAGTGCTGATCATCCAGTCGGCCGCCAGGGTTTTTTCGCCCGGCAGTCCGTGCCAGAATTGTCCAGCGTGCCGCCAGACTCGCACTCCAAGAGTCGGCCACTCTTTCTAGGACGTCCCGTCACTGGGTCCCCGCAGGGTCACTCCGCTGTTTTTGCCAGGGTCGCTTGGTCAGGGTCGCCGTCCCCGCTAAGGTCCTTACGCCGTCCTTGCCATGGGTCGTCCGCCGTCCCCGCCACGATCGCCCGCCGTCCCCGCCAGGGTCGTCCGCCGTCCTCCAGAATCGTCTGCCAAGCTGTTTTTTGGTTTTTTTAGTTGTCAAAGCCAGATGCCCGCCAGAGTGTCCGCCGTCCCCGTTAGGGTTGCCCGCCGTCCCCGCCAGGGTCGTCCGTCTGCCTTTTCGTGCCTGTCAAAGTCATCGCCAAGTCCCCACCAGAGTTGTCCGCCGTCCCCGCAGGGTCACAGCGTCCCGTCCGCCATCCCCTCCAGAGTCCGCCAGAGTCGTCCGCCGTCCCCGCCAGGGTCGCCCGCCGTCCCCACCAGGGTCGTCCGCCGTGCTGGTTTTGGGCCTTTTTAGTTGCTGTCACAGCAGAGTCGTCCGCCGTCCCGCCAGGGTTGCCCGCCGTCCCCGCCAGGGTCGCGCGCCGTCCCCGCCAAAGTCGTCCGTCCACCAAGTCCCCGCCAGGGTCGTCAGCTCCATCCCTGCCAGGGTTGCTCGTCAATCCCCGCCAGGGTTCTCGTGCTGGGAGAGCCAAGCTGGTTTTTGGCTTTCTCAGTCCCTGTCAGAGTCGTCCGCCGTCCCCGCCAGGGTCGCCCGCCGTCCCCACCAGGGTCGTCCGCCGTCCCCCTCCAGAGTCGTCTGCCAAGCTGTTTTTGGCCCTTTTGCTGTCACAGCAGAGTCGTCCGCCGTCCCCGCCAGGGTCGGGCGCCGCCAGAGTCGCCAGCCATACCCGCCAGGGTCGCTCGTCAAGCTCTTTCTACCAGGTCCCGTCCCCGCCAGGGTTCTCGCGCTGGGAGATAAGGGTACCCAATTTTACTATTGTGCCCCATGGCTAGCAGTGCCAAATCAGGTCTGGTAGACTCGATCTGCTTGGCCAAGCAGGCAGATCTCGAAGCGGTAGCGTTCAGTGGTACCGGCCGCCGCCGGGCGCGGGCGGCCAATGGTTTCGGGTTCCTGTAGTGGGATTAAGTAGGGATTCCATGATTGCTTTTATAGGAGGGATTAACATGATTATTGTAGGGTTTAGGTGCTTAGAGAGGGCGAGACCCATAAACCCTAAAACCCAAACCCTCTGAAGCCTTTCTACCTAAGCCTGTTGCAGCCCTCAAGGCGACGCCTCTTTCTCATCACTCTTCCGAAGGCCACGGGTGTCTGGGATGTGATTTTAGCGCTTAAGGGTTTAGGGGTTAGTAAGTTAAGGTTCAGTGATTCGGTTGATGATATAAACCCTGCATGACCTTAAGGACCCTAAACTATGGGAATTATGGTATATTCCCTATTATGGGTAATGCAGGATTTGTATCATCAACCGTTAGGGTGCGGGATTCCCGAAACGCCGAACTCTTTTTTGCTCGGAGCCGGCTAGGGCTGCCAGGGTTCGGTAGGGCTTAGGGCAAGACTTAGAGGGTGTAATACAAAGGCCCGAATAATTCGAATACGGTTTTGGGGGCCATGAAAAAAGACTATACTTAGGACCCGCCCACCGCCCCTCCTCAAAAACAATAGTACTGGTATGTATTTTGGCCCCTATAGTCGGGTTTGGGCTTCAGAGTAAGAGCCAAAGACCTTGTTGTCCGAGGGGACCTAAACGCCAAACCCGCGCCCGGCTGGGTGGGCTGGGTGGGTGACATACGGCCTTAATAACGATCTATACTATTGTTTTGGCGGTTCCTTTAAAGGGGGGTCTATAAGGATTACTATAAGGGGTCGTGTAAGGATTTAGTAGAATGGCCTTAATAATTACCTGTACTATTTTAGGAGCTCCGTATTATAATTACAGTATGATATACCCCAGAACCCTATTCTAAGTATCAAGGCCCCTTACAGTGGGTGATTCACGCTGGAATCGTCAGAAGTTCAACAGTTTGTTGGGGGCGGCTTCAGAATCGGCGACTTCATTTCTGAGGCTTTTTGCAGGTATAACTGTAGTATCGTTTATATGTTGATCTCCATGCTCAACTCAAGCCCCCAACACGAATTTTTAGAAGCCTCAGAAGACCCCGAACCTGCAACTAAGCCCTGCTTGGAGGATCATGGGGCTCAGTAAGTAAGGTTTTAGGTATCTTAATTGGGGTTATAAGTAGTTATAAGATGAGTTACCCCAATCATAACCATAGCTACTAAGTCCCATGATCCTTTAAGTACTCGCTTGACCTTGAATCGAAGTTTTCACGTCACGCCCCTTCGGGCTCCTCTCAACAACAGATATACCCTAAGGGTCCATGTACCCAAACAGTATATACTTTAGGCACAATGTACCTGTATAGGGATTCTTTTGAGGCCAAGGTATATAGTATTTGGGTACATGGATCCTAAGGGCATACAACTATAAACCCTGAGCCTTAAACCTTAAACCACACCCTGGACCTCAACACCTGATTCTCAAACCCTAGGCACGACCTAAAACCCCCGCAACAATCCGCAGAAGAATGGCGCAGCGCCCATTCTACATACTTTCGGGGTCCAGGTAAACCCTAAAATGTGCAGAGCAACACGTTTTTGCCAGGTTTCAGTGCCGGCAGCGACAGGAGGCCCATCTCGGTAAGATAGGGGATTCTAATATAGGGGCCTTAATGATTACCTATACTATTTTGGGGGCTCCCTGTTATAAGTATAGTACAATGGGCCCCACAACCCTATTCTAATCACTAAGGCCTCTATGTTATGAGACTTTTGGGGCTTCTGGGCTTAAGGGTGTGGGTGTTCAGGCGTTTTGTTTTCGGATTAAGGACCGGACGTTGGATTTGGGTTTGCAGTTGAGGTTCCGAGTTTGCAGTCTCAAATGGCTTCAGGTGCTAAGCGTTTGGGGACTCAGAGTTTCGACCCTGGCTTCTCGCAGCTTCGCGGTTTCGGCCTATCAAATCCCCGTCTAGCCTCAACCGTGCTGTATTTTCATCAAACTTGTAGGAGATCCCGTGACGAACCTTACACACCACCTGAGGCCTGAACTGTCCCTAACAACAGTATACTACTCCCGTTTAACCCCTGACCTGCACGATCCTCGCACATGAAAGAGTCTGAAAGAACACCAAGCCGTTGGGTTTAGGGTTTGGGGGTTCAGTATTTTGGATTTGGTGGCTGTCTTCATGTGCTACTTCTAGTCCTTTGCTACTTCGGGATATTCAGACACCCAGAAGTCGAGAAAAAATGTCCTCAAGGACCCTGAACCTCAAGAAACCTTGAACCCTAAACCCACGGAGATCTTGGTCCCTGAGCCCCAGCTGAACCCGAAAAGGTCTTAGAAACCCAAGGACCTGAGGACCCTAAACCCCACGAGAACTCTATATCCAAGATGCCTTACCCCGAGGGTCCATGTGCACAAATAAATAGTATATACTTTCGGCTCAAAGTGACTATGTAGGGAGAACTTCAAGGCCAATGTGTATACTATGTGGGCACATGGACCCTTCGCGTTACGGTTATGGACTCTAGCTAGATGCCACGAGACCTTGGCCTTAGAGCCTAAACCCTAGGACGCCTCAGCCCTATACCTATAGTCTCCATTGTAGTTCCTTTTAGGGGGTTACCTCATAAGATCCTACATGTATAAAACTGGCTAACCAAAAAAGGGGCTGCAATGGAGACTAGAGGTAGAAACCCTAAACCCTAAACCGTAGACCTCAAAGAGACCTTGCGGAGGCGGCGGGGAAGCAGCGCACCCAGCCACGGACTGAGAGATGGCTCTGCTGTGACAATTCTGGCAGCTGGGTTTCATTGTGTTTTGGGTCTTGGGGTTCTGGTTGTAGAGATGAGGCTTTAGCGCCTAGAGTGCCGAGGGTTTCAGGCTTTGCGGGTTTTAGGGTTTGAGGTTGTGATTGTGTTTTAAGGAGGGCTGCACAAGAGCTTGGTACCTCTAAAACAACTCAGCATACCAGACCAGATGGAGAGTCCACCTTTCTTGTCTAAGCGCATTCCACTGCGCGGAACTTGGGTTTGTTTGTCGAATGTTGGCTATGACGAGAAGTTTCAGGGTTTAGGGCTTAGGGCTTCGTCCATCTTGAAACTTATACTTTAGAAGCTGCCCCCACCCTGTAATAGTGGTATAATAGGAATATAATAGGGCCCTAATATAATATTAATATAATCCTTATGGTCACTATTACAGGGTGGGGGCAGCTTCTAACTTATATTGCACATGCCCCAAGAACCCGCGAAAGAGTCGTCGAAGAGGGCCTTGGGCTGCATTACACAGGGTCCTAACCATAAAATGGATGATCCTAACAAAGGTGTTTCACTTTAGGGGCCCATGGAGAGCATGAGGGAGGCTTCTAATTCATTTCGAGACACTAGTTCAACCTCCTAGCATTGAGCTTCTGCATCTGGATGCACTGCAACCATTGAGCACGTTTGTTTATCATCAGTGTTTTGAGCTAGGGAGTTTTGGCTTTATAGGGCTCAAGGCTAAGAGTTTGGGTGTCGAAGCAGTCAAGTTTCTGGCTTCTTCTTGATATAGCTGGCTCAGCAACATACACGCAGCTTTTGCTTCAAAATCCAACTACCAAGCCGCAAACCCTAAGCCTTTAACCCTCAGACCGCTCAACCCTAAACTCTAAAGCCTCAAAGAGCCGCATGGAGCTTAAACCCCAAGTCTTGATCCCTGAACCCTGTAAGCCCTAAGCCAAGAGCTCACCTCAAGGACCAGGCTTTTGTCTGAGAGTAGTAGCTCAGTGTACACACACACACACACGCACCCTGAGCTCCAACCCTAAATCCTGTAAGCCTAAGTCCTGTAGCTACACGTAGATGAGAACTCCTAAGTTCTGTGCGGGAGCAGTAGCCAGTACGAGCGCCTCCAAAATCAAAATGCACAGGCCCAGCATTCCAAATTGCGTTCTAAGTTCAAAGTCGCATGAGCACCCGTTTTCCTTCCTATTCCAACCCTAAACCTTACTTAAGAACAACTTTCAATTACAACCTTCGTGGGAAGATCCCGATCGCCATGCGGCCGCATCGCCCTTGGACTTTGCGACGCTGGCAGACAGTGGCGCCTTTTCCCAAGGAGTACCTTAACCCTTGAATAACAGACCTTTTTAGGGTTCCCTATTATGATTTCCTTATATAAGTCCTCATTAACGTAGGCTCTTCAGGGTTAAGGTAAGGCTTAGGGTTTGGGTAAGGCTTCTTTCAAGCATCAGGGCTTTGGCTTCACCTCTAACCCTTACACCCGAAACCCTAAACCCGAAACCCTAAACCCGAAGCCCTAAACCCCAATCCCCAAACCCTCTAAGCCCTAAGCCCGAAACCCAATCGGGCTGAGAAGCTGTAGCCAGGACGCTTCTTGAACCATACCTGGACTTGCTGGGGTAGGCACAGCCTTACTTAAACTTGTAGCAAGAGCCGAAACGCAAGTACGGCCGGAACATGGGGTTATCAGTCTCCCGAAGTCCCCTAAAATGGAGGAATATACCAGTACTATCATAGAATCATAGTCTATGTTGTGTATGCAGTGCATTGCCGATCTACGCTAACCCAATTCTGGTGACCGAGGTCTCTCGGCACTTGTTGATCGTTTTAGCTTTGTATTTGATTAGACTAAACTTATGAGACCCGACACCCCAAACCTTAAACTCCAACCCCTAGAGCGCCAAACCCTATAACCCAAAACCCTAAACCCTATAACCCCAAACCCGAAACCCTATAACCCTAAACTCTATAACCCCAAACCCTAAACCCTATAACCCCCAATTGCAGCATCCCTGAGTCCCTGAGCTGGGAACATCTTCAGGTTAATTTACCCTGAGGCCCCAACCACAGGCTCCTCCTGGTAACGGAATTCTAGCTGCTGGACAGGTGGAAAAGAGCCCTCAAAAAAACAACAAGAACATCTTCGTCTCAGGTCCTCGCCATCCTGGCGGGGCGTTCGGCCTTCTTGGTGTCTTGTCTGCCATTTCTTGTTTCAGGGTTTCTTTCGGGTGGTTTAGGGTTTATAGGGTTTAGGAGGTTAGGGTTTAGGAGTTTAGGCTTTAGGGCTTTAGGGTATAGTGTTTAGGGCTTTAGGGTTTAGGGTTTGCTAAAAGGGCTCCTATACGGTTTAGGGCTTTGGGGCAAAGGTTACTATAAGCCTTCTTGGAGTCCTGTCTGCCATCTCCTGCTTTAGGGTTTCAGGTGTTCCTTGAAGGATCGTTGAAAAGGGCTCCCGTACGCGTTAGGGTCTTAGGGGTTCCTTCAAGGTTCACTATAAGGGCTCCTACATGCATTATAAGCCCTATAAACCTTAAACTAGGAGAAGGTCAACACCTTTGTAGCTGAGTAGGGGATCTTCAACAGTTTGGGGTTCGTAGAACCCTACCATAATTCAAGTTAGAAGGTGAACCTTTTTCGGGCTAGGCTACTAAGCCCCTAAGATAGCCAGTCTGTAAGCTGTGGTAGTCATCTGGTTTCGTTTTACTCTGGCATCTTGGGAAAGTCGGCATACTCTGTAGCCATGTGTATGTAGGCCTCGGCACGTCGGTCACTGAAATCCTAAACCCTAAACTGTAATCCCTAAACCCTGTATCTATTGAGCAGGCAGTGAAGCTCGGTTAAGAGAGGTGTCGGACCCAGACTCGGTCCGGCCAGACAGACGATGCTGGTGATGCCAGGGTTAAAACTCTTGTTTGCTTTCTCCACGGCCATTAACGATAGAGATCCGGCCGATCAGGGCGCCGATTCAAGTCTTGAAGTCTTCTGGAAAAAATGAGATGCTGAAAGCAACGTACTGCTATCATCCCTCCCCATTTCTTGCACTCGACCCGTACCAGTCCAGTCTTCGGCCTTCTTGGCATCTTGTCTGCCATCTCCTTAAGGGCTTTAGGGGTTCCTTTAAGGATCACTTTAGGGGCTCATCTACGCTTCAGGGTTTCAGGGCAAAGGTTACTAGAAGCCTTCTTGGCGTCTTGTTTGCCATCTGGGGGTTTCCGAAAATTAGGGAGGGGGGTTACCTTATTTGGGGTCCTGATAAAAAAAAACTTACTATGTAGGGTGCCATATTAGGGTCTCCTATTGGTGGAAACTGCTATGTCCTTGTACTGCCTAAGGGCTTAGGGGTTCCTTTAAGGATCACATTTAAGGGCTCCCATATATACGGTTTAGGGCTTTAGGGCAATCCTTGTCTGCCATCTCCTGCTTTAGGGTTTAGGTGTTCCTTGAAGGATCATGATAAGGGCTTCTGTATTATTTAGGGTTTTAGGGGCTCCCTTAAGGATGACTACATGGGATCGTGACAGGGTTACTACAATGCATTTTATTTCAGGATTACTATAAGTTCTATAAGGGCTCCTGTAAAGATTTTCATGAGGCTTCCGGGAGCCTTAAGCTTTGTGTAACCCTACCCATAATGATAAAGTTAACCCTTTTTGGGCCAGGCTACTCGGCCCCTAAGAAGGCCAGCCGGCAAGGTTTGGCCGTCATGTGACTTCGTTAAACTCTGGCATGTTGGGAAAGTCGGCATACCTGTATGTAGGTCTAGGCACATTGGTTATGGACATTCAGCAGGCACCGAGGCTCTGTTAAGAGAGGTGTCGGACTGGGTCCGCCCAGATAAGCAATGCTGGTGAGGGCCATGTTTAAAACTCATGCTTGCTTTCTTCGCAGCATGAGAGATCCGGCCGATCAGGGCAGCCGTACAAGCCTTGTGAAACAACGATTTGTTTCTTAAACATGTTGAAAGCAACGGGGAAGTCTCAAAGCTTATACATCCCAGAGGCTCCATATATACTACCATTATGAAATTAGGTCCCCCAAAACCATCCTCATTATTGTTTCAGGGGCCCTGATTCCATATGGTAGTATGCATGGAGCCCCTAGGACCTCTAGACCCACCCAGAGAGCCCAATACCCCTTAATTAAGGAATATTGCTGAAATCACAATATGAAGCCCTATAGAATTTAAGCCATATTCCTTAATTAAGGGGTATTGGGCTCTCTAGGCATGCCCAGGCAGCACAGCCACGCCGAGCCGTAAGCTCTTTGCCAAGACGTGCCGAAGGCAAGCGCATGACCCGATTTGGGAGGGGAGGTGTAAGTCCCCATAAGTCCTCACCTAGACAGCCCAATACCCCTTAATTAAGGAATATGGCTTAAATTACATAAGGCCTCATATTATGATTTCAGCAATATTCCTTAATTAAGGGGTATTGGGCTCTTTGGGCAACTCCTCAACCCTGAACCCAGACTGTGCTTTGTGACTGAACAAAAGCTTTTGAGGCGTCTTTCAAGGATCGGGGTTTCTTAAAGACGTATATGGGGGCTTGAACAAAATGGTTGTTCAGGCTTCCTGGATGGAACTATACAAAACGGATAATGCAATGCCCAATTTGAATTATTAAGGTCCGTATTGTGCGCGGCTGGGGATTCAGTTGTCCGGAAGGGTTTTGGGGACTCGGCAGCCTTATTCCTTCTCATGTTCTCGAGCGAAAACAGATCCTGCACTCCATGTCGCAAGATTCGCTGGGCAGCCTCACGAGACTCGACCCCGAACTCTGAAACCTGAGCGATCGCAAGAACACTCCGAACCACGACGAAAAGGATTCCTCCCCGCCTTACTAGTGGATGCTTCGGCAAAACAAATAACGAGGGTAATACTCAGTCGGAGGAATTACTAGCATTGCTACTTGTGGCCGTGGTGTTATTCTGTTTGGTTCCTTATTGTAGATATAGTATAGAGTACCCCCCAAAAACTAGCAATCAAGCTCGGTTTAGGTCAAATTTGAGCTCAACGACCCGGTCTTTTGAAACTACAAGCCAGAAATTCCACGTGGGGTCTTTAGGGTTGAGGCTATAAGGTTTGGGGTTAAGGGGGTTTAGGGTGGGTTGAGGCCATTGGGTTTAGGGTTCAGGATGGCTTAGGGGTTAGCTGCTATTCTCATGACGACCGAGGCACAAACGCAGAGGGCAAAGACGAAAAACGTGGCTATCAGTTTGGCGCCTGGGCAGAAAGGCTTCGAGATATGAATGGGACGGCTTGTCGGCGAGCTCCCTGTTGAAATATGTGTAACCTAATACACCCTAAAATCCCATTATCAACAACCATAGAAGAGGCTTAGACTCAGACTCCACAATTCTTAGGAAGTTCATTCCTCTAGACTCTACACCCTTGTCTGTGTGAATCTATATTTGGTATGATGCATGCCTCTTTGTCCGCTTTCTATACTTGGTATAGTAGAACTTCCTCCATGACCCCAATCTCAGGTCTTATTAGCGTATCTCAGAAGCTTGTTCGAGCAAGGCGGGGCATGGTGCAGAACGAAAGTGGCTCAGAAACTATGGGTTTGATATAGGGGTCTGAGTACTTAGTAATACTATTCTTTTGGGTTGGTTGTTTTCGGTCCTGGTATAGTGTACCCCGACCCGCTATTGCAGTTCTTTCAGGCCCCTACAACATGTGTTGTGTCATACATACAGCTAAGCAGTGAAGACAGTTTAGGCTTTGGTCAGTTTGGGTTAGAAAGCAGTATTCTATAGGGCCTGGGCAGGTTCAGTCTAGGTACATGGACACTTAAAGAATATCATCACTGGCACCTCATAAAGTCGAATATGCGTAGTCTTGCACGCCTTTGTTAAAGTAGGAATCTTCTTGGTGGGCAAGATGCCATTATGGACCTTAGCCCGGTTCAACAGGAAACCCTTCTCGTTTCAACCTCAAACTCTAAACTCTAAGCTCTAAGCCACTTGACCATGGTGGAGCACGAGGGCGCGCATCGTTCCTGGGGTTCGGGTCACCTTGCGACTGAGGAGGGAGGTCGAGCGCCACTACGTGGTACCTTGTTTTGAGGTCCGTATAATAAGGATCCTGAAGAAAGTAGCCCGATCAACCTACAGTAGAAGCCAGAAAGTTGGAATATCATTATCGTAACCCCTTTAAGGTAAATTATAGGGGATCCTACCATTAGTCCATATTCCAACTTTCTGGAGTTCCCTTTAGGTGATCTCTTCATCAACAAGTTGACTGGCAAAGACAAGTACGAGTTTGGCCGCTCGCCTTGGGTCCGGAGAGAATCCAAACGAGGGCCCTGTCGGTTTAGGGTTTAGGGTTCAGGGTTTAGGGGTTTAGGGTTTGGGGTTTAGGGGTTTAGGGTTTAGGTAAATAAACTCAACACTAAACTAAAGCGTAATCCCCCAACTAACCCAAACAGTAGACCCCATAAAGTTGGAAACCGGATTAAGGCCAAATAGTGCTGGGATTCCCAGAACACTAGTCTTAAGGATTGAGGCTATTGTGTTCCCACCTCTTGGTCTTCTACCGTAAGCTCTGAAGGGTTTGGAGCCTGCTGATTTTAGCAGATGTGGCTTGGGGTTCGTAGCCCTATCGGGCTTGGGGCTAGGCTCCTAACCACGAAGAGATCCCAATATCCCTTAATTCAGGAATATACCTGAAACCATAAGATGAAGGCTCCTATAATTTAAGGTATGTTCCGCAATTAAGGGCTATTGGGATCTCTGAGCAGACGCTGATCTCTCTTAGTTTTCCCGAATCGTAATCTGATAGTTTAAGTGCGCCTTCTAAAGACCCCTGTCATGCTGTTCTAAGGGAGATTTCCTGTCACCTAAGACAGAAGTCCGTTCACCAACTTGAGTACTCACCCCACACAGCCTTAGACCTAGGATGCCCAGTAATTAGTACCCTTATTCCCTTTTTTGTAGTCCTAGGTTCCTTATAAAGTTACCCAATACCAAAAAGAGAGACCTTTTTATTCTTAGGTTACTGGGTATCCTAGAGACTTACCTTGGGTTTGTAGGGAATGGAGGAATGAAGTGCAATTATAGTTATAGCTACTATTACTTCCAGCCTTCCATAGTACCCTTATGGAGCCCTTTAAAGGGACCTTAATAATTCCCTTTAAAGGAACCCTAACCCCATAAATATCGTCCCTACTAAGCAAATGGTAAGTAGAGCGCAAAGGCTGCCGACCTGAAGCCCGGCAGTCCCCCACGGTTTAGGGTTTAGGGTTGACTTCCGGGCCCCGTGGTTCCGAGACCTGCTCTTAGAGGGTCCCTAATAATAATCACCTGTGCTATTTTTGTTGTTTTTTTTTTTTGGGGGGGGTTCCTTATGATGATTAAAGTATAATGGGCCCCAAAACCCTATATTCAAATTATTCAGGCAACTACATTAGCTCAACTCTGAAGCTGCCAAGCCTCAAACCCGAAGTTTCGTGCTCTGGGGGGCCGGGGTATCTTGCATGGATCCTAGAATTCTAATACCCAGAGACTCCAATATCCCTCAATTAAGAAATATACCTTAAGTTATAGTAGGATCCCTAATATGAATTAAGGAATAATCCTTAATTAAGGGGTATTGGAGTCTCTGGGTACCTTCCTTCTCCGGGGTGTAGCGTTGGGGACTCAGGGTTTGGGGCGCTTTGGGATTCATGGTTCTAAGGTATACGCCAGAAAGTTGGAATAGGATTATCCTAACCCTTCTATGGTAAATTATAGGGTATCCTACCATGAAACCATATTCCAACTTTCTGGAGTTCCCTGTAGGGCTCTGATGAGTTCAGGGTCGGTCTAAGGTTTACTAGGATGCCCAGTGCTACCCTTATTCCCTTTTTGTAGTCCTAGGTTCCTTATACAGCTCCCCAATACCAAAAAGGGAGCCCTTCTGATTCGGGCAGCCTAGTATAAGGGTTCCTTTAAGGGTCCCTTTGAAGGGATCTATATAAACCCTGAACCCCAAAGCCCTAAACCCTAAGTCGGTTTAAGGTTTAGGAACCCTTGAAAGCCCAAAACCCAAAGCCCGAGGTGACCTCTCCAGATTCGTCGGCGGCAAGCTGCAGGAAGCTGTGGGCAACTTCACAGGAGCTCTCGCCCAAGTATGAGAGTTTCAGAAAATTAGGGGTACCTCATTTTGGGATCCTTCTAAAGAAGGAGCCATTTAGGGTACTGTATTAGGGTCTCCTACTTTCGGAAACTCCCATATGTCGCGAAGAGCTTCCAACACCCTCGGTATCCTTGCAACAAGATTCAAAGTTGCAGCATCTCCACAAAGGTTCTACAATTCTACAACGGTTTCACAACTCTACAAAGGTCCTACAGTTCTACAGTTTGTCGGGGCCCTAGTTGCAATGTGTTTTTTGCACCTTACGGGTCATCTCCCATCCTCAAAGGTCGAAGCGAAGCTTGCCACACAGAGCCCTCAACCCTGATGCCCGAGATAGTAACTGACGAGCACCCCTCATAGCTCCATATATCACCAAAACCTCTTCCAATTATGATTGTTAAGGCACCGTTTTGATGTTGCTAGCCTCACATCGAGGATAAGGGCACTTAGTATGTAGGTTACCAGTAGCGTTATGAGTACTCTACTTAGGGCGACTCTAGTTATAACTATACTTCTGGCATATCAACGCTGACTTGCTAAGTCCCCTGATCCATTGCGTAACCTCGCAAGCCGTCAGACTCCCAACCCCGAAGCCGGACGTCCCGAGCCACCGAAGTCTGACGAACACTCGCAACCCCTGCGTCAAGTAAGCCTTAAGCACTACCTAGAGGTTCATGGGTATTTTAAGTGGGGTTATAAGTAGGATAACTTCTGGGTATAACCTATATTAGGGGACTTATAACCCCACTGATACCCACCCATGAACCTCCAAGTAAACCCTATACCCTATACCCTAAAGCCAGAGCCATCCAGACCGAGAGAGGCAAGGAGAGCTACGAGTTTGGTGACATCACCCGGTCGCTGGATGCGAAGGCAAAAGCCGAGCCTCCGGCATCACCGTTTTTGGAGTTTAGGGTTTCGGGTGTGGGTTTAAAACTTCTAGGTTTAAAGTTTAAGGCTTTCCACTTACGGTTTGGCGTTTAGGGTTTCAGAAGGTTCGAGGTTCAGGGTTTAGGGTAGGGCTTGGATTGATTGAGCGGTTCTTGAATGCTGGAGTTTAACTCCCTCAGTTGAGCTTCGGTGTTCTCGGCTGTGTTAGGCTACTGCTTCCTGGTGTCTGTCATAGGGCCTGTGACAGGACGCTGTTGTAGAACTGCCACCCCCATGTGCGATTCAGTTCATCGGGTTTCTGGGTACAGGGTTAAGGACGGCAGCGGAAGCATCACGGCGAGTATTATCATCAAGCGATTCACGGTGTATCGGTGTTTTTGTTCTTCTGCACATCGCAGAATGCGCTAGCGGTTTGACACAGCTTTGCAAGCACCCCTAGATCACTAAATCCCTGAACCCTAAATCCCTAAACCCTAAATCCCTAAACCCTAAACCCTAAATCCCTAAACCCTAAACCCACTTCCCTGAACCGTGTGGAATGACCTGCGAGTGGCATCCTCTAAGGTCCTCTACTGGGTTGCTTATTTCCTTATAAAGGGAACCTATTCATAAATAATTTTCAAAGGGTTTAGAGCACAACCCAGTCTAACAATCATTGACCGGAACTGGAACCCTCCATCGGAACGCCTTTGTAGGGCTCCGTACAAGGTTGTGCGCCTTTAGTTGTGGGTTCAGGTGGGCCCTAAACCCTGAACCCATTGAATCCAGGAGTAGTTTGATTCCTGGAGCTCAGGAAGTCTGCAAAGTGACGGGCAAGGAGTGCCTCTTTGCGTTCGCAGAGCCTGTGTTGGGTGGATTTTTTCATGGTTCAGGTTTCAGTTCGGTTTGTTCGTTTACGTGTACTGTGACTGATTATTGCCAGGTTGTTGCGACGATTGCCAGCTTATTACCGATAAGAACTTCTTCTTCTACCGGTACTCCAGCACCGGCACTTACGCAAAGCCGCAGCCCCGAGCCGTGGCAAGGATGTTTACGAGCTCGGCGATTTGAGTAAGTACCTGGACACGCAAGCAAAGCAGCAGGCCTTTGGCTGTGGTTTAGGGTGTATACCTTAACCCTGAGTTGCCTACCTTTTTAGGGCTCCTTATTATGATTTCTTTTTCATAAGTCCGTAAAAATGTAGGTTCTACGGTTATGAGATTCAAACCACTGTAACCTCTGGAAATCAACAAAAAGATTAAAAACAACAAACAAACATCATAAAAAATAACAAAACAAAACACAAACAACAAAAACAAACAACAAACACACAACTGTGGGGAGGTTGTTTTTTTTGTGTTTTTTGCTTGTTGTTTGCTGTTATTTTGGTTTGATTGTTTTTCTCTAGGAAAAAAGCAAAAACACATCAAACAAAAGCACAAAAAAGCTGAAAGCCTCCACCGGCCCTTTTTTGTTGTTTTTTTTGTTGGTTTGTGTGTTGTTTTTTGTTCCTTGTTGTGGTTACTGGCTGGTGTACGTGTTTTTTTTGTTTTATTTTTTTGGACATATCCCAGAAGTTACAGGATTGAATCTCACAATTCTACGGTTAAGGCCAGTTTAGGGGACGACGGGGTGAGGACTGAGAGGGTTGAGATTTGGAGTTTAGGCGTTGCTCTGTCTGTGGTGGGAAACCTCTTCTGCTGCAAGTCCCCTCATAGTTTCGATTCGAGGGCTGGCAGGGCGTCTGTCAAATCGATCATTCTTGGGGCTGCTCCAGTATTTGGTCGGTGCCTGGTGATGCTGTGATGTCCGCGTCTTGGTCCCCCTGCAGCTTGTGAGGAGCAGCATGAAAGCAGCCCAGTTGCCCGCAGAACCATTGAGTTCCTAGCTACAGATGCCATGCTGTGGTGCTCCGTTAACCCTAACCCCTTACACCTTAAACCCTTAAACCCTAAACCGTTTTGGTTTTCGGATGTTTGCGTGCTTGGAGATTTCAACTTCGGGCTCTTCACAACATGGTCCTGACCTCATGCCGCCACCACTAGGTAGCATGCAATGGAGACGGTAAGCCTTCAATTGTCGCTCGTACCCATGTATGAATGATAAAACAGTCTGTCTGTCTCTGCCTGTTTGTCTACCTATCCATCCACGCAATGTCGTCCTATCTATCCATCGATCTGTCTGTCTATCTAGCTTTCTATCTGTCCAGAGACTATGCAACATGCGCTCTCCGAGCTTCTTAAATCCCGCAACCCTAATCCCTAAACCCTTGCGGTTCCAGGTTTCCAAACTCACGGGCAAAGACTCCTACGAGTTTGGGGACATTTCGCGCGAGATCGCGAGGTGTCGGCCCAGTTGGGGCTCAGGGTCGCAAAATCACAACATTTCAGGGTCTACTTGCACCCCATATAACCTACTGTTTTAGGGTTCCTACTATGATTTCTATATATAAGTCCATAATAAGGTAAGTTATTTGGGGTTAAGGGAGCGTCTACCTGGGCCTGGACAACAAAAGTATGTAGTAGCAGCAGCTGTTTATAGATCTTGGGCATTTTGCCTTCTTGTATGATTCAGGCTTTCATAGTGCCTTTAGGGTTTACCTAGAGGCTCCATAGTAGTTCCTTTTTGGGGCTCATATTCAGAATCCTATAAGGTAATCCCAAAAAGGAACTACTATGGAGCCTATGGTTTCACCCCTAAACCCTAAACCCTTATAGTACCCGTATGGATCCCTTGTAGGATCCCCTAAACCCCAAACCCCTGCACCGCTTTAGGCGTAGGTTTTGTGGTTAACCAAAGCTGCCGGTTTGGCGGTTTTGCCTCGAGGCTCTTCTCTTCCGGACTTTGGCTCTTGGAGCCTCGAAAGCATGTAGGTGGTTGTCCTTAACAAGAACCCTTCTAGAACAGTTAAAGGAACCCTAAATTATGGCAACTTAAACTACATCGCTTAGTCCCAAGGTTCTAAAGGACCCAATAATTAGGTGCTCGGTGTCAGGATAGTAGTTATGTAGGTGCTTGTCAATATTAGAGTCCCCTTTTGGGTCCTTATTATAATACGGCACCTCATATTTTGGGTGCCCAAAAAGGGACCATAATTTTGACAACCACCCGCCCCCGAACAAGAAATCAACACGAGCTGAAGGGATCAGAGTTTAGGCTTTAGGGGTTCAAGGTTTAGGGTGCAAAGAAACGGCTTGGGCTTTAGGGTTAAGTGAGTTGCGTGCAGCCGTATCGTCAGTCATGTCAGATATCGCATAACTCGGAGTTGTGCTGTCCATGTTTGTTCAATCTACTCCCATAAGCCTGAGCAATGCACATAGCCTTTGAACAACGCCATGACCTGGGAGGCTTTGAATGGAACTTGAAATCCCAATGGCCCGACCCCCGGGAGACCGAACCACAGATTCCCGACATGACTGTCGAGTAACGGGGTCAGCCGGCTCCCGCACGGAAGTTTGAATAGGTTTCGGGGGTCTACAAGCTGCGTAATTGTAAACTATTCATCTCAACATCCCTTTTCATTGAGACCTTGCTTGCAATAGCTCAAGTTTACGATCTTCCTGGAGGCATGTCGCTTAGCTCCTTATAGCGCCCTTCTGAAACGCTTGTGATTAAACCGACATAGAGCCCTAATCAAATCCTTACCCTAAGGGTCCATGTACCGAAAAAGTATAGACTTTAGGCCCAATGTACTTATTTGAGTGCTTGGACCCTAAGGGTTATGGATCCGGTGCTAAGATTGAATATTTCTTGCCACCCCGGGCATCTGCTTTGCAGGAGAGTCAAAGAGTCGGATGTGGTGGATGAAGAGGCGTCCTCCAAAGTTTAAGTAGGTGCCCAGAGAGCCCAATACCCCTTAATTAAGGAATATATCTTAAATCATAAAATGAAGCCCTCTATAATTTAAGCCAGATCCTCAATTAAGGGGTATTGGCTCTGGGTGCTTGGCATAGGGCACAAGATTTTTGCGATTTCGAAGTTGATGATCAATTCCTTGAGAGTTGTTGGCAAATGTTCTGTTCCGAGAGCGGGTATACTGCATGACACCTCAAAGCTCTTTTCTGGCCATCGGGGCGCCTGTGGACTATACTTGGAGGATCATGGGACTTAGTAAGTAAGGTTATGAGTACCCTAATTGGGGTTATAAGTACATATAATAGTAGTTACCTTAATTATAACCCTGGTTACTAGGTCCCATGATCCTTTAAGTACCCCCATACAGATCGGATGCAGGCTTCAGGAGATGGGGTTTAGGGCTCATGACAAGGCCTAAACAGCAAACACCGGTCAGTACGATACGTACTCCAACCTCACCCCACTCCTACCTCCCTGCCCCCCCCCCTTAGCCCGTAGTCTCCAAAGCCCTATACCGAAAAACGCCATGGACCAGCAACTGACTGCAAAGTAAGAAGGAAATTGCAAGAACTGGAACTTGAAACCGATTGTGAACCCTAAACCCTACACCCTGCCCCTGAACCCCAAGCCATGAAACACTAGAAGCTGAATTAGAGTCCTCCGTCAATGCCGCGCAGGATCTACGCCTTCTACTGACGACCGTCGTCGCGCTTGGAGCTGCAGGGTTTCGAGTACGGCTTCGGGGCTTGCGAGTGCCTGTCTATAAGGTATTACATACAAGAGAGATTGTAAGGAGTACTACACTTTATTGAGGGGCTTATCTGGAGAGTTCGTTTAGCAATACTTGGGCATACTATTTCTACATTTATCAGGGTTCTGAGTTGGTTTTTACTATTCGGCCTATTCGGCTAGTTAGGGTTTTAGTTTTCGGTTGGAGTTCCGAGCTTGGGGTCTAGGTTTAGGGACTACTGCTTGAAGGGCACTTTGATGACTAGACTAGGGTTCGTGTGAGGGTTTGAAAGGGCTCCTTCAGGAAACTTAGGGGTTTTTTGGGGTCCTGGGGCCTTGTTGGCTTGGAAAGGATTCTACGAGCTAAGGACTACCAGGGGACAGTAGTGCTAGTTTTTCAGGCCTCTATCGAATTCGACTTAGCGCTTCGAATTAGTAGGGAGTCATGAGAGGATTAAGTAGGGTAGGACGTGGAGACGACAAAGCACATAATAAGGGGGCCTAAATAATTTCCAATATTATCCAATTAGGGTTCCTTAGTGTAATTATAGTATAATGAACCCCATAACCCTATTCTAATCATTCAGGCCCCAATATTAGAGCCCAAGCCAGACCTAAGCCCGAAACGCATCGAACCTAGCCTTCATCATGCGGAGAGTACTTGGAGGATCATGGGACTTAGTAAGTAAGGTTATAAGTACCTGAATTGGGGTTATAAGCAGTTATAAGTTACCCCAACTTAACCCTAGTTACGAAGTCCCAGGATCCGTTAAGTACTGCAGCCTGTGCCATGAGGCAGCCCAAGCGCCAAGCCGAAAAAGGCCCTGCTGACCCTACTCCACACCGTGACTTCTGAACCCTCCGTTCCATGTTCGAAACGCTGGCCCACCTTAAACCCTAGCAGCCCTATGCCGTAAACCCCTCACAGAAGCCCTAATATAGGGGTCTTAATGATTACCTTTTCTATTTTTGGGGTTCTTTAATATAATTTTAGTCTCATGGGCCCCAAAACCCTATTCCAATTATTAAGGCCCCTATATTACACCCGGTGAGGAGTTGGCTTAACTCCAGTGGCGCATCTTCTCCCTGTACAGCTGCTCCTCAACCTGTGACCCTTTCTTGTAGAGTCTGGCCGTTTCGAGTTTGCGCTTGAATAGGATTTTGGACCATTTGTGGGTCGACTGGGATTTATAGCGTTATATTAGGAATGGGGGGTAAAGGATTATAGGATTTCGAACTTAACGAACAGTTCATTGAGCATTCATGGGTTTCGGACCTGTCACTTCCACTTGTCCTCTCCACTATCCCTGGTCGCGGATGGCTTCTGTTGAAGTCTCTTATTGTAACCCTTGTATAGTCCCCTTTTGAGATGGTTGGAGATTCGAGCCCTTGTTGAAGATGTTCAGACTGTGCGAGGGTGTCCCATGAAACTTGCGCAGTTTGTTTTGCTACCCACGATCTCGTCTCAAGCCTCAATGAAGCAGCGCACGATTTGGCCAAACAGATCCAAAGGGTCTACTTTACATAATAATTATGACAAGATTCAAGCTTTAACCGCAGTAGTATAGCAGTAGAATAAGAATAGGATCCAGAATTGTACCACTAGTAGCAACAAGAAAAAGAAGAAATTACTATTTGGGTGTCGAGGTAACGTACAAGCCTCAAACATCCCAGTATTATTCCTTAGGGCTCCTTACTAAAATTCAGAAGACTATAAAGGAGCCCAGAACCCTATGATAATCATTAAGACCCTGAGAAGTAGCTACTTGGGATCCGTTTGGCGAGGTACACCACGAGCGTCGAGGTCGAGCTAGGCAATCGTGCAGCATCCAAGCTCACCGGAGCCGTAGCACAGGACCGGCGATGAGTTTAAGAACTATAGTGTTTATAGGATCCAATATACGCAGGGTTGTTCGGGGTAATTAACGTTTAGGGGGAATATTAGTTTGGAGCTCGGTTGCTTAGTGGCATTTCAGTGTTTTTCGGGAGTGTTGGACATCTTTGTACCTTTAAATCACTGAGATTCTGGTGGCATGACCTGCATGTTGCTAGCACATGAATCTTGCAGCCGTAACCTTGCCTCCCTCATGGCTTTGTGATAAAACTCCCAAAACCCCGAACCCCGAACCCTAAACGCCTAAAACATCCTAAAACCATATAAACCCTATAAGCCCCAAGCCCTAGTTTTAGTTCATGTGCCTCCCAGGAGCTTGACCGCAGAGCCAAAGGAGTTTTGCTGGGCAAAGGCGCCATGCCCTCTGCATTTCTATTCCGTCGATGCTGTTCAGAAGTAGTGTAAACCATATCGGTGAAGGATACTGAACGCGAGAGCGCAGTAAGAAGAAATTATGGCCTACATTTCGCAACAGCCACAGGAATCAGATGCCTTCATCAGCAAATCCCGATACTAGCAAGCGCGCCAGCAGCCGCACCAGCAGCAGCAGCAGCAACAGCAGGATCAAGAGCAAGCGCAAGTGCAATCACCTGCCACCGCATATACGCCTTCAATGCAAATTAGTGCAAGCACTTCGCCGCCAGGCAACGAAGACTACGTGCTTGGTGACCTGACGAAAGCGCAGATCCAGCGTAGCGTGGCCTCCTTGACCGGAAAGGAGTGCCGGGATGGTGTGAGGTTTAGGGTCTTGCATTATTATGGCTATGATGGCGATGTTGACTAGTGTTGTTTCCCGGGCTTAGGGTAATGACAGGTTGTGGCATTGTGAGGTCAGTGAATGGGGAAGCAATGCTGGAAGTAATGCGGTTTCTAATTTCCCCTGACAACAGAACGGCAGCTCGAGTGAGAGTATGACAAGCATGTGTGACTGTGAAATCGTGCCAGTCAGTCAGATTGGTAGTATCACAGAAAGCCTCGTGACACTAGACAGCGCTTGGTAGTATTGGCACGAGGCGCAAGCCGACAAGCATTATGGCAATCGACATCGTCGCTGTAGTCGTACCAAGCGATGTCGTACTCATCGTTGTAGTCATATAGTTTCAGCGGTGTCAGAAGGAGGCATAGTGGCAGGATGGTGGTGGTGATGGTGATAGTGGTGGTAGTGGTGCCGGTGCCGGTGCCGATGCCGGTGCTGGTGCTGGTGCGGCTGCTGCTGCTGCTGCTGGTGCTGCTGCTGGTGCTGATGCTGGTGCTGCTGCTGGTGCTGGGGGATTACTGATGCCGTCAAAGGCAGCCCTAAATGTTCGATCAGCCAAGCAACCCAAAAGGTGTGTAGAAGGTTTCGAGCCTGGGACAGTGTGACCGGCAGGACAAGTACGAGTTCGGTGACATCAGTCGCGCACTCTTGCGTGTCTGGGCAACGAATGACAGCCTTTGGACGGTCTTTGGGAGCTCAGAGACAGATTCAGGACCAATGTGGTGATCCTACTTATCAGAACAGAATGGCCCGAGACGATCACGTCTGTATCATGGCACCCGGGCCCGGAAGACTACTCGCAGGGGCGTTTTCATGCCATACTAAAAGAAGAGCGGGCCTGAAGGATGAAGTGAGTTTGTTGGTTAAACAAACAAAAAGGAGCTAGAAAGCGTCGCAAATTGACCTTTAGCTTTCCTTTGTGCCTGTGAGGAAGTGAATCAATGTGTGGACGTTGAGCTTTCTCGGAAACAAGGAATCGTCACTGGTGTCACCTTTGGTCTTGACAAGCTTCGGACTCTCCAAATCCTAACTTCACCCTTTAACATCCACCGTGTGTGGCGTGGGAATCTCAGAGAAATCATAAATCGGGACCGGAAACTTAGCCGCTCTAAGTAGAATCCCTTCGGGGGCCGCAAGGTTTATTACAAAAAGCCCTGCTTGTAACCTGTATACGACTTCGTGAAACCTCTACTCAAGCAAGCCTTTTTGAAACCCTTCTAGAGTAGAAGCCCGAAACTTGCAAACCCCATAGCCTCAATCCTTAAGAGCAATGTAGAGGGAATCCCAGCGCTATTTGGCCTTAATCCGGTTTCCAACTATATGGGGTTTACTATAAAGCAATGCTGACAGCCCGTGCCTGCAGCCCACGAAGGACAGGTCCAGCAGAGACGAAAACCGAGCTGACTTGTGCAAAAAAAAGTGACGCTGTGCGGAGACCAGGGTTGTCTTATACTTTGATAGGGCCTAGTGATGTTATGTTTGATTCTGAAGGTTGAAGGTTCGAATTTAGGGATAGTGCACGGTTTCGAGATCAGGGATCACAGCGGTATTACAATGACAAGGAACAGCCGCCAAAGATTCCGCATGCCTCTTACATGCACGAAGACGGACTACCGATGCTAGTTTTTGTTGCTCTTGTGGCACCAGACTGCTGCCGCTGCTCCTACCACTACTACGATGGCAACTGCGCTTGGTTGTGTTGAGGGCCATTACGCTGTTGGTGGCTGCCGAGGGCACTAAGGCAGACAGGTGCTGAGCAGGCAGGGAACTACACGACACGGGTGAGCCCGGCCACTGAAGCCTATTAGATAGCTTGGCGCTTCATGCACCCCGTGCTCCCATTTGTTCAAAGGAAACCCAAAGTCCTACATTCAGGAGTACTTCGGTTGATGATATAAATCCTGTATTACTTACTACACTACCAGGAATTTACCATAATTCTCGTCGTTTAGGGTCCTTAAGGTAATACAGGATGTATATCATCAACAGTTGGACCCTCATGGTAAGCTGTGCAGCCATGCCAAGGCCAGCAGCTCACTGCCCGCAGCCATCGCGATAGCCTCCACAGCGCGCGAAAGCCTTGTCTTTGCTAGGTAGGGCTTTGGGACATTTATTTTTATTTGCTCTTATTGGGCTTAAGAGGATCTTACCTACTAATAACTTTCAAAGGCTTTAAAGCACCGTTTGTGGTTTAGGCCTGGAGTCCTTTGCTTCCCATTTTCGGGGCAGGGTCCTTACTATACCTGGAGTTTTGTTATGTTATGTCATGTTGTGCTTGCTGCGAGATACATTGACAACGGCTGTGCGGCCTGGTCTTGATGCAGTGATGCCTATGAACCCTGAAAGCAAGCCCCATAGGATCCCACAGGGTTAAGGCACCAATGGGAAGCAGCTGAGGCGGGGGAGCGAGTTGGCGAGCCAACGGGACGACAGTCTGTACCTTACTGGGAGGCTTCTAGGTCTTGGCCTGACAAGGGCTTATAAAGTTTTAGGGTTTAGGCTTTAGGCTTAGGGTTGGAGGGTTCAAGGTTCAGGATTTGAGACTAGACTGTGGCGGGGGTTTTAGGACTTGAGGATTCAGCCAGGTTTTTCTTGAGGGGCTTGTTCAGGGATCATGGCTTGTTTGGAAGACCACTCTGAAAGGCGCGAACCGCCAAATGCCGCAAGCCTTAATGAAGCCTCAAAGAACCCAATGGCCTTATGGATCCCTCAGAAACTGTATGAAGGCATCAGAGAAAAGTCTTGTTAGGGCTAAATGTAGGGCTTCGAGTCCTGTCTATAGTTGCCCAAAAGTGCCTGAGGACCATGCGTTTGAGGATTGCGGTGTTTGTGCAGGTTCTCAAGGGGAAGGTCTGCGATTTTCAGTATGGAAGCCTGAACCTGAAGAACCACCAATCGCCATTGCTCCTCAAGGGTTCCTTAACATAAGTATACTGTAATCTACCCCAGACCGTATTCGAATCACGAAGCCTCTCTCTCTCTCTCTCTCTCTCTCTATATATATAGATACAGATACATAAATATGTATATATATATAAATTTTCTGTATTTGCACAATGTTTAAGAATACTTTCCTTTGTCAGGGCCAGGGACTAAGTGAGAAAGTCGCATTTTGTGCTCCATGTGCTTGAACTTTGAAGAGCCGCAATTCCCTAGAATTCCACATAATGTCCTCGAGCTCTGATCATTGAGGCCTTACCCTAAACTTTAAATCCTACATCCTAAACCCTAACATCCATGATTTCTTGTCACTGAGGTCTTGGCAGTGAGCCATCCAGGCCATGTGTACGTGCTTGCTCAAGGGCCGAGAGCAATTGGTAAGGACTAGCGGATGCTGGTTTTCAGTGTCCCTAAGGGTCCTTGTGCCCACATAAGGTTTCTTTAAGGGGTGTCTTTAAGGGTTCTATGAGGGCTATGGGGTTTAGAATATAGGGGTCCATGTACCCAAACAGCATGTACTTTGGCCTTAACTTAAAGTACTCCCCATAGAGGTTCAGTGCGCCCAAGGTACACGGACCCTTAGGGTCTTGCTGTTGCTTCCAGCTTATGCACGTCGGTTAGTGGCCTATGACAAAGTGTAAGTTTCTGGTAAGTTTCCTCAATTATATTTATATTGTATTCTGGTATAATATTCTGGTATGTTATACTATATTACATTCTATTAAATTTTGTGCTTGCCGCTTCATTAGCGACTGCGGTCAGGCCAACCACTCCCGCGCCGCCTCCCGTGCCAGTCGCATCCAGAGAGCTTGCCGTACCACCTTTGCCACCGCTGGCGCAGGCCTGGCCATTGTCATCCAAGCGAAGAAGAGTTTGGGCGTTCCATGCAATCCCTAAGATGCTACAATTAAGTAGCAGGTTGCTGACATGTGGGCCCATGGCGGCACGCTTGTCGTGTCATGCTTCCCGTCTGTTTTTGAACTTAAGCACCCAATTTGCCCTGCCCCTTGCGCTGATCTTTAAGAATGGGCCCTAAACCCTAAACCCTAGTTCATGGATCACCAGTTGCTGTGACAGTGTCGGGTTTGGGAGTCTTACCGAACAGTTTTCCGGGCAGACAGGAGAAGCTGGCCGGCAATTCGCCGGGTGATGATTTAGGGTTTAGGGTTTTGGGTTTACGGTGATGATCGTGATGATGATGATTAGGATTTAAGTGGCCTCGAATACGGACGCCCCATTTGCAGTGTTGCTCTCACTGCTTCGAAACATTTGCTACGTCTGTGCACCAAACCCGCTTTCTACTCTAACATACTCTTCAAATCGAAGCTTTCTTACAATACGCTTACAAGCCCTGAAGCGTACCTGGCTTCTGAGCCCTAACCGCCTAAACCTCAACCCTTACAAACCTTAAACACTCCCTCACCCCAAGGGTCCATGTACCCAAATGGCACAATGTACCTATATATGGAATACTTTAAGGCCAAAGTATATATACTATTTGGGTACATGCACCCTTAAACCCTAAACCCTAAAGCCCTTATAGAACCCTCATAGAACCTATAGAAGCACCCCTTAAAGGAACCCCATTTGGGTCCATGGACCCTTAGGGTTATAAATCCTAAACCTTAAACCCTAAACTAAGTGCTAGCTCCTGAAAGTGAAGGCCGAGCCTCCTCAGCAGCCTTCAATTCCTTTGAGCCGGGCCACCAGTGAGAGGACCCCATTGGGAGTGAGTCGTCGTCCTCCTTTGGGCTTTGGGGTTTGGGGCTGTGCCATGCAACTAGGATGCTAGAAGTGCCGGTATTATGCAAAACTCTCGCTGTAAGTTCTTATCCTCATCCAATTGCTGCTGAAACTCGAGTAGTGCAGAGCCGCGAACCATTTTTCCCAGTTCTTCAGTTCTCCGACGTCCCCAAGGAGTCAGGCACTTTTACTTGAGTCAAAGCTTTGGGCTGTGTGTCATCTTAATGCTTGCCGTGGTTTCATCTTGATCAACATCCTTATTACTGCAGTTGTTGAACAGAATCTTCAAAGACCATCAGCATCGTCATGCGGCCGTCTTCACGGAGCCTGGAGTTCTAATTTCTTGGATTGCTGCCGTTGCTTTTCCGCCATACCGAAAGTGTAAACCCCGACATACCGAAAGTGTTAACCCCGACCCCGATAAGATCACCCATAATGTGTTAAACCTGAACCGCCTTATCAAAACTCGAATATCCGTTCAAACAGAATTGCCAAACTTCCGCTATGACCTCCCAGACACAGACACGACACAGCCAAACACACACACACACACACACAAACACACACACACACAGACACACACACACACACAAAAAAAATCGGTTTCGGGAAGTGTTGAGTTAGGTGAGGCTTGAAATTGGGCGGGGAAGTGATCACTCTCACCGTTGGCTAAGATGAACCTCCCCAAACACTGTTCTAAATCTTGAGTTCTAAATCCTATAGCCCAAAAGCCTTATATAGTATGGTCTTTGAGCCCAAAAAGCCTTAATCCATGAGTCCTTAGATCCCTAGGGAAACCCGAATATGACGACCCCTTAAACCCAAGTATAGCGCCCTATATCAGCTTCTGAAGGAGCCGCGGCCCTGTGACCCCGTCTTGCTCCCGGTCTCGTGCCTCCGGGATGTCTCAGGAATTGGCAGGGTTGGGTCTGTGTTTAGGGTTTAGGGGTGGGTCTGTGAGGTTCATTGAGCGGTCGTCGGGTATGTGTAGGAATTTGTGTAATCGCGGTTTTGGGTTCAGACGGCCATCTGAGGACTTGTACCTAGGTCTGGGGCCCCTTTAGGGATTAGGGTTCAGGGTTTAGAGGTTTAGGGTTTACCTAGACCCCCCAACTACCCTTTATTGTAAGCCCCGAATTACATCTTAATGAGAAATATCGGAACCCTTTAAAGGGCACTTGGGGGGTCTAGGTAGGATTTAGGGGTTTAGGGTTTAGGGGGGCTGTTGGTTTGTGCGTCCAATTTCGGGCCTCTCCCACACATCGTTGTGCTTTTTCAGGGCACGTGTTGCATTGTGGGTCCCTCCGTTACTAAACCTCCGTCCCAAGAAGCAGTATCAGGGCGATCCTAGTACAATGGCCCTTGAAGCATAACAGAACAGTTTTGCGATCTAAACCCTGAACCCCAAACCCCAAGCCCTAAATGCCATGGAAAGAAGGAGCCATGAGAGAGTGTTGTTAGTTGGATTTGGGGCCTCTGCGCTCGTGCAGGCATCTGCTGAAGCCTGAACTAAAGCTGGGAATCCAAAAGCCTACTGTTTCAGGGGTTCTACCCTATACTGAAGGGGTCATAACCTACTATTTTGTAGAGTTTAGGGTTTAGGGCTTACTACAATCCATAAGCCTGTCCTTGTCACAGGTTCGGTTTGAGTGTCTTGCTTTGTGGTTGACTTTCTCGCCATGTTCATGATGGGTAGTCAGTTATCACGCAAGCAAAAGCACTATGGTAGAAGAAGAGAATTAGAAGTAGACCTGCCCATTCTAGCCCCTACGTCGTCAACATCTTCAACCGCAACAGCCTCAACCCCTCCAGCCCATAAACCAGGCTCAGGCCACCCTACGGCCCCGTACAAACCCCAGTTAACCGCAGACACCTCATAACCCGCAGCCGGGATTGAAGAGCGTTGAACCCAACCCGTTTGAGCCAACCGACATGCTTTTCGCAGATGTTTGGTCTCAATAGAAATGGTTGCTGAAATGCCCATAAGCCCTAACGGCCCTCACGAGGATCTAAAACCCGATACAAACCCTAAACACAACCAACGAAGCTATGACAAAGACCCTAAACTCTCCCAAACCCTAAAGAGGCCCTGTCCCTAAACCCAAAACCCTGAGTCCTAAACCTAAACCCTAAAAAATCCTAAACCCTAAACCCTACCAAACCCTAAACCCTACAAAAAAGTCAAACTGTAAACCCTATAAACCCTACAAACTTTTCAACTCTAAACCCTGCAAAAAACATCCGAACGCCCGGGCTTCAGACCGCTGCCGCCACCGCCCACGGAGGTAGCCGTGGCAGACCCGGGAGGCCTAGAGCTGCAAGAAGATTCATTTGGTTTAGGGTTCGGGGTTTAGGGTTTAGGGTTTTGGTTAGAGGTATAATTTGGTTTAGGGTTCAGGGTTTAGGGCCTACCTGCACCCCATATAACCTACTGTTTTAGGGTCCCTACTATGATTTCTATATATATATATATAAGTCCATAAAGTTAGGTTATTTGCGGTTAAGGTAGGGCTCATAACATAAAATGATGACAATCGTAACAGAAGTATAACAATGATACGGATACCAATATAACAAAACTGAGATTAGTAATATTGTACAATGAAGAAGTTCAATGACAATAACAATAATGACAATAAGACTTAAGACTACTGATAGCAATACTAACAATAACAAGAATAACCATGATAGTTAATGTTCCGGCAACAGTAGGCGTAATAGTATTAGTCTCAGTACAAGATGATAGAGAAAACAACAGAAATCATAACAGTAACAGTAGCAATACTGAGGATAAGAATCAGTTTGAGAAGAATAGTCATAGCAACAGCAGCAGTAGCAGCAATAACATAGTATTAGCAATAGTAGTCGTAATAGTGATAGTAGATATCATCATCATAGTAACAAAGAATGACAGGTCTTGGGCTTGTAGAGAGCTCAAAATAGCTTGCAGACATTTTTAGGATCCGTAAGACAAGGCTGGTTTGCACAATTTTATGAGGATCTAGGGTTGGGGTAGGGTGTCGTTCTTGGGTGGAGCAGTTCTAACTTCGATGCTTCGCTGACTTGCCGGTTGAGCCCGCACAACAACAAGGTGAACCACAAATTGTTCGAAAACTCCGAGCTAACACTACTGCTAACACTACTCTGATAAGTAGTACTGTAAAGGGTCATCTTAGCACAAATGAGGACCCCCGTTCGAAATCTCTCAACTCGAAGCCTGCTACGCCCACAACAGTCCTCTGAACCCTGAACGTTCAAAGCTCACAAACTCAGGGCCGTTGCGGCCCCCTGCTGCACCAGAGCCAGACCACGAGGTCCGCCGATTTTTACAGCATTGTCGAGCGAGGGATTCTTAGGGCTTTGGGGATCAGGAGCTCGGCGCAGGACATTTGGGAGTTTCCGAAAATCAGGGGTACCTTATTTTGGGGGCCTACTATTTAGGGTAATATATTAGGGCCCCCGATTTTGGGAAACTCTTATTTCGGTCGCGTGGATCGCGCTTCGTGATCACCGGGGAGAAGTTGCGAGTCTTCGATCAGTGGTAGAGCCCGGAAGAACTTCGGCAACCTTTGAGCACTGAACACCGAGCGGGTTAATGTGGGCTTTGAGGTTTATAAGGCCCTTGGAGTTTGTCGTATGTCGGTCCAGTTTGTTGAAACTTAAAACTGCCAAGGAGCTTCTAAAAGCCGCAAGGAGCTAGCAAGACGGGTTTGACCGTAACCCCACACGATCTCCCAATTTCAAGCTCACATAATGTTACCAAAATGACAAACCCTAAACATGTAGGCTTCTTCGGGTCCAGGCAGGGTTTAAAGTTTAGAATTTAGGGTGTTCACTGGTATTTTGGCAGTAGCCAATGCGAAACATCATGATGCTGCACAACTGTCGCGACCCTTGTTTAATCAGAGGATATACACCGCAAAAGAGGGTCCCGAACCTCTAAACTCCGAATGACCTCTGCAATCTTTAAAACCTAAATCCTGAAAGCCAGATGTTGCACTTCAAATCCTCTAGTTCTACGCCCACAAAGGCTCAGGTTCTAAACGTGGGAGCCCTTCGATTCTAACCTCACGCCCTATCGTCCTAAACCCAATATTCTCCTTGACCCTAAACACCCTTCTAAAGTCCGTAACACAAAGCCGTATGCAACCCTTGTCGTCGCGCAAACACGTCGGAAAAAACCATCGCAAACAAAACTAAAAATCTTCAAGGAACCCCCACAATCCCTAAATCCCGTATAGTAGCCTTATAGTATCCCTTAAAGGAGCCCTTCAGAGAAGTGTAGCAAAGCTCTCCGCGAGCCTCCTGGGAGGCCGTGCCCGAAAGCCCAGCCCCTTTCGAGGGATCAAGGCCAGGCTTGGCGTTACCGCTGAAGCCGGTGCCTGTGCTTCCGCCCGAACCCCGGGAGCTATCCTGGAAGGCTCAGAGTTTCCCTACTTGGAGGATCATGGGACTTAGTAACTAAGGTTGTAAGTACCTTAATTGGGGTTATAGGTAGTTATAAGTAGATTTACCGGAATTATAACCCTAGTTACAAAGTCCCATTATCCTTTAAGTAGTAGTCGAGTAGGTAACCTTTAACCTTATTGGGGTAGTATAGTCCCTATATAATCCCTATATAGCCCAAAATGTTAACCTTTAGTTCCCCATGACACCCGACAAGTAGGTTTCAGTTTAGGGTCTGCGGGGTTTAGGTGTTATGGGGATTAGGTTTATGTAGGCTTGGGGATTGTTATAGGGATTCGGTTTTGGGGTGCTTTCAGGGATATAGGATTTAGGGTTTAGTGTGCTTTTAGGGATTAGGATTTAAGGCTTGCCTTAACCTACCAACACCTACTTTTTGTAGGGTCCCTATAAATTCCATATTAGGCTTTATAATAAGTACCTACAAAAAAGTAGGGTTTGGTAGTTTAAGGTAAGGTTGAGGATGAATCCGTCCCAAGCTTTGTGAGAAGAGATTGGGTTCAGGGCTTTGTCGTTCGAGGCTCTACCTTAAGGACGAAATGAACCCTAAAAGGGTTTAAGGTTCATATACCATATAGTGATTCATAGTATATGGGCATAGGGCCCCTACTTTTAAGGGTCATTTGGTCCTTCAAGTAGGGTCTTGGAATGTCGACTTTTTCGTGGGGTTTATAAGGTGTACAGGGTGTATAGGGTTTAGGGTATAGGGCTTAGGGCTGATAGGGTTTCGGGTGTAGGTTTATAGGGTTCAGGGTTTAGGGTATAGGGTTTGTAGGATTTAGTGTTTAAGGTTTGGTTGTAGGGGTTCCAGGCTGGTTTTTGCTAGAGATTCTAGCTTCGGGAGGATTTGGTGGTAGTCGCGAGATCAGACGAAAAGATTTTGTAGAAGTCTCTTGAGGACGGCTTCCTATTTCTAGTATAATGTTAGCTATACCTAAGGGTCCATGTACCCAAATAATGGTATATACTTTGGCCTTAAGTACTCCCTACAGAGGTACATTGGGCCCAAACTATCTACGGTTTGGGTACATGGGCCCTTAGGGTATATGATCACGTGCTTCGACCTAGGACGATACACTTGTTGATCTTTTTGGGGGGTTCTCCATGTAATTATGGTATAATAGATCCCAAAAACCCTATTATATTTATTAAGGCCCCTACATTACGCTTCGACCTCCGGCCCGTCGGGATGCTCTAAGTAGGGATCCCAAACAAGGACATAAGCATAAGCATGTTGATAGGGATACCCCTACCTTATTGGGCTTCATTATAAGGGGGTATATATGGGAGATCCCTATCCTGATTTTTGCTTATGTGCTTTTCTGGGGCCCTACTGAGGACTCCTGCGGAGGTGTGGCGTGCCCCGAGCACATTGGGCACAGAGGGCCCCGTCAGCTGCCAAGCTTCGGGATGAAGGCAGTTCTCGGCTCGGTCTTTGATGCATAATACAATGCAATATAGGGGTCTGAATAAATACA
The DNA here is from genome assembly GCA_905221615.1 of Symbiodinium sp. CCMP2592. Taxonomy (NCBI): domain Eukaryota; class Dinophyceae; order Suessiales; family Symbiodiniaceae; genus Symbiodinium; species Symbiodinium sp. CCMP2592. The sequence continues at coordinate 1,375,958 of CAJNDT010006224.1, forward strand.
TATACCATTTTCCGGTTCCTGTTTATAACTTACTTAAAATACCTAGAGTAGAATGGGACCCCAAACCCTATTCTAAATTGTTAAGAACCCTATATTAGTCTACTGTACTTGACTGTACTGTCGCGACTACGAAGAGGGGGAGGGCTTGTGGCTGTTGCGACTGGCACCACTACTGCTTGGACGACATTCAGAAAAACTACTATATGCTGCTGCTACTTCTGCTTCGCTGCTGCTGCTGCTACTAACACAAATACGACTAATGCCGCTGCAATGGTTCCACCACGGGGGCTGCTAGGATTTCGAATGGAGTCCTGTCATGCTATTTTTTTGCTCTTTTGCAATCAACTGGGGAACGAATCGCTTCTTCAGGTCATAACTTTCTTGGTCCCTTGCTCGGGGAGGGAGGCTTCCCACGCCCGAAATTCCCAGCCGCAAACCCCATCACCCCGAAGTCCTGGATCTTGTACCTGAAGCCGTGACAGCTCAAATCTATCCCCAGCACCAAAAGCCCTGAATCCTGAATCCTTTACCCCGAAGCTTTGATCAAATGCTTCCAAGCCTCAATTCGTTTCAAAGCCTCAAGATGTGCCCTTAATGCCTTCGACTTGTCGGAGCTGGTTCTTCAGGTCTCTGCTGCGCCAGATCCCCTCCTCCCGGCGCCGGAGCTGAAGCGCTCCCACGATGCATGCTCCTTAATACAGGCATCTGAATGGTTTAGGGTTTAGGGTCTCCTTATAGGGCCTTGTATGCTTCGGACTGTCATCTTTCTACCCCTTTTCTACCCTAACTCCCTGCTGAAACTTTAAGCCCTACACCCCCAAAGCCCTATGATTACAGCCAGCCCAAATGTCGTTGGTCGCAGTCGTCACAGTCTTCGGCCCCTTGTGTACATTATAGGTGTGTGTGTGTGTGTGTATGTGTGTACATGTATGTATATATATATATATATATATGTATATATATATGTATATATATGTACGTATAAGTACACACATACATATACATATACATATACATATATAATGCATACATACATATATAGATATACACACACCCATATATACGTGTGGGCATAGATACGTAGATGGATAGATGTAGATACCCTTACCGTCCCGAACTCGCAAGGGCTGAGAAAATGAGGCCATTCCCAGACATCTGCAGCCCCATGCTTGGGGCGTTGCTGCCAAAGGCCTGTGGAGACTTGTGGTTTCAGGATTTTAGGTCCAGAGTTCGGAAGTTTCGGGTGCTAGCATGACTTTGGAGTTTACGGTTCCATTCGGCAAGGTTTTCTGGGCTGAATGTCGTGCGGATTGAGGTGGAAACCAATGCAAATTGTGCTACCCGAAGTTGGGGCATGGGAAGGTTGAGGCCAACTATATACCCGAAGCCGCGGTCCTTAATCGCTGCCTACACCAACCAGAGTTTTCGCTTCTAAACCCACAGCAAATCTGATGTCTAAAGATCTGCAAAGCTTTCCTACGAGCAGCCTCAACAGATCGCAGGCTGGTATGTATGAATAAGTAATGGTGCGTCAAGATTATGAATGCACTATTGGGCTCCCTCCACTTGAACGCATATGTCTCCCTTGCTTGCCAAACCCCGGGCATCGTGCAAAATGCCTCTAGGGCCAAAGCCATGGATGAAGCCTTCTGCGACCCCATGCATCACTGACAAGACACTATATCCAAGCGCCAGACGAGGATTTAATCCCCATGAACCCCTCATGCAACACGATGACAGACCCTAAACCCTAATCCCGAATCCCTCTCGACCCCGACCCTAAATTCTCAACCCCATGACCTCAATCCTTAACCCTGTAACCCTCAACTCGCCGTCCTCAACCCTATGGCCCTAAACCCTCAACACTCAAAGCCCTCAATCTTCAAAACCCCATAAACCCTAAACCCCCAACCCTTCAAAATCCTCCTATAGAAGCCTAAATAATTACTTACATTATTCCTTCGGATTCCTTGCTGTAAATATGCTAGAAGGGAGCCCAAAACCCTATTCTAATCATTAAGGACCCTACCCTACACCCCTAAATCCCTTACCTTACCAAGCCCTTATAGAGCCTTAAAAATCAACCCTTTAAAGGGAACCCTCTTCTTACATTGAACCGGTTTCGCTTCCAGCAGGATCCGAGCCCATGGCGCGGCCCGAGAAAACAGAAGGAGGAGCAGAGCAGGTACAGAGGGTTCAGGGGTTTAGGGGTTTGGGGTTTAGGGTTTAGAGTTTAGGGTTTAGGGTTTAGGGTTTAGAGTTTAGGGTTTAGGGGTTAGGGTTTAGGGTTTAGGGTTTAGGGGTTTGGGGTTTAGGGTTTAGGGGTTTGGGGTTTAGGGTTTAGAGAGATTAGGGTTTAGGGTTTAGAGTTTAGGGTTTAGTATTTAGGGTTTAGGGGTTTTGGGTTTAGAGGGTTTCATGGGGTTTGGGGTTAAGGACGAAATGAACCCTAAAAGGGTTTAAGGTTCATATACCATATAGGGATTCATAGTATGTGGGTATAGGGCCCCTACTTTTAAGGGTCATTTGGTCCTTCAGGGGGGTTTAGGGTTTAGGCTCCCGAGGGGTCCAAGCGGATCTCATTTACGGTTTTGGGCACCGAAACAGCACCGAAAGTCCAAGAGTTTGGGTTTAGCGTGCCCACACGTGCTGGGTGTCGGGGGTCCGAGTCCAACTGGTTTGGAAGCTGACGACCGGTTTGCGTGGTAAGCATACACAGGGTTTAGGGTCTACTTGGGACTTAGTAAGTAAGGTTATAAGTAATTACCTTAATTGGGGTTATAAGTAGTTATAAGTAGAGTTCCGTAACAGCGATACGTCATTCAGGGTGACCGTGACGATTCATCGCCTCGCACTGACACTACCAATCACGGCCTCGCAGCTTGATTCGATACTGCATTCTACCGATCGAAATCGGGGTCTCAAATCCCCATGCACCACAGATTTCAAGCGGACATGTATGCCCTGTTCTTCAAGAGTGGCTAGTTTTCTTGGTGCAGGGAGAGCTGGGCAAAGATGAGATCGTGCATCATGCAGGGACTGAGAAGTACCTGCAGATCACGACCAAACTTCGTGCCAGGCCGTGCCGAACCTTTTGTCCAATATAGTCCGCGAGTATGGTGTTGCCAGGGCCGCACAGAAGTTGCAATGCAAGGTCGCGCCGGGATCCCTACCGATTGTGTGGGGTGAAGTGGAGGCCGATGAGTTGCATTCTTTGCTGGGTTTTCCAGGCGATCTGAGCGCCGCTGAGTATGTGAGCCGGCATGCCACATAGTATTAGGAAGGGTGAAAGTAACAGGAATAATACTAAGTGGCGGGGGGCAAAAGATAGCCCCAATTATAACCCTAGTTACTAAGTCCCATGATCCTTTAAGTAAGCATACACAGGGTTTGGGGTCTCGGGTTACTGTCTTTCCAAGGCCCCCACAGACGAGCCCTGTTGCCCCTGACGACGGCTACAGGGGAATGCTTGGTCGTGGTAGTCCCTCCATAGTCTGGCATATACCCGCAAGCCCTAGTATAGAAGGGTTTAGGGTTTAGGGTTTAGGGTTTAGGGTTTAGGGAGGCCTTATCAATTGCCAACATTCTTCTTCAGTGCTAGTGTAAAGGAGCCCAAAATCCTATTCTTGTTACTAAAGCCCCTGCACCCCTAAGCCTAAGTCCCTTACCGAGCCCTTATGGACCCCGTTAAAAGGAACCCTTTAAAGGGAACCCTATTCTAATCACGAAGGCCCCTACAGTACTCTATGTTTTTGGGCGTTGTATTGCAATTTTCACTCGCTCTCCAAGCATTTAACCAAGGGGCCGACGGCTGACAAGAGATCTTGGGTGTGCGGGGGTTAGGACTTAGGATTTATAGGGTTCAGGGTGAAGGATTCAGGTTAGGGTTTAGAGTTTAGGGTTTGGGGGTTGATGGGGTTAGGAGTTAGGGCTTCGTGGGTTTAGCACAGGGTCAGGTGCCTGCGACTCTTGATACATTCCCTAAACATGCGGACTGAGCGTTCGGTACAAACCTTTTCAACAACCTCAAGCCTGGGCCCTACTTGGAGGATCAAGGGACTTAGTAAGTAAGGTTATAAGTACCTTAATTGGGGCTATGAGTAGTTATAAGTAGAGTTAGCCCAATTATAGCCCTAGTTACTAAGTCCCATGATCCTTTAAGTACGTTACCTCCCCCCCAATTCAAGCAGCTACATCCTTGCACTCCGAACTTTAAGCCCCTATTCCCGAGTGCCACGCCCCCAAGCAAAGCCATACTCAGAGGTCCTACACCCCCCTCTTTAAGACCCCAATAGAACCCGTGTGAAGACCATTGACATACTAAAGACCTTGTCGTGGCCGAAAACAAAGCCCTGTGACACTTTTATAGTTCATGTACCCTGAAACCTTGTTCGATGTTTTAGGGTGCCTAGGGCTCCATGTACCTACATAATTAGAAGGTTCCCCAGGAGCCTAAACCCCAAACGCTAAACCGCAAACCCTAAACCCTAAATCCAAAATCCTAAACCCTGAACCCTAAACCTTAAACCCTAAACCGCAACCGGAGGTTGAGGGTTGAATCCTTTTACACCAAGGATAAAAGGAGGGACCCTCGATGAGGACCCCTAGGTATACAGCTATAGCCCGTTTTAGGGTAGGGAATCCCATGAACGGATCTGTAGAGGATCCCTTAAAGGAGCCCTTAAGGGATCGTAAAGGATCCCTTAAAGGATACCCTAAAGGATCTCTTTAAGGAGCCCTTCAAGGATACCCTTAAAGGAGCCCTTAAAGGATCCCTTATTAAGCGTCCCTCCTTGTGCTCTTTGATTTAAGCTTGGAGGTCCCTCCGGTCCCAGGGGCTGCAATCACGCAAGCCCCCATCGGCTGGGAACTGAGTTCTTTCAAGGGGCGACGTGCGGGGTTTGAGGGCTTCGGGGTTTAGGGTTTGGAGGTATAGGCGGTATAGGAGTTTAGGTTCAGGGGTTTAGGGGTATAATTAGGGGCTTCGGTTCAGTGTTTAGGGGGTTAGGGGTTTGGGGTTTAGGTTTTGGGTTCAGGGGTTGAGGGTTGAGGGGGTCTGAAACACATGAACATGAAAATACGAGGACGGAGACCTGAGATAATCATGATCAGAAGCTCGTTCCCATGTTCATGATCATCAGCGCTGCTATCTTCTTGTTTATATAGTCTTCAATGGATTTAGTGGGCTTCAGGTGTTGTTCATGTTTCCATGATGTGGCCCCAGAGTCCCACAGGGTTATTTCAACAAAAACAGATGTGTTGAATATTGGCTTACCTGTAGCCGAAAAAACCTACCTTTTTAGGGCTCCTTATTCACCTTTCTATACATAGGACCTTAAAAAAAGTAGGTCTTTTCGGCTACAGGTAACGGCTTGCTATTCAACGGCTTACCATTAACCCTTAACTGCCAACCCTAAACCCCAAAGCCAAAAACCTTAAACCCTTGTAGGTAGAGCCTACCCACACAATAGACCGCTGGTGAGTCGCCAGACGCGGCATCCGAAGCTTTAAGCCCTCTGAGCAGACCCCAACCCTATTCCAGGATTCAGGGGTTTAGGGTCCGTGTTCACGGGGTGCAGGGGTTGAGAGGTTTAGAGTCTAGGGGTTTAAGGTCTCAGGGGTTTAGGGTGTGGGTTTGAGGTTCAAGCTTCTGGAAGCCGAGTATCACACTAAGCAACTTGCCGGTTGTGATTCGAACGCCTTAACCCAGGCTCCGAAGCAACCCTGTAGCGTACGAATACCAGAGCCCAGCCCTAAGGCTCCATGTACCCTTTTTTGCATTGCTTCGGATAGCAGAGTCGACAGACGCATCCCAAAATTCTGGCATTGAATTCAAAAGCGAACACGACGACCCGGCATTCCACACGTATTGTGCGGCAAGCCAGTCGAGGGCCGCGAAGGCACAAAGCCCGTTGGAGGTGGCGCAGAAATCTATGGACATAGTATGCGCTCACCAGACAAGGGTGGGATGTAACCGGCAGACGGGAAAAGCCGTCCCACCCCTACAACAAAATCAAACTGAGGCACATGGCCACCATCTCAGAGTTGCCGAAATTGGTGGCCACCGAGGCTGTCATGAGAAGGAACACTTCAACTAGCAAGAGATTTTCCCCAGTCACAGAGGCTACTAAGGCTTTGTATTCCGTTGTCGGCTATCAAAGCACCAGTCAAACTACCGTCCGAACTAAGTTTGGAAATCGGATTCGGACTTCAAACGTGCAGGATCTTCCTCAGGGGTATCGGCTGAGGCCATCCCTACACAGTTAACATACCCAAGACGTCAGAACACCTTCATCGAGGTGATATCGAGACATCAAACTCAACAACAGCATGAAGGCTGCAAGACCTTCACACTCAAATAGCAAGCTCATCATTCACCTACTCAGAAAATTGCTGGGTAGTTGGCTGCTCTCCAGGCTCCGGTTGAACGCATAGCCAAACGTCAACTCCGCTGGTTGCTGGGTAGTCGGCTGCCCTCGAGGCTCCGGTTGAACGCATAGCCAAACTTCAAACTCCGCAGGTTGCTGGGTTGTCCGCTGCCCTCTAGGCTCCGGTTGAATGCATGGCCAAACGTCAAACTCCGCAGGTTTCTGGGTAGCTGGCTGCTCTCCAGGCTCCGGTTGAACGCATAGCCAAACGTCAAACTCCGCAGATTTCTGGGTATCTGGCTGCTCTCCAGGCTCCGGTTGAACGCATAGCCCATCGTCAAACTCCGCAGGTTGCTGGGTTGTCCGCTGCCCTCTAGGCTCCGGTTGAATGCATGGCCAAACGTCAAACTCCGCAGGTTTCTGGGTAGCTGGCTGCTCTCCAGGCTCCGGTTGAACGCATAGCCAAACGTCAAACTCCGCAGATTTCTGGGTATCTGGCTGCTCTCCAGGCTCCGGTTGAACGCATAGCCCATCGTCAAACTCCGCAGGTTGCTGGGTTGTCCGCTGCCCTCTAGGCTCCGGTTGAATGCATGGCCAAACGTCAAACTCCGCAGGTTTCTGGGTAGCTGGCTGCTCTCCAGGCTCCGGTTGAACGCATAGCCCAACGTCAAACTCCGCAGGTTGCTGCGTTGTCGGCTGCCCTCTAGGCTCCGGTTGAATGCATGGCCAAACGTCAAACTCCGCAGGTTTCTGGGTATCTGGCTGCTCTCCAGGCTCCGGTTGAACGCATAGCCCATCGTCAAACCCCGCAGGTTGCTGGGTTGTCCGCTGCCCTCTAGGCTCCGGTTGAATGCATGGCCAAACGTCAAACTCCGCAGGTTTCTGGGTAGCTGGCTGCTCTCCAGGCTCCGGTTGAACGCATAGCCCAACGTCAAACTCCGCGGGTTGCTGCGTTGTCGGCTGCCCTCTATAGGTTGAATGCATGGCCAAACGTCAAACTCCGCAAGTTGCTGGGTAGCTGGCTGCACCACATGGCGAACCCCGCCCCGAAGGGCATCTACAGGGTCCTGGGGCTCTACGATCTTCTCCCGCTGTGGGAGCGACTCGGGCCCTCCATGTACCCTTATAGTATATACTTCGGCCTTAAAGTGCCTATATAGGGACCTCTTTAAGGCTTAAGTATCTACTATAAGGGTACATGGAGCCGTTTTGGGCAATAACTCTCTCTAAGCTACTTGCCTTCGCTGCATCCTGCAAGGTGCTGGATTGGCTCCTGCTAGCTATGGTGCCGCCTTCGGCGGCGCACGGGGCTCTCTAGCCCTGGGAATGGAGGTTCCGCTTGCAGGATTTGGTCTTGATGCTTCTGTACGGTTTCCGGACTGTGGTACTGGTTCGCATTTACTGCAGGTTGGCGGCTGCAGGCTTGGAGATTTGAGGGTCCGAAAGTCTTGTTCGCCTTTGCATGTTCAACCTGAAGCCTCGAGCACCAAAAGCCCAAGACTCCCTGAACAACCACGGCCCATGGTCTCCTAACCGCAACCCCGAAGCCTCGACCCTAAATCACAAAGCCCTGCAGCCTTCCAGGACCCCCCCCCCCAAGTGCCCTGTAAAGGGCTCCAATATTTCTCATTACGAGGTATTTGGGGGCTACAACAAACTTAGGGGTACCATAAAATAGGTTTTAATTTTCGGTTATTATAGTCCCTAAGAAACAGCTAAAATTTTATTTTTTGCTAGGGTTCTAAGTTCAGTGTAGCAAAGGGTAGTTGGGGGGTCTAGGTTGGGAGAGGCAAGCTAAGAACTTCGAGCCTGGAGTCGGTGTCATTATCAGGGTTTAGGGTTTGGGGTTTAGGGTTGAGGGTTTAGGGTTTAGGGTTTGGGGTTTAGGGTTGAGGGCTTAGGGTTTAGGGTTTAGTATGTTCTGAACTTGAACGTTATCTTAGCATGATTGCTATTTGGTATTCTCATATATATTTGATCATAGAATGATTCTTATACTAGCTGATAAGCTCAAGTCCAGCAGCAGCTAAAGCGCCGCAGCTAGCTTCGAACGACCCCGAACTTGAAAGACTTGCAGCCCTCAAGCCATGCATCTACTATCGGGGGCCCTAATAATTGCCCATACTATTGTTAGGGCGGCTTATTATATTTTAATATAAATTACACCAAACCCGATTTTAATTATTTAGGCCCCTATATTAGAACCACCAATACTATTGATAGGGTTCCTTATTATAGTTATAGTATAATATACCCCCAACCCTATTCCAGTTATTAGGGCCCTTTTATTAGAACCCTAGTGCCCTAACAACCCGGCCTTGGCACCCAAAGGCCCCCTTCCTCAATAATAGTAATAGCAAGGGTCTTAATAGTACTAATAAGAGTAACAATGATAGTAGTAAAGTGTACTAGTAGTAGTTGATAATAAGAAGCTAAAACCTACAACCTTTACCCGTGAAAACCGCCTCAAATCTCCACCTGCATAGAGCCCCAGTGAAGACTTTTACGCCCAAATCTCAAAGTCTACAGTTCCATTCGAAAACCTCCAAGTAGCACATAGGTGCTGTTCACAGAGACTTGCTACAGCAATCGCTAGGCATTCCTAAACCCTACTTGGAGGTTCATGGGTAGGTATAAGCGGTGTTACAAGTCCCCTAATATAAGTTACAACCATAGTTATCCTACTTATAAACCTACTAATAACCACCCATGAACCTCCAAGTAAACCCCCAACCTTAAGCTTTAAGAACGAAAACCCCCGAAGCCCTAAGGCCCGAAACCGGAACCAGGCGCAGCTCGTCGATCGCCTCGCCGAACGGTTTCTGGAGCAGCGCGAGGCCATGCCTCAGGGAGGATTTAGGATTGAAATACAGGGGCTGAATAGCTAACAATGCTACGCTCACTACATCTATGAGCCCTACTCCACTCATATATGAAGGCCCCTACACTAGAGTGCACGGGCCTGTTAGGGTTTCAGGGCGAGGGCTTTCCTGCACTTTGAAGTACTGTGAAGCCTGAACTTTCAACCCAGCGCACGATCTTGCTTTGTACTGTTAGTTTTTAGTTTTGCGGTATCGGGTCTTTGTACACCGTGCCCGTGGGTAACGCTTATTGTCGTGATTCCCCGAGTTTAATTTAAGCGTTTAGAGATTCGGAACTCTTAGGGACACCGTGCCGCGACCGCGTTCTGCTTGATTTGCGGAGATTTGGGTTTTTGCTGTGCTCATGGGTTATGAACTTACAGCCAACAGCAGCTTAAACCCCAAACCTTTCAACCCCCAGAACCCACAAAGCCCTAAGCACGAAACTATCAAGGCCAGTCCCCAAAAGAAGGGGTTTAGGGTTTACAGGGTTTAGGGGTTTAGGGGTTTAGGGCTTAGGATTTTGCCCAAAGCCCCTTCCCGCCCGTAAAGGCGCGACACAGGCCTCCGGGCCAGGTCCAAGACCCAGAGGCTCCGATATCCCCAAAATTGAGGAATACCTGGGGCTTCTTTAAGGAATCAGAGGATCTATAGGGTTTAGGGTTTAGGGGACATGAAGATCCCTTCATTGAGGAATATACCTTAAACTAGGTAGGGCTTTGGGACATCTCATATTTGCTCTTATTCGGCTTAAGAGGATCTTACCTGCTAACATCTTTCAATGGCTTTAAAAGCAACTCCTAGTTAAATGATATTAGGGATCCTACTATCATTTAATAAGGTATATTCCTTAAGGGATATTGGAGCCCCCTAAAGCCTAAACCCTATAGATCCCTTAACGGAACCCTTAAGGAATATTCCTTGGTTTGATGGTCTCTGCTCCGGAGTGGTATGTCCAACTTAGTACGACTTGCTTTTCTCATGTGACACAGTGTGGCCTAGAGTTCGCATCAGTCTGTAACTGGCCTTGCATGAGATACAGATCCTGGCACTGTAGCCCGACACCTGAGCCAGGTGACGGGGATGCATGGCATGTACATTCATGTACTTACTGTATACATATTAGGATTCATGGCGAATGCATTTTCCTCTTACGCATATGTGGGGGTTTCCGAAAATAGGGGGACCCAAAAATAGTAGGATCCTTATTATAAGGATCTCAGATTAAGGTACACCTAATTTTCGGAAACTCACATGTATGGATGTGTGTCAGTCTATATCAAGTTGTAAGCAGCTTCCACCGAGCCTATACACAGCAAGTATGAAGCCGCGCGCACACACACATGCACAGTTATGTGTGTGTGTGTATATAACTGTATATAAAAATACATACATACATACATACATAGACATACATACATACATACATACATACTTACATACATACATACATACATACATACATACACATACGAGCCTCTTCAAACCGTTTCTACATAGTGCAGGTGTACATGTATAGATATGGGTATGTGTATGTAAAGGTATTGGTATGTAAGTATGTAAGTATGCAAGTAGATATGTATATGTACATGTAGATGTATTGGTATTTTCCTAGACACACACGTGTGTACTTGTGCTTGTGCACAGAACCAAGAGAAGTTGACATTATGTGTTAGCTTTTTTACACATAAACACAGCAGAGCACATCTTGCGATTTCAAATAATACAGCCTGCTATAATATGACATGAACTAAAATGTTTGAACAACAGCCATATCGCTATGTGTGCGTATATATATATATATACGCACACACGTATATTTACATATACACACATACGTATTCGGTGCTCTTGTTACATATATATATATATATATACACATACATAACTACATATATACACACATGTACGCATATATCGATATACCGATGCATATTCTTTTCCACACACACACACACACACACACCTGTTGCACTTAAATAGGGCCTAGATGCTAAATCGTCGGTCTCTGAGACAGTGCGAGGCGCCGACGCCGGATGCTCAAAACTTGTCAGTGTCGACTGACAGGTTTCGGGTTTAGGGTGTAGGATCCGAAAGGGGCTGTAAGTTCTTAAGAGGGGACCTACTGCAAGATATCTTCGTGGGGAGTTGTTGCTTTTGGTTCAGGGTTTGAGTATAGTTCATTGGTCCGTGCGGCATTCAGAAACATTGTAGAGCAAGTTCCTGACAGTTCTACACCAGCGGGTCCAGGTGCCCAGGCCTCATGCAGATTGGCTTTGCAGACTGAGAGCTCTTGCATTCAAAGCCTAGGTTCGGCGCACTTGAACCCTATAGCAATCCTAAACCCTCAAACACTAAGCTGAAAACAGCGGGTCTTTCCGGAGGAAAAGGGGTGGTCAAAGCACATTGACCTGTTTCCCGAACCGTGTCCCCGGCGATTGCTTCGGACAGCAGTCATTCAAAGGGTAAAAGGAGGGACCCTTAATAAGGACCCCTAGGTATATACCCATAATATAGCCTTTATATACCCAATATATAGCCCATCATAGGGTAGGGGTTTTCCCCTTTGCGTCATGGGGCCTGTAGATTAAAGGCTTGTTAAGGCTTCGGTACTTAAAGGATCATGGGACTTAGTAACTAGCGGTATAATTACGGTAACTCTACTTGTAACTACTTATTACCCCAATTACAGTACTTATAACCGTAGTTACCAGGTCCAATGATCTGCCAAGTTGTTGAGGCTTCCGTATTCGGCAAGTTTGAGATTCAGAGCTCTACTGCGCTTTCATTCGGTTTTCTGTGTTGGTCAAACTCCATTTGGGGTGTGGGCTGAGGGTTTAGGGGTTTAGGGTTCAGGGTTTAGGGTTTAGGGGTGTGGTTCAAGGTCTCGTTGACATTTGGCGGGCGCTTGTTTGAGGGCTTAGTTAATGCGGTTGACAGCTGTCGTAGTCACCGATGTCAACGTCTTGCTCTGTCTCTGGCGCGCAGCTTCGCTAGAGGTCAACGACATGCTTTACTTAAAGGATTATGGGACTTAGTAACTATAGGGTTAGAATGGGGGTAACTCTACTTATAACTACTTATAACCCCAATTTAGGTACTTATAACCTTCCTAAGTCTCATGATCCTCCAAGTAGGGCTTATGCATGTGCGGGGTTTACTTTCTTTAGACCTGGAAGAGACGAGGCATCATACATGAGACTAAGGGGATAGAAGCCGTGACTGTAACTGGGGCAGGAGTGCTAGCTTTCAGCAGCCTCCATATATGCTGCGACTTACTCAGTTATGATTTCAACCAGAGCTTTCAGCAGCCCAGCTTCGTGCATGGCAGACTGCGGTGCTCTTGAGACAAATGAGCTGGATCGCAGCTTGGTGTCAGCTTTCAATGCATGGAAATCCGAGAGTTTCTTCAATGCGTGGAAGGTGGGGGCATCTTGACTTAAGGGCCGGGGTATTGGGCTCTCTTGAAACCCAGAACATATTCCTTCAACCCTTGGCAACCTTCAACCCGTGAACGGATGCTGGATGGGTACAGGGTTTGTCAGATTTAGCACAAGTCAAGTTCGTATTGTCACGATGGCGGTCAGGACTACTGTGCTGTGAGTAAGATCATCATCACTGGATTGTTGCTGTCGTTATCGTTGTTTCTTCCAGTGTCAATAGTAGCTTCCTTGTGCTGATTCCGACCGTTGTTGCCACGATGTAACTTTCCGTTCCAGTGCCTAATGCGATTTTTGCAATCAACCTAACTCCAAACATTCCCGAACCCTCAACCCTAAATCTTAAAATCTTAAACCCTAAACATCAGAAGTGTGATTCAAGCATTTAGTGTTACCTCGGCATCGTACATTTATGAGGCCTTCTGACCTTCCGGATGTTGTTCTGAATCGGGGTCCCCTGAAAGGTTTAGGGTTTCAGTGTTTAGGCTGCAAACGCGGAACGATTTTTGGCCTCAAGTAAGCCTTGCCTGACCCTATAGTTTTTACAGACCCAGCGTTCCCAGTTCAATTTGAAGGCACGTTCTCGGCAGAATGCTGTTCTCGACGCACAGAACCTGGCATTGTTCTTGGTCATCAAGAACATCCAAGATCACAGGACAGCGGAGGACCAGGCATCTGCAGTCTGTTTCTAGTAGTTACTGTGACCGTCATGCTCTTCAGGTGTTTGTGTCTCAGTGACACATAATTACAAGCGGGACGCTGCGGGGCGTTTTGCATTGTGCATGGCTTCAAAACATTCAGGTTTACTTCAACACATCGAAGCTGTGTTGTCATATAAAGATAAGTGTCACAGGAATGAACTCTGCGCCGTGCTGTTTAGTTTGCTGGGGTGATTGCACAGGTTCGAACACTGTGGTATCCACGGAAAAGGATCCACGTTGGAGTTTCTGGATTTATGGTCTTATGTGGCATGGTGATGTAGGACAGAACGTGTATACCAATGACTCCGTAGCAGCATCAGCAGCGGTAGCGATCACATTAGCAGTGGAACGCGCAGATTACAACTTTACCGGTATGTGTTGTCTGCTTCTTGTTTTGTGATTGTTATTGCTTTTGCGTTGCCATCGCCGTCTCGTGAGCATGGCGTTACTCTGGTAGCCCTGGGGAGAGGAGCGGAAAGGGAAAAGGGCAGGGGCGAGACGCAGAGCGGGGTTGAGAAAGCGGCTCGTCGGTGGCGTTCATGCCAAGAAAGGCACGAACAGTTATTGCAATCCACCGCGGTAGCAAGACCTAGGACATTCTTTTCGGGAACCGCCATTGCCAGCAATCGACTTGTAAGTATAGACCTGACTCTTTAAGAAGCACCGTATCTCTCTCTCTCTCTCTCTCTCTCTCTCTCTCTCTTTTGGATTTAGATCGCAGGCGGCCTCATCATCATCGAGCTCTTGGTCCTCGTCGACACCATCCTCCTCATCATCCTCAATGTTTTCTTCGACTTCAACTGGGTCTTCTGTGCTGATGCCTTCTCTTGCCTCAGCAACATCTGACACTTCCTCTTCGTCTAGCAGATACACAACCTCCTCTTCGTCTATGATATCTTCAACATCCTCTTCATCCAGTTGGTCCTCATCAGCATCTGCATCTACGGAATTCGCAGCGCCGCCTTCGCACGATTCGCTTGCAGAGTCTTCTCCGGCATCGGGCTCCCAGTCATCTGCAGCCCTCGTGCTTGCTGCACCTCCGCTGCATGCTGCTGAAGAACAGGAGCCGTCAGAAGGAAAGGCTCGTACATATACCATGGCTATTTTGGAGGCACACCAGTGGATTGAATCGTTCCTTCGTGCAGCTTGGAGCTTGCTCTTCGTCGGGATGGGCGGATACGTCTTGTCACGTCTTTTCTTCCGTCGAAAGACGCGGTAATTTCATCCGCAAACGCAATCGACAGTGCGATGTCTTGGCGACGTTGCAAAGAGACGGTACCGGCGAGCTCACTCAGCGGACGTGCCTTCTCGGTTTCACGTCGCTTTCTGAAGCCACAGGGCCCCTCAATCCTGGCCTCCCGAAGCCTTTGGGTAAGAGATCTAAACCCGAAACCCTAAACCCGAAACCCTAAAGCCGAAATCCTAAACCCTTGTAAACCCGAAACCCACATCCTAAACCCTTATAAACCCGAAACCCTAAACCCGAAATCCTAAACCCTTATAAACCCTAATCCCTAAACCGGTGAGTACGTGGGGCAGTGATCTCAAGGAGCCCCACCGGACTCCCTGTCGTCTCAGGACAGCGTGAAGAGGCGGAAACAAATCTGCTACACCTGCGTGAGGAATCCTAAAGCCTATAATGCTACTGGAAACCTGCACCCTAAACCCTAAAACCGTGCTCTTTCTTTCTAGAATTTCTGGACTTTGCCTGGACTTCTAGCACCCTTGTAACTGTTGCCACCGGCTCCTGGCATCCATGTCATATACCCTAACACTCTAAGGACACATTTATTAAGGCTTTTGGGCCCAAAGACCATACTATATACAGCTTCTGGGCTATTTTGATGCTCAGGAATAGGGGTCTGAGTAACGCGTGATATCCACTTATCCTGCCACTAGAACTGTGCTAGAATATATGTCGCAACCCTATTCTAATTCTTGAGGTAGCATATTTGCACCCTGTCCGGATCTGCTAAAGCACTATGCCGAGCTTGTTTACAGTCCTATAAACCCTCTAACTTGTGACCTGACGAGTACAGACTCTGTTGCGTCGATATTGAATCTGCTGACGGACACAGCCACCCGGACTGTCCCGAGTAGTGAATGCATATAGGTCGGAATGATATGTTGTCAGTCACAATAGCCCCTAAGCAGTTCCAAACCCTACTTTATAAAGTAACGATCCCAGAGGCGTCTTCTTCCCATCGTTTAGGGAACTTCATGCACGACTTAGCACATCATCAGCACCGCCAGCCGTGAATAGGTGTATGATGCGCCTCATATTCGCAGATGCAGCGGCTTTCAGGTTGAGGAACTTCTCTTACTTCTGAAGTGAATCATGAGGCCCTGGAAATAGATCCACGAAGACTCCTTGAACAAGCTCAAGTACTATAGTGGCCTAAATAATTACCATTATTATGGTGGGGGCTCCTTATTATACTTATAGTATAATGGGCCCCGAAACCCTAGTCTAATTATTAAGGCCCTTGAAAACCCTGAGTCAGAGCCTGCATCCCCGGCTATGCTGGGTTGAGCTCTAGGGTTCGGGGTTAGCGTGGCACAGGTGAACCTGGGGGTGGACGGTTAGTGAGATTCCGGCATTTGGGAAAGCATGCACTTCAGCGAGATCTGCGTGCTATCTTCGTCCTACAGACTCACCACCTATGTTGTCTGGGAGCTTCGACAGTTTGAGCCAGCACTATTCGTTCCTTGGTGCTGCCTCCGTGTCTATTCAACGTTTACAGACCTGAAAAAGACTCACTTTTCTGATTGTTGAGGCCTGTCCAACAGCCGGTAGGCGTAGATGGATGATTATTTGCCTGGGACCTTGGTGTTCTCGGGTTCGCAGACTCTGATGTTCAAGAATCCAAGTCCAAGGGCTCAGAAAATGTCGTGTCAATGCACATAAGAGGACTGAGGCCGTAAGGCTTTCATTGTACAAAGGTTCAGGATTATATACCAGGGAGCTGGTCTGTAGATTTAGGGTGGATTTCAGGTTGTCAGGTTTGGGGTTTCATGTGGTCTGAAGATTTAATTAGGCTAATTAGGCTTTCTGTTTAACGGCTCTATAACTTGGGTTCAGGGTTTAGGGTTCAGGGAAGACTTCTGAAGAAGGTGGTTCGAAGGTCGAGCGGAAAGAGAGCAATTCTCCCACAAACAACTCAGAATGGCCAGCACTACAACTCCGGTCCTGTCGAGGTGTAACCCCAGCGTAACCCTAAACCCCTAAACCCCTAAACCTAACCTCAGTGTCCAGACCTCCTGGCTTGCTGAAGCCTCGCAGACCTTTCGGGCGATGCAGAAAAGGAGCCCAAAAAACCCTAAGCCCTAAGCCCTAAACCCTAACCTCACAGTCCTCAATGCCTCCTTTGAGCCGACTGCACCTGAGGTTCCACCGGAAAGAGCGAGCGGCTTACAAGGCTTGGTCGGGTGCTGACTCCTCCACCCAGAGATCCCAATATCCCTCAATTCAGGAATATACCTTAAACCATAATATGAAGGCCCCTATAATTGAAGGTATATTCCTTAATTAAGGAATATACCTTAGATCATATGAAGGCCCCTATTTTTTAAGGTATATATTCCTTAATTAAGGGATATTGGGATCTCTGAGCAGATCTTGCTTCTGCTTCCGCGCTCCGGTTCGGCGTTCAGCTCGCTTGCTTAGGGTTTAGGGTTTAGGGTTACCATGCCATGAGAACTTCGCAGGAAATGCTGCTGAGGGTTTAGGGTTTAGGGTTTGTGTTGTTATCATAGAACTTATGTAGGAATTCCACAGTCAAAAGCACAAAATCTCAAAGAATTGCTGTTGCTTCCGGCTCCTCGTCGGCGGCAGGAGGGAGCAGTGTTATATGGCATTTTGCGATTGTTTTCTTCACGGTTACTGCTTTAACTTGGGTACGGCCCCCACTCAGTAACAGTTGGATCATGTTCATAAATAATATAGATATATGAGGCCCTGAATAGTAGCCCTACTATAGACTGTTACTGTATGGGGGCCGTACCCAAGCTTTAACGATGGGGATCCTCTGCCATCCGAACCGCCTGGGGCTTGAATTGGGTGGTTGTCAAAATCAGGGCCCCTTTTTGGGTCCCTAATACAATACGGCACCTATTATTTAGGGTACCCAAAAAGGGATCATAATTTTTTGACAACCACCCACTTGGGGCTTCTCTTGAAAATCTACCTCTGCGTCGCTAGACCTTCAGCCATTAATCACTCTTTGCGCAGGAGATGTTGGAGCAGGCCGTCCGCATCAAGGGAAGTATGCTGTGATGATGTCGGCTATTTCAACGCATGTTAGTGTCGTTGCCATTTCCATAGGTCGTGCTCTGTTTTCGGGTAATGCTTTAACGGCAGAAGCCGAAAAGTTGGACACCCCATAGCCTCAATCCTTAATCGTACTGTATAGGGACTCCCAGCACCATTTGATCTCAATCCGATTTCCAACTCTATGGGGCTTATTGGCTTACTGAGTTATCACCACAATCTTTGTTCAATAAAATCAGTAAAAGATGGGTTACCATAATCGGTGTTGTTATTATGACCGTGGTTCTGTACATTTTGTTGTTCTCGGAACACCAATCACCAAAGAGTAATGCAAGATGAGATGAGCGTTAAGAGGTTCATTCGTGGTTCTTTTGACTTTGCTGTTCCGGTGGGTTCCCGGACAAGTAACTTAGCTTCACTCAGGTCCCGCAGCCCACGTAGTTTAGGGTGTTAGAATTCCGTGGTGGGGGGGGGATTAGGCATTCGCAACCCTGTTTGGGGGTTAGGGAGAAGGGGGCGGAGGGTACAGGTATATATGGTCACGCGCTCCGCAGCCCCCCCCCCCCCTCCCCCCCCCCAAAGGTCAATGGTCCGGATATAGGGTGGGGCCCTTCCCTCGACTGTGGTGTGGGGTGTGGGGTTCCTCTTCCCCCTGTGGGGTGGTTGTGGGGTTTTGGGGTTTAGGGTTTAGCTTAAGCTTTTGAGTTTTGGGTTTACGGTTACAAGGTATAAGGCTTCGAGTCGACAAGGGCTTAAGGAGGATTTGCGGTGTATGCTCTGCTTTAGGCTTAGAACCTGCAGTTAGGTGGGGTTTAGGGTTGGGTGTAGCGTTTTAAGTACAAGTTAAGGTTGCTGAAAACAGGGGCACGCGCTGCGTATAGGGTTTACGGCTTGCTTGCGAAGGGCTTGCGCGTGAGCACTGCGCCAGCTCCCCCCCCCCACCCCTATCAGACCATACCATTGGGGGTGGGGGGGGGGCTGGGAACGCCAGACGCCTGACCATATATGCATGTAGCTAGGCCGGTAGGTCGGTAGAACAATTAGCAATGCCATTGCCTTAACCCGTATAAGTGAAGTCCAGTTTAATTTGTGAGAAAATCGGTGGGAGGTGTCGTGGACGGCCTTGGAGCCCAAAGTGGCTCAAGATTTGGCCAGCGCCTCAGAAGATCCCTTAAAAGACCTGAAGGAGGAATCTATACAGTTGCTATGCAGGTCGCATAGGAATTTGCTGTTCTCGCGTACCCGGAGATAAATCCATTCATCCATATTTTTCTGTAAGCACAAGGGATCCTGATAAAGAGACCCAGAATTCAGGCGTTCGCACCCGAAAAAGATCACAATTGTTCAGGTGTGTGACACGTCTTCCTGCTCCCGAAACTAGTGGCCATGATCTTGTTCGAGGATTCGAGCAGTACCAAAGCAAGATAGGTCATATTGACAAGCTGATACCAGCAACGATAAGATCCAATGTTCGTGACAGAATACGAATGATGATCGCGCGTTGCTGATGGTGTTACATAGAGCAACAGGCAGTGCACTTGGGAATAGATTGTGGTCAGCTTTCTCTGTCTCAACCGCCGGGACATTTGCAGCAGCTTCCAAAACGTCAGGTACAGAAATTGTGCGCCAATTTTTCTGCGGGGTTTCCATCTGCACATGCATGGATGTCCAAACATAAAATCTCACAAGCTCACTGCTCTTGCCACGCTTTTTTGCACCGCCACATGGTGTGCTTTGTTCTTTGTTTTTTCTGGTTACCTGTTTCTCTCTTTCGTGTTGGGCGGAAGTTCGGTGGGATTTCGGTATTTGTGCTTTGGGTTTAGGGTGTATCCCGAGGGATCTAAGGACTCATATATTAAGGCTTTTGGGCCCAAAGACCATACTATATAAGGCTTTTGGGCTATTTTGATCTCTAAGATATGGGGCTGGGGTTCAGAGTGCTTTCGATTCGGGGTTTGGGCTTGTTGACGTTGTAAAGTTCGGCATTCGGGCTTGCGATGCCAGCAGCTATTCTCAAAACGCTACCCAGATAGTGTTGTGTCGACCCCAAACCCTGCAGAAAGGATGTTTTGAACTATTGCGGTGTTTTCGACTTAGCATGCAAGGTTTCGAACCAATGAGCATACAGGGTTTCTGTGGTATAAACGGCTGAAGGCTCGGGGTGGGAGGTGTTGAGCTTTGCTTTCTCGCAGGTTGGGCATGCAGGCAGGTGGTTCTTTAGACTTAAGACATTGATGAAATTAAGCTGTGTTGTAGTCTCCAATCTGTCAGCGTGACGATCTGTGCTGGGCACTCAAACAGGGTCCTTATCTAGACAGAAACTATGTCGACGTACATTACCCTTTTGCCCTTCGTCTCTGTGGTAAAACCAAATAGTATGAACAAGTGGTAGCCGTCTTCTTCTTATGGGGCTACAGTGGCACCTAGGAGAAGCATACATAAAGCTAGGAGCCCGAGATTCCCGGGGCGCTAGAAGCTTGCAGTGTGCACCTCTCGGCACCCTAAAGCCTAAAGGCCCTCAACCTTGATTGAGGTTTGTAGGTTTCACTGCGCCTCCCAGCACCCAGAACCCTAAAGGCCCTATAGTAGAAGCCAGTTGGAACATGGATTTAGGAGGATTAGTGCAAGGATCCCTTATACTTTGCCTTAAGGGCATGGGGATAATGATGTTCCAACTGTCTGGCTTCTAGTGTAAACCTTGTTTGGGGTTTGTCGGTTTCAGGGAGACTCAGCGAGAAGACCCTAAACCTCTAAAACATCCCTTGGGGCCGGGCACCTGCCTTGGATTTCCGTTTTGGAGTGGAGTATCCCTGAGCCCCTGCTTGGGTAGTTGTAAGGGGTCCGTTCGTACCCTAATACAGGTCATAACCATAGCTATCCTACTTATAACCGTACTTATAGTTACCCGTGAAGCCCCAAGAGAGGCACCCCAAATCCTACTAATGTAGGGGTCTGAAGAATTAGTACTATGATCCCTCTTCAAAGTCCCTACATGTTTAAACTCCAATGTACGCCGGACGCCATCACACTGTTTTTGAAACCTTCCTTAAACCCTGAACCCCAAACCGTCTCTGCCACTATAGGGGCGTAATTAATTACCAATACTATTCCGGGGGGGGGGATCCTCATTATACTTATAGTACAAAGGCGCTCAGAACCCTGTTCTAATTATTAAGGCCCTGATCTTCGACCCTGTTCTCATTATTAAGGCCCCGATATTCGACCCTATTATAATTATTAAGGCCCCGATATTCGACCCTATTCTAATTATTAAGGCCCCGATATTCGACCCTATTCTAATTATTCAGACCCGGATATTGCCCTAAGGTTCCATGTATATACTTTGGGCCCAATGTACCCATATAGGGAGTACTTTAAGGCCAGTGTATATACTATTTAGGTACATGGACCCTTAGGGTTGGAGCCCGGTCGATCGAGGCGTTGCTGTTAAGCAAGCACTGGCTTGCTCCCGTCACGGCCAACGAGGCCAAGAAGACGTTGTCGGATTCCGAGACCATGAAACGAATGGCTCAGAAAAAATGGTGCTAGAAGTGGTTTTTGCTTCGGGGCAAATGGCATTCGTTATGGGTTGTGTGTGGGTTCTAGGGCTGGGCTTTTTGAGGTCTGTCACCGCCCCATGCCAACGCGTCTTTGAACCCGAAAGCCGAAAGCCCTGAATTCTTTGACCTACTGCAGCACCAAACCGATGTCCCGAGGTCGCAACAGCAGGATCTGACTCCCGAACACCCCTAAGCCTTCGACCTAAATCGCAAAAATGGCAAGCTTCCCAACATCCGGTGTCGAGGCGACAAAAGCCCCAAGACAAAAAGCTAGCTGCTTGGGCGGGCTGTCCTAAGAAGGAAGCTTTTCAATTCTAGGGAACCCTAAACCCTAAACCCCTAAACCAGGCGTTGCGAGCCTTCCGCCGTTGTCTCCATCAAATCCTTTGCGATGAGCGGGTTGTTGACATTGTGGGCTTCCCAGAGCGGTCTCTGAGTTGTTCCGGTAAATTAGGGTTACCTAAGGGTCCCTTTAAAGGGTTACTATAAGGGATCTATAAGGGTTCTATAAAAAGGATTATGGTAGGGAGTTTCCGAAAATTAGGGGTACCTTATTTTGGGGTCCTTAGAATAAGGATCCTACTATTTAGGGTGCCATTTTTTTCATTAGGGTCCCCTATTTTCCGAAACACCCTTTTATTGAGAAGATGGTGGTACTCCAAAGAGTGCACTCAGACGAGGGGCTCTGAGTTTAGGGTCTCGTGACTAGGATCTACCGGGTTGAGGAATACGGGGTTCAACTAGGTAATTGGCTTTGGGGTTTAGGTGTTTGGATTTACGGGAGTTTGGCTGTCGACCGGTTTCGGGTTTAAGATTTACAAGGTGTTGGGCTCAGGGGCTTAATTAGAGTTTTGGGTTTGGTGTTATTTTGGACTAAGGACTTCGGTGTCGGGGTTTGGGGTTTCGGCTTGGAGCTTTGGGTGCTTCGGATACTTGAGCGCGAACTGATCCATGATTTGAGAATTTGTTTCCCCACTTCGGCTTTGTTTCAACAAGTTGACCCTAAACCCCTAAACCCTAAACCCTAAGCTGCAGACGAATGGTCCTGGACTTGGGTGAAAGTGGTTGGGTTTTGAGAGATTCGAATGTGGAGTCGGGCCTAAGTACTTAAAGGATCATGGGACTTAGTAAGTAGGGTTATTATTAGGGAAAGTCTACTTATAACTACCCATCACCCCAATTAAGGTACTTGTAGCCTTACTTACTAAGTCCCATGATCCTCCAAGTAGCTGCAGGGGGTGTCTTGATCCAGATGGCCTACAGGTTGGGGTTCAGGGTCAAACATAGAACTCTGAAGAATTACGAGCATGAATGCTTTGCTTACTCCCACTAGAGTATAGTAGGAACCGGGAACCCTCATGTAAGTAATAAGGCCAGGCTAGCTTTGGTTTGGAGTGTTTTGGAGTTCAGGCTGCGGCCCCCGGTGTTCACCTGAAGGAACAGCAGACTTAGATAGCACGCGTTCACATAGCCGCTTCGACACAGCCAGAAGTAGCACTTAAATACTAAGTCCCGGGGTCCTAATGAAGAGGTGCTTTCGTGAGCTACTGCTACCGAGGAGGCGGCTAGGCAGAGTCCAACTTCCAAGTTTTCGGAAGCTACCAGGACGGGAGAATTGAATTGTGTGGCAAAGTCGAAATGGCCCGTTCGAAATGATCTCGAGCCTGTATACACTGTAGCGAACAACCCGACATAAAGCTACCCGACTCTGATATGTTTGCTGCTCCTGAATGCAAAATCCCAAACCTGTAAACGCTAAAACGCGTCCCTTAACCGTGCCCTCGAAGTAAGACTAAATGTCTGATCAGGTCGAGAACCAGATGACGCATCACTTTGGACGCGCCTGTGGTCCGGGTCGGTCATAGCGGGGGCGACGTGAAGATACTGCATGCCGCAAAGCCTACGTGAACTTAATGTAGGGTTATATGACATATTTTTTAGGGTTCTTCGAACCCCGAGCCTTGCCCAAAGCTATACGAAACCATAAAACTCAAAGTGAAATGTACGCTGCGAATGTTTAGAGGATCCGAAGATTCTCCTGAGGGTCCATGTACCCAAATGGTATATACTTTGGCCTTAAAGTAGTCCCTATATATAGGTACTTTGGGGCCAGAGTATATACTATTTGAGTACATGGACCCTTAGGGTTCTGCTCGACTCAACCCAATCCTTGCCAGCTTTCTGGGCTTCACCCGAATCGATATTCCAACGAGTCGCGTTTTGAGCACATTGAGCCCAGACACCCTGCTGTAGCGGATAGATGCAAACCTTGCCCCTACGTCGCAGTATTTGATCATCCGATCGTAGCGACTTTGTGGAAAGGCCATGTGTGGAGACTGATCAGGTGCCACTGTAGCGGTAGCACACCCTGTATCCCCCTCGATCCTGAAACGTCTGCATTGCAGATCTGCTGCTGTAGATACCCCTCGATTCCGATAGTCCGAACACCTCGACCGGAGCCTTTAAACATGCAACTGCCAAATCATCATCATCATCATCATCAAGGGGTTCGAATCGTTGGATTTTGGCTTCAAGCTTCGGGAGACGGCGTTCGTTTGAATGTTCTGCTGCGTGCAGTATCAGCTCCTCCATAATTAATGCCCCCTGCTGTGCTGCTGGACGTCTAGCGATGCGTCCGACTCTGCAGCCCCCGCAGGAGAGCCAAAAAGATGCGCATGACATGGGCCATTTTGGTGATTAGAATAGTGTTCAGCGGCACATTGGGGTTCGGATTCCGGCTGTGGGCGTTCACCGCTTTGGGGGCTTGTTCTGCGGAAAGGTTGAGATTTTCTGATCTGTTCTTGAGAAGGGTGTTGGATTTTTCACCCACCTGCGATTCTGGTCTGGGTTTGTTCGACATCTTGGATGTATATGGATCCTCCCTCCTTCCTTGTTCCCAAGCGCTGAGCATTGCATCCGAGCTGATCATGAAATCCAAGCATGTACGAAGCCCTGAAGGACCATTCCCTAAGGGTCCATGTACCCAATAGTATATACTTTGGCCTACTCCCTATACAGGTACATTGGGCCTAAAGTATGTACTATTTGGGTACGCGGTCCCTAAAACCCTGAACCCTAAACCCCTTATAAAGCCCTTATAGAACCCTTAAAAGGCACCCCTTAAAGGAACCCTGTTTGGTTACATGGGCCCTCAGAGTTGTTTTCGATGCACACGTGAAGGGCATGTACCAGGATTTATTTCGATCTACCACCCTTCATGCAAGTAGCGTATTCCATGTATCCGGGCCCCAAACCTGCATCCAAAGCCACTCCCTCTACCTAACCTAATTATGCAAAGTTTAAGTTGAAGTCTAAGTCCCAAACCCTAAATCCGAATTTCGACACCCTACACCTTAAGGGTCCATGTATTCAAACAGTACATACTCTGGGCCCAATGTACCCATACAGGGAATACTTTAAGGCCAGTGTATATACTATTTAGGTACATGGACCCTTAGGGTACAGCTTCGTGAAGGGATCTCCCCGGGATGTGGCGAATGCAGTGGATGCTCTCGGTCGCTTGCGTCGGGGGCCTTCGGGACAGGTCTAGGGCCTGGGGAATGTTTGGGGTTAAGGGTTCCCGAAGGGTCCATGTACCCAAATTCATTGTATACTTTGGCATTGGCCTTAAGGTACTCCCGATATTGGTACACTTGGCCTAAATATACATACTATTCGGGTACATGGACCCTCAGAAGTTGAGGGAAATCCAAGAGTCTGTAATGCCACCGTGCCTGCCGGTGCAAGCACAGTAGAGCCTGCATACTTGGAGGCCCAGGGGACTTGGTAAGTAAGGTTGTAAGTACTTTAATTTATAGGGTTATAAGTACTGTAGTTATAAGTAGATTTACCTTCATTACAACCCTAGTTACTAAGTCCCATGATCCTTCAAGTAAGGAAAGCTCGGACGCCCCTGTAAGGAAACCGGGTTCTTGTTGAAGAACTTGGTGCGAGTTGGTTCGAGTCCATAGTTAGGAAACCGTCTCTTATTTTTTGAGGTCCCTATGATGTCAACTGAAACTACGTTCCTTGAAAGTAACCCAGGCAAGGTAAGGCCCCTTTTGGGGGATCCATTCTTACGTGAGGAAGCTCTCCTGAGGGAAGGGATATTGGAGTTTCTTGGTGAAGTGAAGGGCTCAGGGCTCAGGAGTTCCCGTGTTTCGGATTGGTTTTGTGTGTCGGTTTTGTGTTGCTGTAAGGGTCCATGTTGCCCAGATAATATATACTTCAGCCTTGAAGTACTCCCTACAAAGGTACATTGGGCCCGATGTATATACGGTTCGCGTACATGGACCCTGAAACCCTAAACCCGTTATCTAAAATAAAGGAACCCTCAAAAGGCACCCCTTAAAGGAACCCCAGTTGTGACAGTGGCTGTTTTGCGGAGTGACAAACACGTCAGGGGGGTTGGGGGCGGGGGGATAGAAACCCGACCTGGACCTCTGAAATCCAATCCATATACTTCTAGGGTTCCGTGCTACGGTTTCCGTATCTGTATAGTTATTATGATTATGATTATTATTATGATTATTATGATTATTATTATTATTATGATTATTATTATTGTTATTATTATTATTATTATTATTGTTGTTGTTGTTGTTATTATTATTACTATTATTACTATTACTATATTGTTATTTTATTAGATTCTTATGATCTGTATATATATATATATATGCATACATGCATTATATCCTTCAAAGTTGGGGGCAGGCAGGTAAACCCTCAATCCGATGCGAGGGCTGTCACTGAGCCCATGTTCCGCGTGCCGGGGCTCGAGTTCCTACGGTACCGTCTGATTGAGAGGGTGAGCTTCCCTAACGGTCCATGCACCTAAATTGTATATACATTGGCCCCCAAGGTATATACTATTTGGGTACATGGACCCTTAGGGCTTCTGAAGATCCACACTCCCGAACAATCGTCAAAATAACAGTAGTACAAGGAGCAAACACATGGTTATCGTGGTGGCAGTAGAAAAGTATAGTAATATGTAAGCATAATGACCACAGTGTTCAGAACATGCTGATAGTAGAAATCGTAGTAATGCTGGCTAGTTGGATGGTAAATCAGAGATCGTCAACGGAAGCCCTGCAAGGAAACACAAGCCTTGAAAACCCTAAGCCCTAAGCCCTGAACGCTCAAAACCCCAAACCCTGAACCCATAAACCCTAAACCCCTAATCCTAAACCCCTAAACCCTGGACCCTAAACCCCTAAATCCTAGACCCGAAATCCCGAAACCGTAAACACTAAACGGCTTCTGGCACTTTTCGAACTGAGGCCTTCGTTGCGAGACATTGCTGGAAGCGCTGGCGACGCCTCTTGCCAGACCTCGGTTGGAGATCGTTTACCCCTAAGGGTCCATGTGTCCAAATGATGTATAATTTGGGCCCAATGTACCTATATAGGGAGTACTTTAAGGCCAAAGTACATAGGGTTAGGGCTCTAGAATGCTAGGATGTTGGGGTGTGGGGCTTAGGCTTTGTAAGGACCCTGCGCCCTAAAACGTTGGGTTGTAGAGTTCAGGGTTTAGGGTTTCAGCATTTTGTGTTCGGAGTGGAACCCCGGAGAAAGGGTTCGCAGAACTCGCCTTGGAGGTTTGGGCATCGCCTTCGGGGTGTAGTTTTGGGTTCTTGTGTTGGGGGCAGGGTCTCGGATTTTTGGTGTTTAGTGCCTCTCTTCCAAACACCCGGCGGACAAGCAGAAAAGATCTTGAAAAAAATGCGGCAGCAAAAGCCCTCACGACTACTCAGCACAACGTATTCTCGAGGAACCGAGCCTGTCTTACACATCTTTGGAGACCCGGAGCCCTCAGAATCCGAGGATGTTAGTTCATTTTGTGGCATTATCCTCACTGAGCGTACCTTTATGAAAATGCCGCCACAGTAAACTACACGTTTACCTTCATTCCCTGAGCACACACCTATGCGCCGAATCCTTAACCGCCTTACCCTGTGTAGTTTATCCCTCAACGAAAGCGGATATACTCAACCGTAACAGCAAGAACATCAGCGGAGGCAGTAAGAAAAAAGCGTGATACGAGAGCGCCGAAGACTCTGTGTATCACCTGCCTCAAATATTTGAAGCGGAGAGACGACCCTGTGGAGTGCTACGAGGCTTTGGAGGAGCTCAGCGACGAGGAGGATTGGCAGGACTTCCGTAGGAGTACAAAGGCCTGCAAGAGCTGGAGCAGAATTTTTGACTTGTGCTCCAGCTCTTAGAGAAGTACAAGCCGGTGGACGACGATGAGGCACAAAGCGTCAACCCCCAACCTTAATTAGCCGCAACGCGTTCTAGAACCCTTTGAAAGCCCTCTGTCCCTAGCCCCGAAACCCTAAACCCCAAACCGACTCGAATCCTCAGAGCCCTAAAAGGAACCCCTTGTTCTCTAGGTTTGTGCCGACGCAGCTCGAGAAGTTCGGGCCGAAAGATGTCGTCGGAGTGGCTGTGGCCTTGGGGAGACTTCAGGCCGGTTCCTCACACTCTCTCTCTCTCTCTCTCTCTCTCTCTCTCTCTCTCTCTCTGTAAACATATATATATATATATATATATGTATAAATTGTATTATATCTGCACATCCAGAAAGACATATATTTTTGTGCATTTATATGTAGAGCTTTATCTGTTTTCTGTTTATGCCTCTCTCTTTACATCTATGATTAAACGTTTTGCGTCAGATTTGGATTTCGTACATGTAACAAACACATATATATATATATATATGCGTGTTTACATATGCATATGTATGTATATATATATATATATGTATATATATATATATATATATACATGCTGATATGCATCATTCTATATCTAAATCGGGTTACGTTTTTTTTTTAAGTTGAGGGTCTAGGGCTTTAAGGGTTCAAAGGCTTCTCGGCAGGGTTTTGATAACTAGGCTTTAGGGCAAGGTTTAAACGTTTAGGTTGTTAGGCAAGGGCTTAAGGGTTTTAGGGAATAAAGTTTTTGAGGGTTCACGGTTTGGGGTTCAGGGGTTTGGAGATTAAACATTAAGGGTTTAAGGGTCCAGGACCGTTAAGGGTTCATTATAGTTTCGGGTTTAGTGCCGTCCGTGTAGCATCTTCTTCCCCTTTGCTCGGGCTCTTGTTTAAATACATAGTGAAGCACCTAAAGCCTAAAGTCAACCCAGACCATGACCTTCCTGACACTTAGACAAGCCCCGCCCTCAAACCTGTCAACCTGTTAGCCATGAGCTTTACATTTCTCGAACCGCCGTGTATTTGTATGGGTGCATAGGAGCCGCATCGCATTGCTTTCGTCAGAACCGAACACCACAGAATCCCACCTCCAGGATGGGGTGTTCAATGTTCAGATCTCTTTCGAGATTGTGGCTTTCATGGTTCAGGGTTGTGGTCTTCTGGCAGGAGCGCGATGATGCAACCTTGTTGGCTCTGGCTGGGCTGCCACCTCAGCATCCGAGAGCTTCATATAGGGAGTACTTTAACGCCAATGTATATACTATTTAGGTACATGGACCCTTATGGTAACCGTTATCAAGAAAAAGGGAGCCGCTAAGGCACTGACACATTGCTTGGCACTCATGTCTCCTGTTGGATCTCGCTGTCAAACAGAGCAGCTTGATCCTGAATCATAGGGTCGGAGCCTTTGAAGGGGTGCTGTTCGTTGTGATGTGGCTCTTGGGGCGAGTATTGAGGTCGGAATAGATAGTGTATCCCTCCTATAGTCCCTATCTATGATTGTACTTTTATTATATCCCGCCAAACCACATTCTGTAAGGCCTCCATACTACGTACTGCAAGCCCGGAGCTTGAATGAGCAGAAGCCTGCTTGAGGCTGGCTACCATGGACTTGCACAAGTACTCTGTGAGCCCGCCCCTGAGCTCTCAGGGAGACAGGTCGGAGCGGCACATTGTCGCTTTGACATTGAAAGCAGGCCCCCATCGATTGCTGTAGATGAAAGTGGCGGAGACCCGAACAGCTCCTGCATGCCCCGGACACTTGCCCTGCTTGCAAACTGTATGCCACCCGCGTGCCCGTAGCGGGTGGGTCACTCCCTGGGCAATTTTGAAGAGAGTCAGGAATACCTGCGCTCACGCCTTCGTATGCCACCCATGCCTTACACCGCCCTTACAGTAAAAGCCAGAAAGTTGGAATATGATTATCCTAAACCCTGTATGGTAAATTATAAGGTATCCTACCCTGAAACCATATTCTTTCTGGAGTTCCCTCTACTGCTTGATCTCGCAAGCCCGACAGACCCGAAGCCTGGGCCCCGTGCTCCCGTCAAACTGGATTTCAAGGCCCCCAGACTCGCGACTCGGTTTAGGGTTTAGGGTTTAGGGTATATAAAGTTTCTGGTCGAAGCACGAAGCATTGAATGTCGTTAGTCCGGGGGGGGGTGAAATATTGCCGGGACTCTGTCGTGGAGTGGTTGGATGTTCTTGGTCAGGATGCGAACACACTTGTTGTCGGAACTCGTTTTGCCACAACTGGGGTTTCGGATTTGGGGTCGGATTTGTTTACACTGTCGAGCCACTCGAGGCCTCGTTTGCCACAGCCGACCAACCCTCTAAACCCTAAGCCCTAAAACCTAAACACCCCAAACCATAGAACCTAGAATCCCAAAACCCGAAACCCTCTAAACCCAAGCCCTAAACCCTGAACCCTCTAAACCCTATAAGCCCCAGACCCCAAACCCTCTAAACCCTGAGCCCTAAACACTATAAGCCCTGATTAAGCCCTTAATTCTCTAAGCCCTCAACCCTTAACCCTATAAGCCCCAAACCCTAAACCCGACAAACTCGCCCAGGTCAAATCGCTGCCCTGCTCACCGCCTTTGCACGCGTCCGCGTGCGAGAGGTGGTCCGGTTTCAGAGCCAACTCCCTAAAAAACCCCTAAACCCCTAAACCCCTAAACCCCAAACCCCCAAACCCCTAAACCCCTAAACCCCTAAACCCCAAACCCAAACCCCAAACCCCTAAACCCTAAAACCCTTCAACCCCTAAACCCTAAACTTCTAAACATCAACAGTTCCTCCATCGGCAGTGTCGGATTTGCTAGGGCAGTCAGGGCTAGGTTTCTCGTTCGTTTACCTTTGACTACGGTTGATGACATAAATCCTGCAATACCTTAAGGACCCTAAACTATGGGAATTATGGTATATTCCTTATTACGGGTAATGCAGGATTTATATCATCAACCGTGGGGCTTAAAATAGCCCAAAAGCCTTTTATAGTATGGTCTTTGGGCCCAAGAGCCTTAATATATGAGTCCTTCGATCCCTAGGGTGTTGCTGACAGCTGACAAATTCTGCAGTCGAAGTTGTCCTGTGTGCTGAGTGACAGGTTCTGTTTTGTTAGTGAAGGGCGAATCATTTGTCATCATTCCGAGAAAGAGACAGCTCTGGAGCATGAAAGAACACAGCATGTGAGTGCATCCAATGATATCCAGGATGAGACGTGTCTGGTAGTTTGTGGGCCTAAGCTTCAACGTCTCTGTTCAGTGCTTGGACATCCCCAGCACAAGTCAGGCTTCCTGCTGTAAACCCCAAAGCCCTTGAACCTAAATTGTCAGCCAGAAAACTAAGCCCTGAAATTGTGAAGCCTTACCTGAAGCTGTGGATGTCATCGTAGGTTTCCATGGGGCTTACTTTTGGGGTCCAGGAATTTGGAATTTAGGGGTGGTTCTTGTTCCGGCGTGCTTTGTTCTCGGAATATGGCATGGTGATCTCTGTAGTTTGAACGGCAAGCCGGCATGGCTCAAGCAGGATCTTTTGTTTTGATCGAAAAGTGGAGTCTACAGACAGTAGTCGGCCATGGCAGCTGACGACCCAGTTACAGCCAGCCCGCTGCGGAGAGCATGCGTCCCCGAAGCCCTAAATTCTGAGCCGAAAGCCCCTAACCCCTTAAAGATTAGAAATCTCGAACCCGGCCCGTGCAGTTCTACACAAATTGTTCCCTAATATTCCTTCTTGCAAGTATAGTATGATATACACCAAAGCCTGAAAAGAGGCAGGTCTCCGTAACCCCCACATGCCCAGCCAACACAAAGTCCAAACTCGCAAGCTCGGTGCCACGATTCCTTTCTGTTGCCATGTTTTATTGCTATCATTGCGGTTATGAATACCTATTATATAAGCAGACCCCAAACGCTGAACCTCGCGCATGCAACTCCAGACTACATGTTTTGACCCTGGTAATTTGGGCGCCATGGCTCCTACAGACGACTGGAGCAAGGCAGCCGTCCTTCTTGTGATGGAGCTGAGAGCAGGGTTCATGGTTATTGTTTTGGGTTGAAGGGTTTAGGATTTAAGGGTTCAGGGTTTATTGCTTTGGATTGAAAGGTTTATAGGGTTTAAGGGTTCAGGGTTTAGGATGAATTACTTTTGGATTGAAGATTTGGGGTAACGGGTAGACGGTGCAAGCAACATCTATCATGGAGGGACAAGAGTTACAGTAAACCCCATAAAGTTGGAAACCGGGTTAAGGCCAAATAGAGCTAGGATTCCCTATACATTACTCTTAAGGATTGAGGCTATTGGGTTTGCAACTGTTGGGCTTCTACTGTAGGTTCATGCTGGCTCTATGAAAGGGTGATTGGAGGCCTCTGGCAGTCTTTGATTCTGAACAGTTTGGGCTTGGGACATCTGGGTGGTTGTCAAATGTTGAGTCTCTTTTGGGGTACCCTAAATAATAGGTGCCTTATTGTAACAGGGACCCCAAAAGGGACCATAATTTAGACAACCGCCCATCTGACAAAACCTGTCACAAAGCTACACAGCTGTGGCAGCATGTGTGTTGCAACTTCGATGAAACCTCCAATACTTTTTCTGCCAGCTATGCCGGTCGTAATTAGCAAGACTGGTCTGACCAATCTGATCAACAAAGCGTTCCTACTGCGGTATGTTCGTCAGATTTCCTGCGCCGGCATTTTCAGTACAAGCACATCGTATTACCGTTGGTGTGAAGTGTTCGGGGTTTCGATGGCAAGGCTTGATGTGGCCTCTAGGACATTCAACATGCAGGTCCTGCTAGGACTCCTCAGTATTCTCTCATGGAAGATGCAATATGAGTGCCGTTGTAGTGATCCTTTCGTATAGGTGGCACCCCAAACTGGACCGTGCTCTGTCAGACGACTCATATTGCTCACATGGAAGCCCCGTTTATTTTCATTCAGGCACGTGCAGTGTAGTGCTCCGTACGTCTTCGACCCTGAACTAGCGCCCCATCGCGGTGGAGTTGAGGCTTCAACTTTAGAGAGTGTGGTTGCGAGGCTTTTGGGCCTACTGTTTGCGATGTTTAGGGTTCAGGGGTTGGCATTTTGGTGGACGCATCAGTCGGGACACCGTTTTTGTTATTGACATTAGTCTTGTTCTTTGTGTGTCCACTGCTATTGTTATAATGCAATAATATTAAATATTCAGCATCGTGTAGTGAAGCCAAACAGAATGCTCGCGCTGCAGCCCTTCAGGGCGACCTCCATGGAAAACGGAGAAGAGAAGCCTCGAATCATAAACACTTGAACCTCCACACGCTCTCGTCCGCAACTGTCCGTGGCTCCCTCTTGCAGGCAGGGGAAATCCTTGACCCCGCTGAGTTCGCTGACGGAGACGCCTCTTTGGAGGAGGCCATTGGCCATTCCATGAAAAATGTCAGCCGCACGCATACCCTGAAAGGCTGACAGCTTACTCGTCGTCTTGGTCATAACCATCACCATAAAATCCCACGCGCAGAATGAACTCTGTTTGTACATATATACAAACATACATCATATAAAGTATGTTCGTCTTCGCAGACCTCATAGACAGTCCAAGGCACAGGAGAGGTGGCGAGATAAAGAGATGGATGAGCATATCGCCATCGACGTGTGCTGACATAGGTCATCACGTAAACGATCGTAGTCGTGTGTGATCACGTTGTGCATGTGTGATGTATGTAGCATATGTACGCATGCAGGCCTGTATGTATGTATGTATGTATGTATGTATGTATGTATGTATGTATGTATGATTATGTATGTACGTATGTATGTATGTATGTATGTGTATGGAACTCTGTATCTATGTATCTGTGTATCTTTGTATGCATGCACGTATGTATGCATGTGGGTATGTAGGGCTGTAGGTGTGTAGGTATGTAGGTATGTGCGGTATATGTATGCATGCATGTATGTAAGTGTGTATGTACAGATGTATGTGCACGTACATGTGTTCACGCGTGTGCATGTTATTCTTTATTATGTTACACGGGGTGCTGCCATTTTCGTGGTGTTATGTTATGCGAGTTTGTGCAATGCTATGTTATGCTAGGCTGTGTTGTGCTATGTGAGTTCGCATCATTGTTGTCACGGCATGCTGCATTCTGCTATTGTTACGTGGTACGATATAGTGTCTTTATAATTGTTTGTTACTCTGCTATAGTATGGCTTCAATGTGTTATATGATGGTATGTGTTGTTATTCTATGATACGTTATGCTAGCTTCGGTCAGGTTATGTTAGGTTATGTTGTATAGGCAACAGCCCTAAGCCCTTTTCCCCTAAACCCTAAGGCCATCAGCTGTGTGCCCACAGTTGTGGGTACAGAAAGAGGTCTGATCGACCCGGATTGTGACGGCATACAGTAAAGGGATTAGAGTTAGGCCACATGCGTTTCTCTCGCGGAAGGACAAACCCCTGTCATGGCATCTCTTGTTTGTTGATCCTGACGGTGTGTTGTGTTTTGTGCAGGCATGCGAGTGCAGGCAAGTGAATGTGGTGATATTTTTGCATGTACTCCGCGTCCGTCTTCGTGTTTTCGCTGCACATGCCCGAGACACGGACGGTCCCAGGCAATCCTGGAGCTGTGCAGGGTCTCGTGATGTTGAAAACAGTTAGTAAGATCGCAGTACAGACATGAAGACAGCAGAAACAGCCTGTAGCAGACGAGAGTTGGTGCAGATCCCGGCATCTGAGCATTATGTCAGGCTTTGTCGCTAGACGTAGATTGACGTTTTACTCTGCGCGTAGGACTTCGGAATTGTGGTTTCGGGCCTGCGGAGCTCTCGAGTTTAGGGGCAGCTGCAGAGCGCAGGAAAGTCTAGGGGTGTCGTCCATCCTGCTGGACACTTTCACGCAACTTGTACCTAGAGCACCTTCGACATTTTCAAGACAGAGGGCATGCAGGAGCTGTTCTGACTTCCACAAAGAGCGCGGTCGGGCCATACGGTTGATGATATAAATCCCGCATTACCCAGAACAAGGAATGTACCATAATTCCCATGATGTAGGGCTGCGCAGTTGGGTTCATTCATGAGTTTTTAGGGTTCCAGCCTTCGACATGGGTTCCCAAAGGGTCCAAAGTACCTATATAGTAGAATGTAGGGTTTCTATATTAGGAATTACTGCTATGATTTAGGGAAGTACCCCCCCCAGAACAGTACCCAGGACCCTTTGGGGTTGCAGGGCCTTCAGGATTTTGCTTTGATCCGGAATCCGGGGTCAGAGTTCGGTTCGGAAAGTGTTGCTGCTTGCTTTTTGTAAGCCCAAAGGGTCCTGGGTATTGTTATGGGGGATACGTGCCCAAACCATAAGCGTAGTCCCTAATTTAGAAACCCTACATTCTACTACATAGGTGCGTTGGACCCTTTGGGAAGAAGTTCTTGCACCACAAGCTAAAACAGTCTTGTATGCAACAAACTGTCCGTGAGGTGTTTTCCGTGGCTTTCGGCAAACTGGGTGTCCAGAAGAAGAGCCAGGTGGGCTGAAGCGGTTAAGGGTTTGGGTTTTGTGCACATATAATCATATACATATACACATATGCATAATGCATGCATATGCACAAATAAATACACATAGGACTTATACATATATGTCTATATATATATATATATACATATATACACACATGTATATACATGTGTGTCACGTTTACTTGCGTGTTAGGGGCGTCCCTTCAAATGCCCTTACTCCTTTGCATTCTCAGCTGCTTCCATACAGGCTGATAGCCAAGTCTCTGAGTAAGACAGAGGTTTCTGTGAGACAAGGCGCAGGGATTTCAGCTAGGCAGACTTTTCTACAGGTTAGATCATGGTTTCAAGAGTTCTGATTGTAAAGGCTCTGCATTGCTTGGTTTGGACGGGCACTTGGAATTCCCATGCCTACACCCCTCGGGGCTAGCCCCTCTCAAGCCCAAGTGTCATGTCCCAAATCTCTGTTCCTACTCCTAAACTCTGGACTTTAAATCCATGAACTATGAGAGCAGAAGGCATATCCCGTCCCCAAAGATGCCGTGGCAGCGCCGAAGTGGGTCGCCCAGAGGGTACTTGTTTCGGGTTCCAGGCCTCAAAATTTACGTGCTTGGTTGAGGGTTAGGGTTGATGATTGAGGAATTTTAGGTCTTACTGGGGAGTTGTCGCGAGCTTAGATGTAAAGTTATGGTTTTCGTGTGTTTTCAGTTTGTACTCCCTCTTGGCCGTTCTTGCTCTCTCTCTCTCTCTCTCTCTCTCTCTCTCTCTCTCTCTTTCTCTCTCTCTCTCTCTCTCTGCCTCTCTCTCTCTCTCTCTCTCTCTCTCTCTCTCTCTCTCTCCCTCGAACCCACTATATCAAGCCTAACGGGGCCTAAAGGCTACCAGCCAGTTCAAGCCCCGAAGCTATTTCAATGAAACACTAAAGCTGAAGCTGTCAGTCTGCTACGAGTACAGCTATAGTTCAGGGTTTAAGTTTTAGGGTGCAGCGGCCTTCAGTTCAAGATGTTATAGGGATGTTCGGGATGCAGAGTTTGTTTGTAGATATTCCTGAACCTTCATGGACCCGAGCATTTCTCACCCCTGGCCGTCATCATTTTGGATTTTCTGAAACCTGTAGACAGCGATATTGATCAAGATGACATGGGGTTATGTGCAGAATCCTTGCCATGACAGTTTATCTCCGTGACATACTTGCCACACTGAGTACTGGCTCAACGGTAGAGCAAAGACGCAGGGATCTCCTGAAGGCCCGCCCGTGGATGCTACAAGGGTCCTATAACGCTAAGGGTCCATGTACCCACATAGTATATACTTTGGGCCCAATGTACCCATAACTTTAAGGCCAATGTATATACTATTTAGGTACATGGACTCTTAGGGTAATATGGTTCAGGAAATTCCGGGTTTGTATTGCGCGTTGCCGCTTCTCTTTATTTGTCAACAGCATCTGCAAGAAACCCAAAACCCAAACCCTAAAGCCTTAGTTAGCCGTAAGGATGCAGAGTTTCTGTGTTAATACACAGGGGGGGGGGGGGCTGGATGAGCCCCTGCAGCATTCCCTGAAGATCCCTATTTCTGCCATATTTATACTATAAATGCTCAAGCAATAATTACGGGTTGAGTCTGGGGTTGTGGAACGCTGCTCCGCCACCGAGATTTCCGGCAGTCTGGAAGCCCGATTGCTCTCTTGCATCGCGCCTGTGAGCACCGCATCACGACTGAGTGACGGCATCCCAAATCCTTGCAAAGACATCGGTAAGGTTTTTCTATGCATCACAGTTTGCATCCCATCGCTTGAAGGTTCAAGATGATGGCTACACATATCAAAAAAGGGGCGACAGTTGCTATGTCCCCTGATCGTCCCAGTACACCTTCCAAGACTTGGCTGAGCTTGCAAGTTTCAGACAAGAAGCTGTCGCCTTTCGAAGATCGAAAGCTGTTGCTGCGAGGCCCAAGCCTGCGGTCGCGCGGGCGCCGAAGCCTCCTGCAGAACCGGTAAAGCCGGTTGCGGCTGTGCCACCGTCACCAGTCCGGGAGGAGCTGGAGGGTTAGAAAAGGTCCTTCAACCGCCGTAGCTGCTGCTTTTATATGGCACAGGCTCGACAGAATAGCTCTGGCTGTAAACAGAAAGCTGATTCGCGAGGTTTAGCACAAGCAGGCTTGTATCTTGAAGTCATGAACTTTCCGACTGTCTCTGCTTCAGCCAAATCCTTGGTGCACGGAAATGAAGTATCCAAACCCCCAGCACAAGCATTCTGACTATTCATTGTTGAGGTCCCTAAGCCTAAACCTTAAAACGTAAAACGACTAGGATGCCCAGTAGTACCCTTATTCCCTTTTTGTAGTCCTAGGTTCCTTATAAAGTTACCCAATACCAAAAAGAGAGGCCTTTTTATTCTTAGGCTACTGGGTATCCTAGACGACATTCAGCTTAAGATTTCGAAAACGAGCAGACCCATGTTCTGTCTGGTGCTTAGCAGGCAATGGGTCAATGGATCCCTATGATAGTCCTTAAGGTCCCCTATACGGTTGATGATATAAATCCTGCATTACCTTACGGTCCCTAAACTATGGGAATTATGGTCTATTCCTTATCATAGGTCATGCAGGATTTATATCATCAACCGTAGTAGCCCCAAGAACCCTTTCCCCCATACCCGACTGAGAACCAGACAGCCTACTAAGAACCCTAAAGCCCCATAGTATAACCCTTATCTACTATTTGCTTAAGAACCCCCAAAAAATAAAAAAATATATTCCTTATAGGGATAATATAGGGACTATCATTTTTTATTTTTTGGGGGGTTCTTAAGCAAATAGTAGTTATAGTAGCCCTTAAAGGAACCCTTGAAGGAGCCCCATACCCTACAAAGAACCAGACAGTGTTTGTTGATGTGCGTCATCTCAAGACTGCTACGGATGATGATGTAAATCCTGTGGGTTCCTTTAAAGGGATCTATAAGGGTACTTTTCTAAGGGGTTTCTTTAAGGGATCTATAGGACTTTAAGGTGTACGGCAGTGTAGGGTTTGGGGATATAAATCCTGCATTACCCATAATAAGGAGTATACCATAAGTCCCATAGTTTAGGGACCGTAAGGTAATGCAGGATTTATATCATCAACAGTATTTCGGACGGGCCGGAATTCGAGTCCTTGCCTCAGCTAAGTGTGAGTCTCGACTCAGTGGTTCTAACCGTCAGGGCGTTTTTGGGTTTGCGACTTAGGTATCAGCCGCAATTCGAGTCCTTGCCTCAGCTAAGTGTGAGTCTCGACTCAGTGGTTCTAACCGTCAGGGCGTTTTTGGGTTTGCGACTTAGGTATCCGGATTGGTGGACAATGACACACACGGCCAAGGCTTCAGACTCATTGTGAACGACTTGTGGATTAATTGCGTGGACAGGTTTATGATCGTGAACGCGACCTTCTGAAAGACGTCGGCGAAGGCCGGTCTTTCTATGATCTCTGCCAGCTGGTATTGGACCATGTCACGAGGCGACTTCGTCTACGAAGTTTACGAGAAGGTTGGCTAGAAATATAATTGAATAAAAGTATAAATGCACTAGAGAAGTTTTACTTGTGCGAGGTTGAAGCCTGGCCAACAACATCATGCGACCCCTTCCGCATCGCCACCGAGCTGGTCATTGAGCACCGCTTGAGGCCGGAAACTTGCATTTGTGTTTTGCCTTTTCCCGCGAGTTCGATCGGCAGGGTGATGAAGTGGTATGCCCAGTGGCTGGAGCTGGACGATGTGCAAGGGCCTTACTATTCGACTGTTAGGGTGTTCATGCCTCTTCGGTGAGGCGCCAGCTGACGAAGCATGGGGCCGATGGATACATCCTGCAATGGATGCGGAAGCCCGCGCTGAAGAAGCGTCCGATGCTTAGAAAGTCACTGCCAAAACCGGCGATTCGAAGACTTGAACCATCAGGACGGCGGATGGAGGCGTGAGCGGATGCGAAGGTTCATCTTCCATACAAAAAGCGACCAAATACAAAATCACAATACACATATACAAACATATACATTCCTCTGGTTTTATAGGTATGTAGACATATATATATATATATATATATATATATATATATACAAATACAAAGAAAGAGTGAGATAGAGAGATTTCGTTTCGAATCAATGTTTTATGTTGCGTACGTTGGTGCTCGTTACACACATGTATACACGCTTCTGCTTTTGCAGCCGCTGTACGATGTTGAATGTACAATTTTATTCTCATCCTTAACGTTTTTTCGGAAATTGAAGATCTCAGGATTGAATGCATTTCACGTATATATATATATATATATATATTTTTATATTTCCGCACATCGGTAACGTCTATGTGCGTTTTGCTCTAGTCCGCAAGAAACAGAGTTGGTTTGGCTTGCGATTTGTTGAAATCTGGCCAAATCCAAAACGCACATCGGTGACTTCTATGTGCGTTTTGCTCCTGTCCGCAAGAAACAAGAGTTGGTCTGGCTTGCGATTTGTTGAAATGTGGCCAAATCCAAAACGCACATCGGTAACGTCTATGTGCGTTTTGCTCTAGTCAGCAAAAAACAGAGTTGGTTTGGCTTGCGATTTGTTGAAATGTGGCCAAATCCAAAACGCACATCGGTGACTTCTATGTGCGTTTTGCTCCTGTCCGCAAGAAACAAGAGTTTGTCTGGCTTGCGATTTGTTGAAATGTGGCCAAATCCAAAACGCACATGGATAACATCTATGTGCGTTTTGCTCTTGTCCGCAAGAAACAGAGTTGGTTTGGCTTCGGATTTGTTGAAATCTGGCCAAGTCCAAAACGCACATCGGTGACTTCTATGTGCGTTTTGCTCCTGTCCGCAAGAAACAAGAGTTGGTCTGGCTTGCGATTTGTTGAAATGTGGCCAAATCCAAAACGCACATCGGGAACGTCTATGTGCGTTTTGCTCTTGTCCGCAAGAAACAGAGTTGGTTTGGCTTGCGATTTGTTGAAATCTGGCCAAGTCCAAAACGCACATCGGTGACTTCTATGTGCGTTTTGCTCCTGTCCGCAAGAAACAAGAGTTGGTCTGGCTTGCGATTTGTTGAAATGTGGCCAAATCCAAAACGCACATCGGGAACGTCTATGTGCGTTTTGCTCTTGTCCGCAAGAAACAGAGTTGGTTTGGCTTGCGATTTGTTGAAATCAGGCCCTAAGGGCCTAGATTAATGGCTGGGTCCGGCCCAACCTGCTCCCCCTCCTCGGTTAGACTATGGCTGTCCTCGGTAGATCCTGCTCCCCCTCCTTGGTTAGACTATGGCAGTTCTTGGTAGATCAAGACATACATTTCAAGGCTCGGAGCAAGAGCTCAAGTGAAGTGAAATGTTGATGAGCTGAAACGGTGTAGGTGAATTTGAATGCCTTTACAAACCTCCCATTTCGGCCCGAGAATGGGGGTTTGTCCAAGCCTGATTTTTAGCATTTTACCAACCCCCCAATTCGGCTCGAGAATGGAGGTTTGTCCAAGCCTGATTTTTTGCGGTTTCTAACCCCAGGCGGTGAAGTGAAATGTTGATGAGATGAAACGGTGTAAGTGAATTTGAAGGCCTTAGCTTTAAGCAAGGTTTGAGTTACTTGAAGACTAAGCCCCAAGCGGGATGTAAGTAAGTGGAGGCCTGAGCCCCAAGCGGGGTTGATGAGAATTGAAGGCTTGAGACCCAAGCAAGTTTAAGTCGTGTCCCCAAACGTCGGCGCTGGAAAGTTGGTCACAGCCACGGGCTTGCAACAGTAACGTAATCGTGTCCCCAAACCTTGTCGTCGGAAAGTTGCTCACGGCCACAGGCTTGCGATGGTAAGGTAATCGTGTCCCCAAACCTCGTCGCCGGAACCGATGTGCGTTTCGAATTCGGCCAGAGCTGTAAACCAAATCGTTGTTTCTTCGATAACAAAGCAACTCCGCGGGGATTACTTTCTGCTGTTGTTGCTGCCTTTCTTGTATATATGTGGACGAGATGTTCGCTTGGCATCCGCGTGAGAAGTTGTGCTCCTGCAGTGTATTTGGTCCGGTCACAAGCCGCGGTCTTGCAGAGATTCACCACTGCTAGGACTTACGGAATTCGTCGGCTCGTGTCTGAAGAAATCCATTGTTCTGTGACATTGACACAAACCATTTTTTGTAAAAGGCCTTTTAGCTTCGAGCGAGATTTGAGTGAATTGAGGGCGATTTCTTGCGTGGTTCAAGTGAGTTGAAACAAGGCCTTATTTGTTGGGTTATGATGCAACGCAAGTTCAGGTGAATTGACCTAGCCCCAAGCGGGATTTAAGTAAATCCAAGGCCTCAGTGCCAAGTGCGGGTATGAGTGAAGTCAAAACTCGAGACGACACAGGTTGGCAGATTAGTTGAATCAGTGTGATGCACGGTCGACCTGAGAGCATACTTTTTGCGGCTCAAGAGTGCAGTCGGACATCTCTAGGGTCACAATCTCCGCCGCACGCGTCTTGCTTCGTGCTGCACTCGACACCGTCCTGTTCCGGCAAGCAGCAATACACGGGGTGCGCAAAGGTCCGAGGATGTCGGCCTTCGCCAACAGACCCGCAGCCAATCACGGCCTCGAACCTACAGCTCCAACACAGCTCTGCGCACAACGTGACAATCGAATGTTACCGAGGTCCTCTGGCATACCACGTGCGAACCCAAGAGCCGTTCGACCTCAAGAGCAGTCCCGACAATAACGAGGTCGGATTTGCACAGATGCTGGACATCGAGCGCGAGGCGGGAGTTAGCTAGGGGTTAAACGGCATGTCCGACCCGAAGAAATGACTACATGCGCGTGCACATGAATGTACACAGGTGTATACAGAATGTAGAAAAATACATACACATATACATATAATGTTGATATATATATATATATATATATATGCACATATGCACACATTTGCGAACATCCGCGCTGTACCGTGCTTAAAATGTTGTTTAGCCAGTGTTAGACTCGACCGCGCACAGCCAATTGTATCGTATCGATTGTGAGGCGAAGCTCCGGCACGGACCTTTCGAAACGTTACCCTTGTCCACAGCAGGTGTACCTTTTTAAATCTAGCTTCACATGAGTCGGACGACAGCACACGGTGTTGTCACGACGGCGAAGAATATACAGTTTATGCTGCTTCCTGGCATTACAAATGTTGCGAGGAGGTGAAGCAACTTTGGCTAGGGGCCATTACTACAACGTCCCGGCCTCGGCGGCCCGGGTACAATAGCAAGAGTGTGAATGACCGCTTAGGATGATGCAATCGGCCACGGACGCCGGCTTTCCGAACGAGTCCCACTTCGTGCCGGGCACTCATTAGCTCTATCGCTGTTTCGGTGGCTTATCCAAAAAAGGAAACGGGTTCGAACTAAGTTGTAAGCGCATCACGGGCTTGGTCATCGGCTCTGTGGGCCTTGTTTTAAGTGGCTCACCTAAGCAGGTGTGCGAAGGTTGTAGGCGCATTTGGGTTCAGTCCCGGGATATCTTCAGCGACTTAGCAAAACAAGCGTTGGAACGATATTTATGCGCATTCAGATTTGTCAGTTCCGTCGGTATCCTCGGTGGTGTGTCTCAAGTAGGCCAAGAAATGCCGCGGTGTGACGAAACCAAATGCATTTCTTCTCGACTAGGCTCTTCAACACGACGGACGACATCGAGAACTGGCCCGGCACCACTTGGTCCAGATCCTGAGCACTGCCGAATACAGCCCGAGGCTGGCACGAACGAGCTACTCCTTCTTTTACTGCGACGCGGACTTCGAAGAAAGCACGCAAGGACCTCGAACCTGCGCGAGACTCTTAACTTTGCTGCGCCAGCTGAGGCACCTGGCTCGAATGATGAGGTCGTGGCTGTTCGGAGATTGCAGGCCGAAGCGTATTTTCATATGCCTTTACGCAGAGACTCCAATATCCCTTACTTAAGGAATATACCTTAGATTATATATCCTTTAATCAAGGAATGTAGCTTCAAATATTGTAGGATCCCAAACATGATTGAAGAATATTCCGTAATTAATTATAAGTTCATATATTGGAGTCTCTGGGTGCTGCACAGGCCCAACAGCGGCATCAGGACGTGAAGTCTGAAGACAGATAGCCCTGTTTGCCTGAAGTGTTCCGAAAACAGCCACATCCACGGCACTCCGGGCGAACTGTTACAGTTTTTCAGGCACCTGCAACACCAGACCCTAAGTGCTCGAGGATACCAGCCGTGCTGGCGATGCGGAGGCAATCCTGGCAAAGTTGAAAGCTCAGAAAGAGCAGGCCTGGTCTCAGTTGCCAGAGAATTCGAAAGAGTGAGCCCCGGTTTTTTGTCATAGTTGTGTAACATTTTACATCTTATGATTTATGAGTATTGAAGCCCCAAGAGGAATACAAATGTATATTTCTAACCCTATGCCAACCATGAACTAGGGTTGAGGGTTTAGGGCACAAGGTTTAGGGTTGAGGTAGTGTGCAGGCAATAGTCATTAAACCAATGTCGACTTGGCTTGGTTTCCAGTGCTTGGGCAGCATGCCACAGCTTAAGCGATGAGGGCTTCAGCCTGTCAGCCTCCACCTTTCTCCCAAATGGCCTACCGTTTTAAGCACTATCATGGAAGGAAATCATACTGGGGAGCCCTGAAAGGGAAGGGTTCATGGGGTCGAGGTAGAGCCCAGCTTCACCGCTCCGGGGCTTTGGACATTCTTGGGCTAGGGTTGGCGGTGTTTAGTCTGCCAGAGTGGAGATTCAATGTCACCTAGATCTGGGAGTTAGGATTAGGGGGACCCTTTGGGGTATAGACCCTCTCAATAAGGCCCCCTTTAAGAGAGCCAGAAGTAGGGTTCAGAAGGGGTACCCTTTAAGGGGTCTCCCTAATAATACTACCTAAGATCGTTTGAAGAAGTGTAGCGTTAGGGTTTACGGTTCATGGTGTAGGGTTGTGTAGTGTAGGACATTCCAATTTGCAACATTCCAGACCTATGCCGAAATCGTTGGATGCATTGGAGGTGAAGGCCACAAGCCTTTGTTGAATAGGGTTGCAACGGGGCACTGATCCAACCAGACATGCACGGCCCGGCTGGAACGTCCTTTCCATTTTGGGTTTGTATAGTGTGTAGAGTTCGGGCCGCTGGAATCTATGTCTTTTGTTTTTTGGCCAGCGAACCTAGCTTTTGAAGATATTGAGCATGTGCGGTTTTGAAGACGGCCGTAGTAAAAGTAGCAAGACCCGACCCCCGCGCCTAGAAGTAAAGCAGGGGGCGGACTAGCTCTTCCCGTTTATCACCATGTTAGTATACTATGCTATATACCATACTTTACTAGACTATATACGATACGATACTATACGGTACTATACTATACCATACCCCGGCACCTTATCTAGTTGTCAAGGCTCTGTAGTGCTACTGTCCATCTTGATTCGCAGGCTTCGCCTGAGCAGCTCGAGGCTGCGGGCATGCAGCGTCGGTGGCGGCTAGGGCATATGGTTTAGGGTATAGGCTGTATAGGGTTGAGGGATCCAGGATGTGACACATGAA
This sequence comes from Symbiodinium sp. CCMP2592, assembly GCA_905221615.1. Classification (NCBI taxonomy): domain Eukaryota; class Dinophyceae; order Suessiales; family Symbiodiniaceae; genus Symbiodinium; species Symbiodinium sp. CCMP2592. Next base: position 1,420,373 of record CAJNDT010006224.1, read on the forward strand.
TCTCACGGGTACTGAGAAGTAGCCTTTAAAAACTACTTGGTCCCTATAGTCCCTAAGAGGCAGCCCAAATGACATTCTTTGCTAGAGGTCTAACTAAGTTGAGTATAGGAGTGACGATCGGTCATTCACAATGTATTTGTCATCCCCGACCCCGGCCTTCGAAGCTCCACCGCCTAAGCCTTTAGCTGTAGCTCGTCATCTTCACTGCTCCCTAAGCCCCCGAAAGTAGGTAAGATAAAGGCCCAACACCTCGAAAAGGCTATTGTTCTACATACTTTTGGGATCCAGGTACAGTCAAACAGGCACTAAACCCCAAACCGGAATACCAAAATCCCGAAGAAGCTGTTTGAAGCCCCGCATTTTGGGGCTTGGGGGATATAGCAACGCCCTTGGCGGGGCTCCCCAAAACCTTCGCAACCCCACTTCTCCACGGCCTGAGCAAGGCCGACAAACCCTGAGAATAAGTATAACCCCTATGAACCCTTCCAAGCCCTGACACCCCGACAAGCCCTATGAATCCTGGAGCACTAGACACGCCATCCACACGGACAGAGAGCCACTTCACCGAAGATACATCCCCCCTGTTTTCAGAAGCCCAATCTTGAGCCCTTAAACCCTTAAGCCCTAAAGCCTTAACCCTAAACCCTAAACCCTAACTTGAGCCCTTAAACCCTGAAACCCTTAAGCCCTAAAGCCTTAACCCTTTTTGAAGGATCTGGAGCGACCACGCTCTGAAACCCTTCTGCAAAACTCTTATTACGCTTGAGGCTTTAGAGTTCATTATGTGGAGTTGCGAATGATTCATGGTATGTTGTAAGATTTTTTCTAGAGCCCGTGTTACGTTGGTCTTGTTTCAAACGCTCTCCTCCTCGCCTCTACACTGCCTAGAGTCTCCATCGTAGTCCCTTTTCTTGTTTGACCCGCTTTATATTCAGGAGACTATAAGGTAACCCCACAAAAAGAGCTACACTAGAGACTAGATGTCCCTTAAAGGAGCCCTTTAAGCCCTTAAGGGCCCTCATCTTACTTGGAGGTGCATGGGTAGTTATACGGAGGGTTATAAGTAGGACAACTATGGCTAGAAGTCATATTAGTGGACCTATACCCCCACTTATAGCTACCCATAAACCCTGAACCCTATAATCCTAGACCCTAAACCCTCTAGAGCCCGTAAAGGAACCCCACTCAAAACTACCCATGAACCTCCAAGTAGACCCTAAACCCTAGACTCTTATCGAATCCCTATAGATCCCCGTAAAGGGACCCTTAAAGGAACCCTTATAACTACCCATGAACCTCCTATAGAGACTCCCAGAAGGAACTCCTGGAAGCCCGGCGCCGCGGCTTCGCCGCGGCAGCTCCGGCGCGGTGTCGAGGTCGGGGAGTGGATATTACCCTAAGGGTCGGTCCAGGTACAAAAATAGGGTTCCTTTAAGCGTTCCTTTAAGGGTGCCTTCAGGGGGTCCTCTAGGGATTTTAAAAGGGCTCTATGGGGTCTAGGGTTTAACGGCAGTGGCCCCAGATGTCGGAGCATGAGCGCCGTCTGTGGGGCGCCGCGGCCACCAAGGGATGGCAGGCGTACACTGACAACCAAGCGGTGGAGGTGCTCAGCGAAAGAGTCGGCAGCCATTCGCCGAAAACTGGCGGCCCGAGGAGAGTTGGATCGCATACTGGTTCCCCAATTTGTCCTGACGGACAAGGCTGATGGTTCCACAGACGTTGTAGCCTATTGTGCAGCTTCAGGGCTGCGATGCGAGCGGCGACTGCTTGGCACCGCCAAAGGCTGATGGTTTGCAGAAAGCTCAGAACCCGATGGAGATTGAGGCATCTGCCCGCCTAGTCGTGCCAGGTTTTCGTGATCGAGCGAACTTGGCTGGCGAAGTGAGGCACGATGCGCCGACGGGAGCCCGCCTCACTCAACACCTTCTGCTCTCGATCATTGCGAGTCCATGTACCCAAATAGTATATGCTTTGGGCGTAAAGTAGGTGCATTCGGTGCAAAGTATATAATTACTATTTAGGTGCATGAACCCTTGGGGTTTAGGATATTACCCCAAACCCTAAGCTATTACAGCTGAGCATTTAGGCTGTGAGGGTTTAGGAGCTTAGGGAGTAGGGGCCTAGGGCTTTAAGCACAAAGGCGTTTAGGGCCTGTCGGGATTCGGGCTGATGGCAATGACAGTGGGTTCGGGACCTTAGGATTATGGTAGTATTCGGTGTCTTGGGTGTGGGATAGATAGATGTCTATATATATTTATATTTATACATATATATATATATATATATGTGTTATATGCTCTAGAAGATAGACAAGGTTGTGAGTTTAGGAGTTGGGGTTCAGGGAACCACCAGGGATCTGGGAGAGTGGGGATTTCAGGAGTTGTGAGCATTAGGACCTTTATTTCTGGTGGGACGCGGTCAACGGCTTGGGTTTAGGGTTTAGGGTCTGCGGTTTCCCTGAACCTCGTTGGCGCCATCACGGGGCCTCAGAGCGCGGTAAGTAGACCCTGAACTCCAAACCCTACAAGTCCTAAACCGAACTGATGTTATATACATCCCCTAGTTAGAATGCAACAGTGTTTCAAACGTCCTTACCGACTTCTGCAGGTTTTTTACATACAGCAACCGCATCAGTGACGAAGCATCAACCCTCAACCCTAAACCCGAAACCTCAACAAAGCTCTCCTAACTGAGCTGCAACCCTCAAGCCTACACTCAGGCTCTAGATCCACAACAACCCTAAAGCCTAAACCCAACCCGAAAGCTCTCCAAAACCGGGGAATCGTGCTTTAGGTCGAACTCGATAACAGGCCTGGCAGACAGCTCGCAGACGCGTCCAGCGAAATCCAACCCGGTGTGCACAGGCTGCGCCGGATGTGGATTGGAAGGTAACCAGGCGCAGGCGTTCCAGCGCCTGTGGCTGACGAAGGGTAAATTCGAGGTTTCAGTCGGGTGGGGTCATACCGAATTAGGAGAAGCCAACAGTTGCGATGACTTCGGATGCTCTTTGTAATGAGCTACGATTCAACCAAGTACGAGTACGTTACGTGAAACCAGAGTCTAAATATTTTGATTTCGACCACGGGTGTGAGAGATGGAGGGAATTCGGCATCGAGTAGGCAAGTAAATATGCAAGCATGCAAGTGGGTACACATTGAACCTTCTTGACATGCATCACGGCAATTACATGCACTACCTAGATTATTATGTACAACATTGCATAAAGCACATGTGCTTTGTAACGTAATGTTATGTATCTACATATACGTAAGTATGTATGCATGTATGCATGTACGTATGTAGGCATGTATGTATTTATGTCTGCATGAATGTACTTAGATATGTATGTTTTTAAATTAAACATAATATATATATATATATATATATATATATGCCTATAGGTATATGCATATGCATGGACATAGAAATAGACATATATATATATATATATACATACATAGATCTAGACATAGACATATACATATACATATGCATATACATACATACATACATACACACATGCATACAAGCATACATACATGCGTACACACATACGTGTATATATATATATATATATATATATATATATATATATAGAGGTAGGTAGATAGATAGTTACATGCGTGCATGCGAACATACATGCATGCTGACACATTTCTGCAGCGTGTATATACAAACAAATATTTTACACGTGCATGTGCAGACACAGGGTACATCTCATTGTCATGTGCGGTAGTGTGTGTGGTTCTCTGTGATGTAGGATCATGTCGTAAGCTGTTAAACCGACATCAGCCAAAGTGCAGGCGACGTGTGTTCTACTGGTGAAGCACAACACTCGGATCAGAGCGACATGTCAGACTAACTATTTTCAGGTTTAGTTAGTAAACACTGTGCGTGTGTGCATATATATATATATATATATATACAGATTTACTTACTGATGGTTTTTTTAATATATAGTCTTTATAGTGCTCGAGCGCGTCAAGGCTCATTCAGCAGTTTGCAGGGTGTAGATTTAGCCTTTGGGGTTCAGGTGTTTAGGGTTTAGGGTGTTTGTTCTTGACTGTTTTGGGAGGTCCCTGGTCTGCTCACTGTAGTGCTTCAACCCGAGCCCCTGACCCGAATCGTTACAACCTTTGACACTTCCTTAAAACCTCGCCCTAAAGCGGATGTAGGTTCGTGCCTTCGATCTGGACGGCTGCAAGATGCCTATACCAGCAAGTAGGACGACGCTTTTGAGTGGCCTACGTGTTTGTAAAGGGCCCTTCGATTTTGCAGTGTATCACGGTCACTGACCCCGGTTGGCAACAGCCCTCGGTTTAAAGCGAGGATCTGCACATGAGCTCTTGGATTCTAGAAATCTAGAGACAATCCGCTAAACCCCTAGACCCTAAACTGCTTAACCCTCTGTATTAAACGGTTTGGAGCTTCCATTGGCCTAGGGTTGGGAGCAGCCGGACAGCACCCCCAAGCCCACTTCCGACCATGTCCTACTTGGAGCATACGCAGTATGCGTATCTATGAATATACACACGTTTATATTCTGTGGTTTACTGTTTTCCATTTATTTTATCTGTTCATTTATTTGCATACATAACTAGACGAATGCATCACTGTAATTGATGCTGACGGTATTTGTTAATTACCCTGCGTATCCTCCACGTACTGCTTTGTAGACAAGGTGTGGCACCTGCAAAGCTGCTAAATACTGCAGCTATGAGTTCCCAGGCTGCAAACGGGTTTAGGGTTCAGGGGTTTAGGGTTTAGGGTCACAGACTTGGGTTTAGAGTTTAGGCTAATTAGGGTTGAGGCTTCATTGATGGGCTTGTGAGGTGTGCTGGTTAGGCTGGTTGTTTCGGAGCACCAAGTTCTGATAAACAGAGGGGCAGATAAAAGGCAAACCTTGCGAGAGTGCAGGGGGCCTTGGCAAGATCACGTCGAGGGGTCTGAATCTTGGCCCTGGTTGCAGGCCTCACTAGAATTAAGTGGGCAAGCTTCAGCGGCCACCGACAACATTCCTAGCAGCACCCGGAATCCTAAGCCCTTAAGCCTCAAAGACCTAAACTGTCTGCCTTAAAAACCATGTCCTAAGCCTGAGTCCTACAAGCATTGCAATATAGGGGCCTTGATAATTAGACTCAGACTAGGGTTTGTGGGTATACTATACGATAAGGTTCATAAGGAACCCCAAAACCCTAGACTAGCCCTGATCGTCGCCCTTATAGATTTAAGGGAACCTCTAATCGTCAAGGGCCCTTTCTTTAGGTGCCAGAAGAGCCACTGGAGGGAGCACAAGAAGAAGTGCCGAAAGCGAGTGACAGCTTCCCGGCCTCAGGAGCTCGGGGCTTCAAGGCTTTTTTTGGGGGGTTAGGGGTTTAGGGAGTTTGGGGCTTTGGGGTCTCTTAGGGTTTAGGGAGTTTGGGGCTTTGGGGTCTTTTAGGGCGTAGGGTTTAGGGAGTTTGGGGCTTTGGGGTCTCTTAGGGTTTAGGGAGTTTGGGGCTTTGGGGTCTTTTAGGGTTTAGGGTTTAGGGAGTTTGGGGCTTTAGGGTTTTTTAGGGTTTAGGGTTTAGGGAGTTTGGGGCTTTGGGGTCTTTTAGGGTTTAATTAGGGAGTTTGGGGCTTTAGGGTTTTTTAGGGTTTAGGGTTTAGGGAGTTTGGGGCTTTGGGGTCTCTTAGGGTTTAGGGAGTTTGGGGCTTTGGGGTCTTTTAGGGTTTAGGGTTTAGGGAGTTTGGGGCTTTAGGGTTTTTTAGGGTTTAGGGTTTAGGGAGTTTGGGGCTTTGGGGTCTCTTAGGGTTTAGGGAGTTTGGGGCTTTGGGGTCTTTTAGGGTTTAGGGTTTAGGGAGTTTGGGGCTTTAGGGTTTTTTAGGGTTTAGGGTTTAGGGAGTTTGGGGCTTTGGGGTCTTTTAGGGTTTAATTAGGGAGTTTGGGGCTTTAGGGTTTTTTAGGGTTTAGGGTTTAGGGAGTTTGGGGCTTTGGGGTCTCTTAGGGTTTAGGGAGTTTGGGGCTTTGGGGTCTTTTAGGGTTTAGGGTTTAGGGAGTTTGGGGCTTTAGGGTTTTTTAGGGTTTAGGGTTTAGGGAGTTTGGGGCTTTAGGGTTTTTTAGGGTTTAGGGTTTAGGAAGGTTGGAGTTTAAGGTTCAGGGCCGAGGGAGGACCCTCCAATAGCCCTTTAATAGAGTCCTTGTGGTCCTGAATAGTGGGTATTTAGGATACATTAGAGGCTAGGACCCAGAGTAGGCCCTTATTCCCTTTTTTGAGGCTTAGGTTCCCTTATAAACCCCTTTAAACCAAAAAGGGCACCCTTTTTATTCCTAGGTTACTCTTAGGTCTAGGAGGGTAGTTGGGGGTCTACGTGGGATTAGGGTTTAAGGTTGGGATGGTTGGGGTTCAGGTTCGGGATTGGCAGCAGGGTTCTAAAGGGAACTCCAGCAAGTTGGAATATGGTTTCGGGGTAGGATACCTTATAATTTACCATAAAGGGTTTAGGATAATCATGTTCCAACTTTCTGGCTTTTACTTTATACGGATAGGCATTACAGAATGGAGTTTTGGCATGGTTTGTAGCAAGGCTTTAGAGATTTGGGGTGCAGGGCGGTGCTTCATAGGTGCTCGTTGCTTTGAGGGTTGTAGGCTCCAGAGCTAGAGTGCCTGTCGCCTGTTTTTGTTGTTTTGCAAAAGTGAGGTGTAAATGGCTTTCCCAAGACCCCTCGAAAAGGGTTTGTTTGTGGGTAGCACTGATAGCTGGTTACTGCTGCGTTGTGCAGGGTTTCGTGATTAGCTCATGCCAAAAGATGGTAACAGATGGTAATTAGTAACAGTAGTCGCAGTATCTAAACACAGCGCAGCAGTCATGTAGTGATGATAGTGATGATAAGGTTCCCCTCCATCGAAGTGCTTGCACAAGCCAGGGTCCTGGCATAGCTAGCGCCCCGACCTGCATTGGGTTCTAGGACATTGACCCGGAAACACAAGCCATTGCAGGCCCCATTTTTAGGAGGCGCACAAATGAGCACCTGCAACCTCGTGCCCCGGCCCAAATCCCTGAATTAAATTTGGTCCTAAACTTGAAACCCCCGAACCCTAAACCCTAGTGTTCACTAGCTGGTGATGGGATGGGCCAAGCACGGAGTTCGTAAAGGGCTTCATCCTTGCGTTGAACCTTTTTCTAGCTGCGGGGGCTCGATCTCATTCGGGACCGGAATAGCCCCTACCCCAAGGCTCCATGGTAGTTCCTTTTTGGGATTACCTTATAGGATTCTATATATGAACCCCAGAAAGGAACTACTTCCGTGCAAAAACCGAGGCAAACATCTGCGTGCTGTCAGATTTTGCCTGCGGCTCGGCAGCACAAAGAGAGACCCACAGGGTCCAAAGTACCTTTTTACTAGGGGTTTAGGGTGTAGGGCTTAGGGTTTAGGGTTTTGGTTTAGGGTGTAGGGTTTAGGATAGTAAAATGTAGGGTTTCTATATTAGGAATTACTAGTATGATTTGGGCAAGTACCCCCCATCACAGTACCTACGGTTGATGATATAAACCCTGCATTACCCATAATAAGGAATATACCATAATTCCCATAGATTCCTGTTCTTAAGGTCATGCAGGATTTCTATCATCAACAGTAGGACCCTTTGAGAGAGGCCAGGGGCTGACAGGTGCGGTTTCCTTGCTCTGCGAAGTGCTCGGGTTTGGGGTTTAGGGTTTTAGGGGTTTAGGGTTTAGAGGTTTAGGGGTTTAGGGTTTGGGGGTTTAGGGCTTCAGGAGTTTAGGGTTTAGGGCAGGTGCAGCGCCACGTCCTGAGAAAAGAAGCAGCAAACCAGCACACACTGCGACAAAATATAAAGCTGAGGTCTGGGGCTGTTCCACTCATGTCGAACCCTACTTGGAGGTTTATGGGACTTCGTAAGTCAGGTTATAAGTACCTTAATTGGGGTTATAAGTAGTTATAAGCAGAGTTACCCTAATTATGTCCCTAGTTGATAAGTCCCGTGATCCTTTAAGTACATCAGGACCCCACGGGTGGATCCAACATCGCTGGCTGCGGCGAGCGATGGCAGCTTGCCTGCACGATATATAATGGTAATAATTTAGTCTCAACCTCCATAGATAGAGCTAGGCTTCCACTGCTTTTGTTTGTTGAAAGACTTCTGCTGCGGTTTGTTTGCCCCTTTGCTGCCATGTGGCTATAGTCGGCCATGTGTCGTCCAACATGTAAACAGAGCGAGTTGCAATCCGGAAGTGAGAGCTCTGCCCTGCATTCCTGCATCCCTGTGGAGGGGGAGGGAACAGATTACGTTCGACTGAGCCCCATACTGAACTCACGAAAGCAAGTCGAGATCGGCTTAGCCCTCCCCTCCTCGACCCTAAACCCCTAGGGATCAACATAACCCAAAAGCCTTTTTTTAGTATGGTCTTTGGGCCCAAAAGCCTGAATATATGAGTCCTTAGATTCCTAGGGAACCTTAAACCCTCCCCTCCTTGAGCTTGAGGACATGTTTGCTGATGAGCCCATAGACTTTACTGTGACGCGCTTGCCCTTTTTCCTGCGGCCAGAGACTCTCGGACCGATCCTAGCATAGCCAAGAGAGCCCAATACCTTAAGGAATAGAGCTGAAATCATAAAATGAGGCCCTATGTAATTTAAGCCCTATTCCTCAATTACGGGATATTGGGCTCTCTGGGGGGGGGGGTTCAGGGTGTGAGTTTAGGGCTTTGGGGCTTGTTGCTGCGATCATAATGGTAGTAGTGACGGCAGTTGTTTTGTGTTCGCAGTCCAAGTGACGGTGGTGGTGGCGGCGTGGCGGTGGTCGTGGTCGTCGCCGTCGTCGTCGTCGTCGTAGTAGTAGCAGCAGCAGTAGGAGCAGGAGTAGTAGGAGTAAGCGCAGTGCGGCAGTGGCAGTACCTTCGGCAATTATAGCTGGCTCATGATGATGGTACCGTCTAGGGGGTGACTTAGGTCTAGCGTCTCGAGCTTGTCGAGCATTTGAGCAAGGAACCCTGAACCGACAGCTCTTGGAACCCGCAACTCTGGGATTTGCACGCTACATAGTGCCCCCCTAAGGAACCCGAATGCCTAAGCTTTGCAGCCCTGCAGCCGTAAACTCTAAAATCTTACTAATATAGGGGCCTTAATAATTAGAATAGGGTTTGGGGGTTATATCATGCTACAATTATCATAAGGAACCCCCCACAATAGTATAGGTGATTGTCGAGGCCTCTGTACTAAACCCATCCCTTCAGGCTCCCTGGCATCGGCAAGGCCATGCTCCCGGGATCGGATGACAACTCTCCTGGCGCAGCACTTCCCGAGAGGTTTCTTGCCTTAAGTGAGACTTAGGGGTACTTAGAAATATTTTTAAATTTCTGGTTATAATAATCCCTAAGAAACAGCTGGAATTATAATTTTTGCTAGGGTTCTAAGTTCAGTACAGGAGATCCCGAACCCTAACCCCCAAAGCCGATTCAGAAAGCCCAAGACCCTCTTTGGACCCTTAGGGTGATGGCCACGTTTTTTGTCGGAATGTGAGTTCCCGAGATATGAAACTATGGGGGTCTGGGGTTCACTACCTTCCCTCCCATGTTGGCATCGCGAACCAAAAGCCGATGTTCCCACATGCGGCCAGTAAGGCCTGTGTCGAGTTGTCTATCAGAGTCTATCGTATGGTCTTGCTTTCCAAGTGTTCCGTTCCCTGGAAATTTAGAGGCAGCGAATGTGATATCACTGGCACTGGATCTTCGCAAATCTAAATAATTTGTGCTTTTATTCAGAATAAGGACAACAGTATGACAATGACGATGATCACCATGATGATGGTGATGGTGATATAGATGATGAATGTGAGGATGATGATGATGACGATGACGTTGATTTTGACGGTGATGCCTTCCGTTGCGATGATTGTGATGATGATGATGAAGAAGATGATGATGATGATTAAGATAAGATGCTGCTGGTGATACAAGGGATACAGATGATTATGAAGATTGCCATGGGGATGCAAATCATAGCTCGCAATGAGGCTGATTGCCCATCTGATCGTGATGATGCTGCCGAGAACGATTACATGCTCAACCCTCAACCCTAGACCCACAGATAGCGGCTTGGGATGCTCAGAACCTCAGATGTTGACTGCGCATGCATCTGGGAGTGTTGACCCTTGAATCCAGTCCTGAGCGCGCAACTTGTAGTTTTGACGTGTATAGACCTATGGCAGACGGCAGGAACACGTTGCCCGCTGGTGTATCATGAAGTCTCAAGCCCTTCGAAGCTTTGTCGGTAATATAGGAGCCTGCATAAGTAGAACAGGGTTCTGGGCTGCATTTACATTGTTGCACAATAGTCATACCATAATTTAGGGTTTTTAAGGTAATGCAGGGTTTTTATCATCAACAGTATGCCCTAAACCTTCAATCCTAAACCCTATATGACTTATGGAACAGACCTCCAGCAGACGTTGGCTCCGGATCGCCATCCTAGAGAGCCTAATACCCCTTAATTGAGGAGTATGGCTTAAGGCCTAAGGGGTTCCTTCAAGGGATCTATAAGGCAATTAAGGAATATGGCTTAAATTATGTACGGCTTCATACTATGATTTAAGCTATATTCCTTAATTGAGGGGTAGTGGGCTCTCTGGTCTCTGGGGTCCAGGAAGTGGAGCTGCAAGGAGTCCCCCGGCACCTGGGGGGAGCAGATGGACAAGTACACCAAGCACCATGGCAGACTGTAGTTTTTACCTGTAGTCTCCCTTGTAGTTCCTTTTGTGGTTTAACCAAGTATATATTAAGGATCCTATGAGGTAACCCGAGCAAGCAGCGACAATGGAGACTATAGGTAGGGTTTAAGTTAAGGGTTTAGGTCTTCAGGGCTTCAAGGTGTTAGGGTTTATTGTCATTTTTGGGTGTAGGGTTGAGGGGTTACGGTTGATGGTATAAATCCTGCATTACCTTAAGGACCCTAAACTATGGGAATTATGGTATATTCCTTCTTATGGGTAATGCAGGATTTATATCCTCAACCGTAGGGCCTCAAGGGTTTGAGCTTTACTGATAATGGGACTTAGTAACTAGGGTTATAGTTAGGGTAGCTCTACTTACAACTACTTTTAACCCCAATTAAGGTACTTATAACCTTACTTACTAAGTCCCATGATCCTCCAAGTAGGGTCTCATGGAAGGGAGACTCCGGAGGTTACAGCTTCTTGCGGAAAGTTGGTTGATTCGCTCGTGGCTCGTTGAGCCAAAAAGGGTTTAGGGTTTAGGTTTCGCCTAAACCCGCAGAACCCCACACACAACCTTGAACCCTGGACCCTAAATCCTGAAGCCTCAACCCTCAGACCCCCAAAACCCTCAAACCCTCAGCCAACAATTCGGGGTCGCTTGTGTTGCAAGGGTATATCAGGCTTTGTGCTGGGTATCGACGATTCCAGACAGTGTCCTGGAGCCTTGAGATTCACTACCTATAGTCTTCCTTACAGGTCCTGTTTTGGAACACCTTAGTATAGGATCCTGAATACAGAGTTAGTTAGTTGAACCCTAAACTCCAAAATTAATGTAGGGTTTAGGGTCTAGGGTGCATGTTTCGGAATTCACTCGCTGTGCAGAGGCTCCGTGGCGGATATGGGTTCCCGGTCAATTACAGCTGTCGGGCCGGAGGATATCATTCGGATCGTGGGAAAGGCAACGTTGCTAAGGAATGTAAACGAAGTTTACCATCAGAGGGATCTGTAGTGCATAACGCTGCGTCGTTACTATCGTTTAATTAAGTTAAGTCCCTTTGCCCGAAACTCTGAAACCAGTTACAAGGCCTGGAAGCCTTGAAGACCCTAAACCCTAAACCCTACGCCGTAAATCGATACGTAAGTCCCAATGGCACTGCCTCCTGCATCCCAAAACTCCCAGAGACTCCAATATCCCTTAATTCAGGAATCTACCTCAAATGATTTTAGGGATCCTACTATAACTCAAGGTATATTCCTTGATTAAGGGAAATTGGAGTCTTTGGGCTAAAATCCGAAATGCCAAATCTCAAGTCCTACGACTAAGTTGTTCATTCAGTTCCGTGGGTCTTAAACCCCAAGTGCCAGACCCAACCAGGTCCGTAATCCTCGAACCTGCATCCTGTGTTCCCCGACACATA